>JAJMJO010000001.1:1200000-1675094 GCA_030563605.1 Yamadazyma paraphyllophila
TTTTCTTATTTGTTATCGTGTTTGCCTTATTGTACCAAGCCGCAACAAGAGTATTTTTAAGAGGAAGAAGATCTGTCCAACAGTACAAAAACCCTGCTTACTTATTGTACGGTGATGGTAACTTTTTAAACAAATTTGGGTTTGTTTATGTCCATTATAGAGCCGACCACTATTATTACGTCCTTGTGTCATTGACATATGTATTCTTAAAATCTTTATTTGTGGCTGTTTTACAAAAGAGAGGTAAGGTCCAAGCTGTGATTGTTTTCGTTATTGAATTATTTTACTTGGTGGGTGTTTGTTATTTCAGACCGTTCATGGATAAGAGAACTAATGCTTTCAACATAGTTATTGCAGTGATCAACACCATCAATGCCTTGTTCTTTTTGTTTTTCAGTTACATCTTTGGCCAACCTCAAATTGTTGGTTCCGTCATGGGTATTGTATACTTTGTTCTTAACGCAGTATTTGCGTTGTTCTTATTGATCTTCACCATTGTAACATGTGTGTTGGCTTTGGTGTACCAAAACCCAGATACCAGATATCAACCAATGAAGGATGACAGAGTGTCATTTATCCCAAGATTTGATAACAAGAGTGGTAAGCCTGGTCAACCGGTTAATGCTAATGACGAGGACTATGAATTAATGGCTTTAGGTGCAAGCGCCATGAAAGGTCATGACAACAAGGCTGCCACTTACGATGATGATTCTGTATATGATGAAGACTCTTCTGGCTTTGGAAGCCAAAACAAAAACAATGCAGCAGGATTCCAATCCAGCTCTTCTAATGAAGATCCTAAGAGAAATAGTTACTACATGGAAAATATGGAGCCCACTCAACCAACATCAACAATAACCGGTAATCCAAGTAATGCTTTCAACAACTACGATAGGACTGGATACAACAACGGCTTTTCAAGCAATTCCAACTATGCAAGCAGTAATAACAGTGCTGCCAGCTTCCAAAACCCTTACCAGCAAAATGCTACAGGATACAATGGAACCAACACAAACCAAAGGGTAAATTTTAGATGAAGATGTTTATGATTGTATATTGAACAAAATAAATAACTGTTTGACTTCACGTATATTGAAATGAACTTGCACTACAAACAGAACCTTGGCTCCCCAAATATACTATGATGAAAAACGTTATACCAAGTAATTTTTTCACAGTTGGAGTCTGTGCTGAATATAGTAAACCTCTTGGAGAGCTTTGGCTTGGCTACTTCAAGCTCTTTGAACACAAC
The DNA here is from genome assembly GCA_030563605.1 of Yamadazyma paraphyllophila. NCBI lineage: Eukaryota > Fungi > Ascomycota > Pichiomycetes > Serinales > Debaryomycetaceae > Yamadazyma > Yamadazyma paraphyllophila. The sequence goes on from JAJMJO010000001.1 coordinate 1,201,253, forward strand.
TTGACTAAACGTTTTATCTCTTGGTGATACAATCAACGGCTCATCTTCTCTCACCAAACTCAATGGCAACATGAAGCCTCCTTCAATCTCTTCGATCTCGATTTGGTCATAGCTTCGTTTTTGCATAAGACTATCTTCCCCAAGTCTGTATGAACTATCCCCAAGGTCATAATCACTTGTATCCAGTTCATCAGCAAGACCGAGTTTGACTTTGACAGAGTCTAAAGTGTCGGCTACTTTTTGAACCACATTATCCTTTTTGTCCTCGATTCTATCCTTTTTTGCATCAATTTTGTCCAATAATTTGTACCTTTTCTGGTCCAATCTTTCATCTACTCTTTCAATTAACGGTTTTGGCTCCGTAGCAAGTTCGAATGTCACATCATTAAACTTATCTGCTGCCTTACTCAATTTATCATGAACCTGCCTGATAGCTTGAGCTTCTACGTTATCTGAAGATAAGTCTCTGTACGAATCTCTCTTGCTAATAATTGGGGCTTGGATTGTTGTAGAATTCAAAGGAGATTTGACAAAAGGTGAAAATAGGAATAACGATTTCTTATCCTTTATTTGAAGACAGAAGCTTTCATCGGTATCAAATGGGCCGGTGGTACAGAACTTGGAAGAAACAAGACTATCATAACTCACGTCGTTAATCCAGTTTTGGGCAAACTGATCAAAAAACCCAGATTGCAAATACTTTCTGCTCCTGAGATAATTCTTGATGTTCATGATGGGACTATTCATTTCGCTGTTCACAGAATCCGAAAACGTGAACCCTATCAAAGGTTTGTTATTTGCTAGCTCTAGAATTGGCACCTTTGAAGAAGATACTCTCAAAACACCGTTCGATAAAACGGAGGAAGAGTCAATTACTTCTGTTGTTTCGTTGGGCATCAATCTGAGTCTTTCCTTCAAGTACTTCTTTGGTAACGCCAAGTAGTGATTGACAAAGAACATTTGGTTTGGGAAATTGAACGGCATACTATTATCAACAATTCTAGCCAAGCTCTGCTGTTTATGAGAGAAGGAGGTTATATTGGTGGTGTTATAAAGAAACAACGTGTTGATATCTCTAGGAATAACCGTAGGCCTGTTTAAGAATTCAAACAGGTGGCTGTCTTTCTTCAAAAACTCTATCCCAAGCTCTTTGAATATATCTGCGTTTAATAGATCACCGGGGATAATAAATATATCCCGGTCATCGTAGGTATTATTGCCTGTGAATTGGTGGCTTGTGGAGCTTCTGAAAGGACCCAACGAGCTCAACTCCTGTTCCAAGTTTCGTTTCATAGAGATAAGCTTCTTTTCAGTATACCCCGTGTCCATCATCTTCTTATATAGAGGGTCTAAGAGCATTGAACGGCACATGCCCAAGAGCTGTACCAATAGTAACACCTTGAAGTTCATCTACAATAAAGTCCACAAAATGTTTTTTGCAGCAAAAAATCGCAAAAAAATAGCTGTATTAATTTTAAATAGTGTACACGATAATCTTATCTTTACCTCTCACGTCGAAGGCGTCGGTCAACTCAAACATCTCGCCACTCTCGTTAAGATAGTATTCTTTCAATGGGCCCGCTTTGGGGTCCAATAGCTCGTTATGGTCCGGATAGCCTTTTTCATCCGAAGAGATGGATTTGTTATACTCCGCTTGGATGCCTTTATCAGCGTAGTCGAAATTCAACTCATTTAACAAGTTCATTCTGGAGATATATAAAACCGTAAGGAACAGCACCAAATCAAAGATCCACAAGAATGCAGATATAATAATAAATGCACTGTTAGCTTTCCTCACGTTACATATTGATTGACTTTCACATTCCTTCTTTGGTATGACATGACTGATGGTGATGATGAAAGAAACCAACGATAGGATCATGGCGACCGTGACATAAAAACTGCCGTTTCTCCTTTCAAAATTCACTATTGTACTGATAAATAGTATGGAAACAATCAAGGAAATAGACCCATCTGCAATGAAGAACCGGTAAATTCCTGCCCCCATTTTGGTGTCACTATTGAGGAGGATGGATGACATGGTGATGATTATAATGGCCACCACCATCTCGAAGAAATATAATACAAAATTGATGGTGATGGTGATGACTTTTTCTTCGTACATGTCGTCGTTTTTTAATAGGTTATAGGCCGGGATTTTGAATAAAGATCTATGCATAACCGACCTCATTAACTGGTCTTCCATGAGCTTCTGTTTGGAAGACAAGCTCAATGAATCGTGTGACTTATACACCGTACTGGAGCTATTACCATGCTGATATATATCACTGGGCTGCATTATAGGTGGAAGATCTTTCTCTTTGAAGTCCGTCATCACAGGAGGATGGACGTTATTGGGGATAGGAATATTTGGCATTATGGAGGTTTGGTTGGTGAAGGGAGTCTTGACAGTTCCAAAATCATCGGAAATAGTCCGAAGACCTAGAGATGACTTACTATGCAAGTTTAATGGTTGCCCTTTGATCGAGCTCGGATAGGGAACAAAGTCTTTATTCTGGGGCGTTTCAAAGGACGCAGAGGACCCTTTCTCATAGTATTCATAGATATCAGCATAGTCTATGTTGGCATCTCTAACTTTAGGTAATGCATTGTTGGCTTCTGCTATTTCGAGTAAGGTTCTTCTTCTCTGGGGGCCAGGATCAGGCATGGGCACATCATCATCAAAGAACGAAGGCGGGAGGTCTGTAGTGCTTTTATTGGGGGACTGTTTGACGTCTATTATGGAAGGTTTATCATCTATTGAAGTGGGAGTAGGATTCCTGGATCTGACTCGAGGCGTGGGGCTCTCGAATTCAAACCGAGAGAGATCACTGACGATTCTAACGTCGCTTTTTCCATGGGGCTGAGACGACATGGTGATGAAAAGCCGTTGGAGATTACTTGATATAGAATTGATCCTGGTTTAATTCTTCGCTCGTCAGTTACATCAAGATGCTTGTAACATGCCAAATCAGGCAATATGTAAACATACCAAATTACAATAACTAATTGGGAATTGCATTGGATCCTGTTGATTGTTTCGACTGTATATACGTGCTAGAGCATCAACTTCAGCTCCTACTCGGTACATGGTAACCTTTGTGTACCCGGAGGGAGTGACAATGAGATTGAGATTAACGTCAGAAGTAGCGAATGGATGCGAAATATTTCAACAATCCTGTTTGAGTTGTATTAGTGATCATGTCTTTGTTTAGATACTTAAACCAGTACGAGGTATTGTTGGGTAGTTATGGCGATGATATTGACGAAAATGTGAAGGCTTTTATTTGACCTGTGCAGGCGGGCAGTTAAACTGATTTTCTTGGGGAGAAATCAACACAGATGTATTTTAAATTCACCGGCAATGTAATTGTTTCTGAGTGGTTCAGGGGGTCCGTTTCTTCCTGTGCTGCTGTTGTGTTAGAGAAATAAGCGTCCAACATAATCAACTAAGCTTCCGAATGGATCAAAGTATTTGAAATAACTTCTCGTCTTTGTGTCGTTTGGCTATGTCAAAGTCTCACAAGTTCGCCTGGCTAGCTCAATCGGCTAGAGCGTGTGACTTTTAATCACAAGGTTGCGGGTTCGAGTCCCGCGTCGGGCTTTCTTTTTTACTTCGTTTATCTATTTCTGTTTATCTGCTTGGCGTCTGTACAAATTGAATAAAGTGTTCGAGAACATATCATGTCCAACGACCGAAAAAGGCAGGACAATACGAGGGCGCACACTGGGCCGGCCTAATCAAGGTGTGTCTGCCACTGGCTAATTCGGATATGAGGCAAGTTTCCGTGTAATACCAGTCAGTCAGATCGCAGAAACCGGCTACTGCGTGTCGTCCCGGGATCGGATCTTTGTTTGGCCTTCTAGAGGGAAAATGAATCTTACTGTGAAATCATGATCAATTTGAATCACTGTGTAGCTAAAGCTCTCGGTTCAGATGGTTGCAAAAAGCGGAGAATTCGGTTAAGCGACACGAAAAGCTTATAAAATATACTGATAATTAGCAAGTTACTTGACTCGTGGCACGAGTGAATGTGGTGGGGTGGTATAAGGATACGTAGAGCGAAGGTAGGAAGGCCGCATACAATTCCGCTGTAGGTTCCCATGGGGGTGTTTAATGTATGAGAAAACATACGAGGTACCGGGGTATACTCCGCCCGGAGTTGATTTGAGTTTAGCGGAACGACATTTATCCAAGTGCCTCACAGTGGAACCGGCGGTAACAGCAGCCCATAGCGAGGGTTGCTGGGGAAAAGTCCCTGGCGCGGCCACCCCGGTGTTTCCAGGAACTCTGTAACCAATAAGATCTTGTATAATGGCAACTTCGCGCACAATGTCGTACTCCGCTGAAATCTCCGAGGCATGAATGGATGGGATGTCATCATTCGGACGACATTTTTCTCTCCAGGTGTTGATGGATTTAAATTCAAAAAAAAAGATATTAATTTCACTACCAATGTTATCAAGAAATTTGAAATCACAAGCCCGCCGCTTACCATCAATCGCTAGAGCATCAGTGAAAACTGAAGCAAGATCTTTAAGATCTTTCCATGCCTTAGCCGTGAAATCATCTCCTAAATTTTCAAGCAATTTCAAAGCCCAACCTATTATAACGTCATTTTCAAGGTTTGCTTCGACTTCTGTTAAAGTACCAGAAATGGCTGAGTCCATTACTGAAGGTACTTTGTCTTCATTCAACAAGGAAGTCGGTGATTACGTTGCTCAAGATGAATTGATTGCCACCATTGAAACCGATAAGATCGATGTTGAAGTCAATGCTCCAGTTGGCGGTACTATTACCGAGTTATTGGTCAGCCCGGAAGATACAGTTGAAGTTGGCCAAGAAATCGTGAAGATTGAGGAAGGTGCTGCTCCAGAAGGTTCTAGTGCTCCAAAGGAAGAGGCTCCAAAGGACGAAGCTCCAAAGGATGAAGCTCCAAAGGAAGAAGCTCCAAAGAAGGAAGAACCAAAGAAGGAAGAGCCAAAGAAGGAGGAACCAAAGAAGTCTGCTCCTAAAAAGGAAGAACCAAAGAAGCAAGAATCTAAATCCGAATCTTCTGGTACATTCACCAATTTCTCCAGAAATGAAGAAAGAGTTAAGATGAACAGAATGAGATTAAGAATTGCTGAAAGATTGAAGGAATCTCAAAACACTGCTGCTTCTTTGACTACATTCAATGAAGTTGATATGTCTAATTTAATGGAAATGAGAAAGTTATACAAGGATGAATTCTTGGACAAAACTGGTATTAAATTCGGGTTTATGGGTGCTTTTGCTAAGGCCTCTACTTTAGCCATGAAGGATTTACCAGCTGTTAACGCAGCCATTGAAAACAATGATACCTTGGTATTTAGAGACTATACTGATATTTCTATTGCTGTTGCAACTCCAAAAGGTTTAGTGACTCCAGTATTAAGAAATGCCGAATCTCTTTCAATCTTAGGTATTGAGCAAGAAATTGGTAACTTAGGTAAGAAGGCTAGAGATGGTAAATTGACCATTGAAGATATGACCGGTGGTACTTTCACCATCTCCAATGGTGGTGTCTTTGGATCATTATACGGTACTCCAATCATTAACTTACCTCAAACCGCTGTTTTAGGTTTACATGGTGTGAAACAAAGACCAGTCACCGTGAATGGACAAGTTGTTTCCAGACCAATGATGTACTTGGCATTAACTTACGATCACAGAGTTTTGGATGGTCGTGAAGCTGTTACCTTCTTAAAGACTGTTAAAGAATTAATTGAAGATCCAAGAAAGATGTTGTTGTTGCAATAATTTCAAAAGCATTATAGCTCTTTATTCACTCTTAGATAGTCGAGATGTTTTACTTGCATAGTAAATAAATATTTATTAGTGTCGATATTTTTTTAGGTGATGATATTTTTCGATGTATTTTCCCATCACCGAATTAATTTAGTATTATTTAATCCCTCTCGAGATCTGGTGAGTTATGACATCATTCATTGACGACAGCCTGATGATACACAAGGTATAGGAACGAGGGGCAATTGTGGGATAGCCCTTTACTACTAGTTTAGACTTGCGAATCAATCTAATGTGCAGAACTGGGTGCCAAAAAGAATATCTGATGGCTGTCAGCAGATGTACCGAAAGAGTAATAGTTGGAGATCCACAGCAACTACTGCCAATGACAGACGACGATCGTATGCACGCCGCATAATTACTATATTCCCACCAACAATCGCAATTCCAGCTCCTCCAGTGCTATCAGTCTCAAAATCTACCAATGCGAAATAGTTGCAAATATTTATCAATTGCCGCATTGGGTAACTCAAACATACGGATCCAAAAATTTTCGCATCAACTATAACTATGAATTGATCCAATTAATTTAAAAAAACCATTTGATTACACCTTAGTTGACCTGCTACTGAAGTGTTTACTTGTTGTTTGGCCGAATCCACCTTTTGATAAAGAAATCCATAAAGGACTTGATATTGCTAGCTACTGCTCTTGGACCCTCTTTTGCAAAGCATTCGTGGTTAGCTGCAAAACCTCAACTTAAACTCCAACCCGTCTTGCTGCCATTCAATTTTTAGATTTCTATCAAACGATTGAACCCATCCACTCCTTGACTCCATGGAACAATTTTCTGACTGGGCTGATATGCCCAACTCGAATGAATTAATGAAACCACAAGAACTATACCAATACTTAAATGGCATGGATAATGAAATTGACGATTTGTTTAACGAGACTTTATTAGGGATCCAAGACTTGGATGTGCCCACAGGTTTCACCAATGATTATAACGTGGTCCAGGATGGTAAAACCAACCAACAGTTGCCACACCATTCTGCGAGCAGCTCGTTTAATTTCCATCAAGCAAAGCACAGTAGAAAGATCAGTGGGACCGCCATTTTTGGCTTTGATAACCATACTCGTGAACATTCTTTTGAAGTCAAGAACGACGACAAGTCTTCCATATCACCAGTTCAGCTTGTTAAGTTGGCAACTGCACAATCTCTGCCTTTAAGAAACACCGTGTCACACAACCCTATAGTTGAGGAAGAAGAATCAAAGAATCCCCCCAAAGATAAACTGGACTACTTGGTGACCAATGACCATCCAAAGTCATACAAGTTCCCTCCTTCACCGTCGCCGACTCCCTCGGAGGCTAATAGAAACCTCCACAAGAGATCAATCCCTGTTGCAAACCCAAGTCCTGTGAATAATTATTCTGCTAAATACTTGCAAGAGTTGAGTAGATTGGATTCTTCCAAGGAGAATGATTATGTCGACGATATAGAGCCCCTTTTGGACAACCCCCACTTGAAGAATGAGCCACTGCCGATGAAGTTTGTGCCTATTCCGGTTCACGATCCATCACCCACTAAAAAGAATGCATTTAGTACCAATCAGAATACTTACTTGCCTCCACCGTCTCGAGGTGTCCATGAATCACCTGAACACTCGCCATCACCAACCTCCTTTTCCAGGGAATCATCACCAATTAATGGTCGTATGGGACAGGTTCCAAATAATGTCAACCCAGCATACTTCTATAACCCCCAGTTTTTCTCTGATGATAATAACTACTTCACAGAGCCAGGCTATTCCTCGCCTATGAACCCAAACTCAGTCAGCTCGTCCCCCATTAAAGGGCACTATTCCTCCAGTCCATACAGAAATATGCCGTTAAATGACGATACGGTTGATGCCAATGAAACCATAACCCAATTAACCCCATTGAAACCACAGCAGGTGCCTATGACCCCATCCCGCAATAAAATGATACTAGAATGGAGTCCGATTGTTTCACCCAATGCAAAGAATAATAAAGATGTTACTAATGCTATAAGACAAAGTGCAACCAAGAAAAGAATTAAAAAGACTTCATTACTACCACCAGGAGAACTTGATAGGTATTTTGAAGGGCCTGATGATAATAAAGTGTTCACATGTCTTTACAAGAACTGTGGTAAGAAGTTCACTAGGAGGTATAATGTAAGATCACATATCCAAACCCATTTAAGTGATAGACCGTTTGGCTGTATTTATTGTCCAAAGAAATTTGTCAGACAACATGATTTGAATCGTCACATAAAGGGCCATATTGAAGCAAGACCTTGTAAATGTCCTTGTGGTAAAGAATTTACAAGAATAGATGCCATGAAGAAACACCGGTTGAGAAATATATGCTCTGGTGGGATACCACCTGATCAAGCCGATTTATTGAGATCACCTGAAAGAGACTATTCCCCATTAAGAGAAGATCATTCTCCTGCCAAAATGGTTGAAAATAATGAAAACGAAATGACAAACAATTTACTTCAAAACCTCGACGAAATACCATCACTTTAGTACATTTTCCGGCCAATTTCTATTCACCTTGCATTATCACCAATTGTTATAAAATATTCAATTCTTTACAACTCATTCGGTCGCCTTAAATGTTTTATATTCTACTAGAAATAAACAAAACCATCATACACCGTTCATATTATTGAATACTTAATACCTAAGAGGAATCTAATTCCACTATATAGACATTCTATTGTATAGAATTCCATTCTGTTTAACATGTCTCTTAAATTAGAAATAAATTTTTTATTGATATCTGCTATCTGGATATCACTCCAGAGATTTACCTGTTTCGGCAGATTCTGCCGCTTCTGCAGCTTCTGCAGCTTCTGCTTCCATTTCTTCCTTATGAATTTTCAAATGTTGATTCAAGTTATCTGACCTGCTGAATTTCTTGTGACAAATGTTACAATCATACGGTTTGTCGAATGTATGTAACGACCTGAAATGTCTCTTCAAATGTTCTTGTCTTTTGAATCTCCGTGAACAATATGTGCAAAGATATATCTTTGTCAGATCACTCAAATCTGCCTCTTTGTTTTCCTTCCGGCCTCTTGTACGAGTCTTTGCGTTAACAATACTTATAGGATACGCCTCAGCATTTTCAGGTAAGTCAAGGGTCTTGAGATCAAGCTCTACTGAGATTCCATCCGCTACGACTCTTGTCTTTACGTTCCGAAGGTCGGGTTCTTTTTTGGCGGTCTTCCGTTTCATTAATTTCGACCCCAAGATTCTTTTGGATGCATTAGTTAAAATTCCATCCTTCTCTTCTTGGCCTTCGTCATCTTCCAAGTTGGCTTCATTTTGCGAGTTAAGAATCAGAGAAGTAGCTGCTGAAGAAACACTGGTGGCAGTGTCAAGCAGATTTTTACCTTGATATGTCTCATTAAACGAAGACCCATCACCTGAAAAGTCATTTTCTGCTTTCTCTGACTTGACCTTTGTTTTAGCTTTGAAAGTATTGTTTTTACCCATCATCTTCCGCTTACCAACATTTTCAAACAAAGCAGCATAATCAGGTTGATTATTAGATGTGTTGGAAGTTGATGCATCCAAGTTTCCAGTCTTCACTGTGTTTGAAGATGAAGGTGTCCTAGACGGATTGTTATGGCCATTTACATCAAGATTATTCAACTCGTCGACCTCATGAGTGAAGGAATTATTACCACTATTCTTGCTCGAATTATCGTTGACCATCTCTGCCTCTTCCAGAGGCTCTTGTTTCACAGGGGTCTTGAACCTTGTGAAAATGCTTCTTTTTGGTTTCTTTACCTTCTTGCCGCTAAAGTTATTAGGTAACGGGTCCAACATATCAAGCTCAGGCTCCTCTTTGGTAGGACTCAAAAGCAAGAATTCTGAATTCTCAGGTAATTCTTTATCACTAAGCACGTTCAATTCGTCATCAGGTTCTTGTTGCATCCCTTCGTCTTCGATCCCCAGTTCCAGGATGTTCTGAGGATTTGACTTGAATATACTACGAATCAAATGCTTTGACTGCTGGCGTGGAGCCGGTTGTTGGTTCATATAAGTACTGGTCGATGCACCGTTTGACATAGGAGAATTAGGGCCGGATATTGGCGAGCCTCTTTGACTATTTTTATCCCCCATAAAAGGAATGTAATTCGAGATAGAGTTGGTAAAACTCAAGTACCTGTTATTGGGAGTGGGTTGTCTTTGGTTAGAATGAGATGAATCAATGGAGTTCCTCTGTTTGGAGATATAATCCACAGAGTTCCTATGCGAGTTTGAGAGCTCAATGGACTGTCTTGGAAGGTATTGATGAGCTGAGAAGAAAGATGGCTGGGTGGAATGGATGGAATTAACTGACGGAGTTAACGACGTTGTTGTTGTTAAAGGCGATAGGTCATTCACATACAGACTTTGGGACAAGAATTGGCCGGCAATCAGGCCATTTTGCGGGATCGATAATGAAGGAGGATTGAAATGACTATCAATTGAAGGGTTTCTTAAATGATTATCAACTGATTCACCTTCATTGACAAATGACGAATAAACAGACACCTCATCGAATTGGTTTTCATTTTGTGGGAACGAAGCATTTAGATTCACGTTCGAATTGGAAACAGATATAGGAGTATCAAACTGTTGACGTGAATTAGGTATAGGGGTGTTCACATTTGAATTGAAATTATTGGAAGTAGGGGATACTTCATTCTTTGGCAGGGTCCCCAGATACAGTCTCAGCTGGCTCAAGCTCAGATCCCTAAACTGACGAAGGAAATGTTGATTATGGGGAAATAGTGCCTCTCTATCATGGGTATTGACGTTATTTTTATCTATATTTCCGGAGCTTAAGGAATCAAAAAATAGGTCCAGTTCTATAGTGAAGGGAGGTGAGTCATCTATTTCCATGAAATCGTTCTCTTTAAACCCTCCAGGGATAGAAAAAGATGGGTTATCATTAGGAGGCGTGAAGCTGGTTGTACCAACATTCAAAGCCTCAGGCTTGGAAAACATATTCCCTTCTTCTGCTACTGGATTTAGCGAATAGAACTGCAGGGTTTCGGTATCCATTGCCAGTCCATTCTTGGCTTCATAGCCGGCCAAATCATTGGGGAATAAGGACTCAGGATGGTGATCATTGTGTGAGTTGGTTGTATTTTGAGGCACATTCAGGTCAGAGAAAGAATGAGACGGTTGGTTCAGCGAATTGAAATGGGAAGCTTCGGGATCCGACTCAGGGAACATGAACGTCCCATCATCATAGGTATCATTAATATTCATAATGAAATAAGGTCGTTTGTGGAGCTCCCTATTTTTGCATTAATGTATGGCTGAAGATAATTTTTGGTGGTGGCCAGTGCGCACTGTGATAAGAATGTTGCAAATTATTACATAGTAAAAGTGTAGCATTTTATATAGTTATCCTATAGCCTACTATTTCCATTGTATCACGATTTTTCATTACTAGATTCATTAGATGGGGTACGGTACCTCAAGTTACTCAGTTTTACTGAGTTCAGCTTCATTAAGTTCAGCTTGACTGAGTTCAGTCTCACAGAATAAGTATCTGGATTGGTCACTTTCAAAGCAGAACGTCTTTTGGAACTAACAAGAACTTGAACGTCAAGATTATCGAGGGAATACTCGTCAGTGAAAAAGTCTTCATCATCTGCAACCGACTTGGTGTTAGTATACTCAATATTACTGTGTTCTGCACTCTTTCTTGTCCTTGTTACTGGACGGGCAGAGTTACGGGTTGGGCTGTGAGGAGCGATGTAATGTGTAGGTTCTTTAGTTGGGGACAGGTTTTCGATTTGAGCTTCATCATCATTGAGTAAGTTAGACCGCCTTTCTGGGGAAGGAAGATTATTGAAACTTATAGACTTCTTAAGTCGTATTACTTGTTTGTTCAACTTAGTTATTGTTCTCAATGGTTGGGGCGTCAGTATAGTTGAGTTCAAGTCGTCAAATTCTTCGTGTCTATGGGTTAGTGAATCGTCAATGGATGGTTCCCTTGTAAGAGTTTCTTGGCTGTGCATGAACTTATTCCTATCAAATTCTTGCCTTTTCCTAACCCAGGAATCAATTGAATTGACATCGAGAGTTGAATGGGAGTCATTGAATGGATTGGCATTATCTCCTTCCACCTTGTAGTAATTTTCGAAATGGTAATTCAAATCCTTCAATTCTTTGTTCATCTTTTGCTGTTTGCGTTTCTTCATATAAAAGTATCCCCCACCCATTATAGCTATTATTGCACAGAGAGGGATGACAGTTCCAAGAATGGCTTTCTGTTTCACCGATTTCTCCAAGTCAGTTTGGTCTTTTTCAGGATCAGACGGGATACTCAATTTCAGAATCGGCTGGAAATCAAGGTCAAATATGTTCACCTTGTAACTGCCATCTCTCTTCTTAGACTTGTCAATGGCTACAATGTTATCAAACATGGTCACAACTGCTAGGTAGTCGTCTGGGTTAAAGACCGAGTCGTCGATTGAAGGCACCACGTAAGACCAATCGTTGCTATCAACATTAAGGTATAGGACTTGAGGATCAGCCTTGGTATCATCTTGTTCACCTCCAATAATAAGAACCTGCTGGACCTTGTAATTGTCCGAGATTTGGCTGTCAGAATTATTGTCCAACTTATTGAATATAGGCAACACCAATGCGTTTCTTCTGGAACTGATATCTACCGACCCCTTTTTCACCGATTTGAAAGACCAACCACTCTGGAAGTTCCATGTTGCAAGCTGAAACATATTTAACCAGCCCTCATTACTTTCACCCCCAATCAAAAGGCCGGTCAGGGGGTCTGGGGCAATAAGACATGCTGCTCCGTAGAACGCTTCCGGTTTGGTGGTGGTGGTTATATTGGAGAAACTCAAACTGTCGAAGTTCAACGAAACCATTCTACTAGTAACGGTGTCGTCACTAGTACCCCCATAGATATATATTTCTTTTGAGTTGAATGTCGTCAAATAGGTGGAGCCATTATAGTACCTGTTATCTGAGATCTCCGAGGAATTGAGGTTGACATTACTCCACTTATCAGCTGTGTCATCATATTTAACCAAGGCCATAGCTCCGGAGTCATCACTGTTGATTCCATATAACTCATCTTCAACAAGAAACAAGTCGGCATTATTAGGAGGACTTTGCAAGTCGGTGACAGACTCGCCCGGGTCTATACTCACATCGCCAGCTATAGAAAAATCAACAGACACAAGGTCATTATTGTTTAGATGTAAGTATACTTTATTGTTTGATAAGGCGTATAAAGACTGAGCATTAAGTCCATGGACTATATTAGCTCCCAACAAGATCTGTAGGAGAACAAATAGCATGGTCTAGTTGAGACGGTTTTGTTCTCTTTCGCCCCTATTATGAATGGATTTACCTATTATTGATGGACGTAGCACATTCAAAATTATATATACTATGGTGTGTTGATGTTTATGACTATTCCCAATCGGGCAATTTGCCTATCAGGTTAATTATTGGCTTGTTTACGAACCTTTCTTCTGTGCATCGTTTCTTTAGCCAAGTGAGATCGTGTGAGGGTGGCTATTAGATCATTGGTTTCTGCGGGTCATGCTTGAATCGTGAGCATTATTGTGAGCGTCTGCTTATGATCGTCTTAACGCGAACGGGTTTATATCCCACCTTATCATCTCCACTACAATTACACCCACATTATCAGACAATTACACCCACATTATCAGCTCCGCTACACCCACATTATTCACTCCACCACACCCACATTATTCACTCCACCATTGCCCTACTCTATAATACGTCTCTATGCGGTTTTTTATTAGATTATACAGATATTTACTTTCTTCTAAAAGAGCAACCTTCAGTTAACTTGGCCTTACCACCAGTTGGAGTACACAAGACAGTAGAACAGTTGTCACAGGTGACAGCAGTTTGAGCGTGAGAGAACACGGTGGTGATGTTTAAACAACCTTGGCACTTAACGTCCATGAAGTAAGATCTTGGGGCTTGGACCAAGGCCTTCTTTTTGTGTTGTTGAGTTTCAGTAGCTGGGTTTGGGTTTAACAAATCTTGAACTAAAACCTAGAAGTTGTTAGTAAGAGCATGGTGGCAATTTTTGATGAGTTTCTAGATGGTACTTGGAGGAGTTAAACTGTGGAACGAATATCGCCACGGACGAACTGTGGGATTCTGCGGGTGAAAATGGACGTATTCGAGAGCTGATACTTGGGTAGTGACGAATCAATGTCCGTAAGACATGTGGGCAAATAAAAACCTGAACTCAAAGAGCATCGAATTATTATAAAATACTCAACGGTCACTGGACCTTTAGGGATAGGTCCCAAGCTCTAGGGATAATGGGGTCTGGAGATTAAGCATAACGGCATGCACATGGGGTGTAGGGACTCTTGAATACTTAAGAATGTCATCATTAAATGTTTCGTATCAAACATACCATCTTGTATTACTGTAGTATATTGAAATCTTTTGAAAACTAAAAAATCTTTGAGTATCCCTCAATCGAAAATTTTTTGTGAGCGCGCGAAAACCATCGAAAAATGATCACGTGTGGTTGTGACTGCTTTCCCCATGCTCGTTACATGAGATGGCTGCTAGGTGTTAGATGGTAGGCTTCTTGGGGCTAGTATGGCTTTTGGTGGGTGTTTGATTGCTGGTGTATCACTGCAACTTTGCCACTAGTGGCTAGCCATAAGACGGTAATAGACGGTGTCTGAATGTAAGTATGTATCAGCTGTGGTCTGTGATCTTGACCTCTAACCATGTTCTTCTCCAATTGGTCTTCTCCAATTGTTCTTGTTTCAACCTTCGGACTATTCTTGACGGCTCTCAATCCAGTCACTCATCAATTGACCTTGATACCACCTCTCATCCCAAGTTTCCTTTGCTGCAAAATTGGGAACCCAAGCACCTCTGCTGATGCATCTACGTAGACGCTACGATTATCATAATCAGACTTATAATAGCTATAAACAAACTAATAAATCTTCTATACTTCGCTCAAATCAACAAAACCAACAAGTTTATAAATTAATAGTTACAGAAATGAAGTGAAGATTATAGAGAGAGTGATTAAGCAAAGAAAGGTCAATAAAGAATGCAATATTAAGGCAAATATTTCTCATTTCAAATGGTACAAGGATGCAAATGATTAACAAATGATTAACAAATGACTAGTTCTTAAATAACCTAACTTTTAACTATATTCATATCATGTTTTTGAAGATAAAGTTGGTAAACCGGCAGCGAGTAAGAAACGAAGAAATACGTTAATTCATTCTTTTATTCTTTAATTTACTTTGATCCTCTTTTCTGCTTTCTTTGAGGATTATTACCCATTAAAGTATGTGGAGGATATTTCGATTGTTTATCAGCAGGTTTTAAAATTTGGAAGGAACATAATAAACTTTCATCAACACTCATCATTGCCCCTGCGTTATCAAATTCACCACAATAGTTTGGAGCCGAGAATAATGTTACCAATTGACGCTTTGAAAAGAATTCGTAACCATCTTCAACAACTTGATGAGCTCTACAAATCAAGTCCATATCGTGCTTTTGTAAGAATCTAGATACAACGTCGGGCCCAAAAGTGAAAGAAACCCCTCTATCATTTTCTGACCAACCGGTTATATCTTTATCAGGATCCGACCATAATAAATCACATAATAAACCAACGTCTGGAATATCAGTAGGTCTCATAACTCTTCTGATTTGTTCCATAGTATTTAAATCAGGACTTAAACCACCATGCATGGTGAAGATCTTCTCATCAATTATAGCAGCAATTGGTAAACAATTGAAACAGTCGGTAAAAGTTTTCCATAATTTGATATTATAACGTCTTTTACATTCATCATAAAACCCATAAATTCTGTTGATTGAAGCACATTCATGATTACCTCTTAATATGAAGAAATTCTCTGGATATTTGATCTTATAAGCCAATAAAAGGCAAATGGTTTCTAAACTTTGTTTACCTCTATCGACATAATCACCCAAAAATAAGTAGTTTGCTTCGGGTGGGAAACCTCCATATTCAAATAGTCTTAACAAGTCATAATATTGGCCATGGATATCACCACAAATTTTGATTGGCGCTTCTAATTCCAACAATATTGGTTGTTGAATGAATATTTCTCTCGCCTTGGTACATAAATATCTTATTTCATGTTCTAATAAAGTGACTTGTTTACCGGGCCTGGAGCCTCTTACTTCCAACAATCTGTCGACAATGGAATCTATATCAGCTTCTTGATGTTCAGCCATGTTAAAACTTTCTAGTTATTAGGAGATGAGGAGTTAACCAATAAAAATAAGGACGTGTTTATTAAAGGTCAAACTGGAGTAAAATGGATTACTGATGGGATTTGATGTACCGCCTAATACTTTAAAATATATATTAATGATTGATTAATCACAAACTCAATGACTAGGGATGATGTATCGTCAAGGATTGAAGATTACTTATATCAAAGGGGCTAAAAAAATGACACTTTTTTCAGAAAAAATTCTCACTGTTTTTTTCCCACTCGCTTTGCTCACTCGTGAAATCCTAGAGGCTCGATGTTTTGCGGAGGCGGTAGCGCGACACCCTGCGTGGCACGCGTGGTGCTCACCGTCAGTGGGTGCGCCCAGCTTCGTGCCGAGCCTCCCTAAAACGCGCAGATCAACCTGAGCAACAATGGTTGATTGTTGTCGCCCCCGCGCAAACCGCATCGCTGTGGTCCATGAGGTCTATAGGTTGCTGTTGGTATGATGTGGGTATGATGTGTCGAAGTCATCAGCAACAATTGGCAGCGAACTGCTTGACACGGGCAGCCAATTCATCGTCTAAATCCTCGGCGTCGTATACTCGTTTTTCTCATCATGTGCGCCCACCACGGGCGACGTGTGTGGCTTTGACAAGACGTGGAGATATAGATAAGAAAATACAGATATATTTTATCCATGGAGATGTGTATAAATGGGTATAGTAGAAGTGTAGTAGAAGTGTGGTAGAGTAGTGGACTCTGGTAAATTGTAGCTGTAGAGTGTAGACATTTTATTTGATTAAGTGCCCCACATATCCCGCTGTAATTATCTTATCATATTCATTGTGATTTTCACAAATCATGAACTGTAAATATTATAAATTAATTACCTAGGTTGATGGCACTCAATCCTCACTGGTATACTCTTGTTCTTAAAAGTATGGCTCCAGGCACACTTCCAACTTCTTGCATCTTAACCGTAAATTTGTTGAGTACGTAGTCTCAAACTCTCACGACGCTCGCATTTGCAACATGGCAGCATTTCCAAACGAATATAAACTCAAACAAGTGGCTGCCAACCAGCTGAAAGCATGCATGATATGCTATAAGCCATCACCCCATGTGTTGATCAGTACAAACAATGTGGATTTCTTCTACATATGTTTATCACACTTGAAAGATGATAACTTTGCCAGCCATATAGCCAATGATACGTATAACAATCTTATCAAAGAGAAGAGCGAGCTACAGGGTCTATTGAAAGACCTCACCTCAAAGATAGAGAGAAATAGACCTTCGATATTCAACAAGATTCCGGGGTTTTCTACTAAAGATGACACAGATAAATCAAAGGACAATAAAGATTCTTTCAATAATCTAGTCAAGGAGAAAGAATTGCATGAAAAGACTCTTGAAGGATTAGAGGCGAGCATTGCAGACTTCAAGTTCAAGGACTATTCTTTGAACAGCGACATGTATAAGTCAAGACAGATGAACTATATCAACAAGAAAGTCAATGAAAAGCGTATGAAAGAGATGTCTGATCCTGGCTTTTTTCCTTCAGCTCCCACAGGCAAGCCAGGAACCCAGGCTCCCGACCTGTGAATTGGGCATGAGTTCTATGGCTGAGAAATACAGGCTGGTGGCATTTGGTCGCTTCGTACGACATCTCCAATCTACGAGTTATTCACTGCATGTATATTTACATAAATCTTTCATAAATGGACAATTACACATCATGGGTTCACCACTCTTTCATCCAACCAGTTAGTCCAATCGACAAACTTATCCTTCAATACACTTCCAGATTTAAACTCAACGTTGCCATTAGTTTTTTCAAATGCAAACGGTAAAAGGTCTAACCAGAAAGATAAGTCGTCTTCGTTATTCTTTAATTCACTTTCAATCACCTTGTTCATTTCTGCTTCCAATAAAGTCTTGATTTTATTCACAGGTAACGAGTTGAATAAATCACTCTTATTAACTCCAATAAGGTAGTCCACACCATTTGGTACACTTTCAGTAATGGTCAACATCTTGAACAATTTGATACAAGTCAAGTTGATTTGCTTGTTGAAGTTGGTGATGTCTGAGTCGATCAAGAACACTACACCTTTTAAATCAACTTCAGATACAATTGACCGGAACACATTTTCATATTTCAAGTACCCAGGGTAGTCAATCAACTGGAATGGCTTGCCAATTGACTCAGCACTCAAAGGTAAATTTATAGTTCCGTAGTTTGCATCCAATGAGGACACCGTACTAGTGGTTGGTTTTCCAGTAAGCTTATTAAATAATAAAGTTTTACCACTGTTATTTGGTCCTATGATCAAGAAAGTACTTTTCTTAGAGCTCTTGAGTTCGAAGTTTTGTAGATAGTATATTACAATCACCAAGAGAAGCCCTAGGATTATAGTTATAAGCGTTAATTGTACTTTATCCATCGTATCACCAGAATCAGTTTTCAATGGTCGCATTTATTTTTCTTCACGTCGCATAAAATTTTATACTTACTCTATATACTTACAACCACTAGTTAATGTTGAGGCTTTCCATGGTACTCTTTCTACTGTTTTGGATCATGAGTTGATCAACAATAACCAAAGCAGCCATGGCTTCGACAATTGGAACCGCTCTAGGAGTGACACTTGGGTCATGTCTCCCTTTTGCAGCTAAAATACCTTCTTTACCTTCGTAAGTAACGGTTTCTTGTTCTTGACTAATGGTGGCGGCACTCTTGAACGCAACCGAAAAGAAGATGTTCTCTCCGTTGGAAATACCTCCTTGGATACCACCACTATTGTTTGTCTTAGTTTTCAATCTCTTAAGTTCAGCATCATAAATAAATGGATCGTTATGTTTAGAACCTGGAACAGCAACACCAGCAAAACCACTACCGACTTCAAAACCTTTAGTGGCAGGCAAACTCAACATGGCATGAGCCAATTCAGCTTCCAACTTGTCGAAACATGGTTCACCTAATCCAACAGGACAGTTTCTAATAACACAAGTGACTACACCACCAATTGAATCTTTAGCATCTCTATATTTTTCAATAACCTTGACCATTTCTTCTCTGATTTCTGCGTCAGGACACCTAATAGGACCAGTAGCATCAACATTTTCCTTAGTGACGGAGTTCAACACTTGTAAGAACTTAGCATCATTGCAGTCTCTGTCCATCGAAACATTACCGATTTGAGACACAAAAGCCACTATCTCAACGTTGTTAATTTGCTTCAAGATCTTCTCAGCAATAGCACCGGCAGCCACTCTACCAATAGTTTCTCTGGCAGAAGATCTACCGCCTCCACTACTACTTTTAACACCGTACTTTTGAATGTAGGTCCAGTCAGCGTGGGAGGGTCTTGGGTAAAAGTCCATCTCACCGTAATCCTTTGGTCTCTGGTCTTCATTCAACACAAGCATTCCAATAGGAGAACCTAAAGTTTTACCAAACTCGGTACCACTTTGAATTTGTACCTGATCTTTTTCGTTTCTTGGGGTACTCAATTTACTTTGTCCTGGTCTTCTTCTGGTGAGTTGAGGTTGAATGTCTGCTTCAGTCAAGTCCAAACCTGGTGGAACACCATCCACAATACATCCTACCGATTTACAGTGGGATTCTCCGTAGGTGGTGACTCTGAATATCTTTCCAAAACTTGACATGGTAGTGAAATTTTTCAACCGCGATTGAGTCACAAATGGGTGCGAAATGGCGAGATGAGTGGTGCGAGTATTGATCGCAGATAGAGGGAAGAGAGGTGTTGGTGAGGGAGTGGAGTGTAGCGGGAGACAACCGTGGGCCCAAACACTGGAGGTATCCAAGGCCATCGCTAACTCAGCATATTATAATCACTCTCCCATTCCCGGTAACCCAGCTTGTCACTCCCATTCTACATTACTCACATCATATGTTAATGTTATTAACTATCAACTACCTAAAGTTTACTCTTGGCATAGAATCTGACCACCTCATCAAAAGCATTGGCCACCTTGCTGATATTACCTTCGTTCAATCCGGCAACAGATGCTCTTCCACTTGATACTAAATAAACCCCATGTTTCTCTTCCAACCTTTTAACCATATCAGAACTTAATCCCGTGAATGAAAACATACCTGTTTGATTAACAATGTGATCCCAATTACCTGGGGTCTGTAATTCAACCAAGGAGTCTCTCAACTTGATTCTCATTTGTTTAATTCTTGAAGACATGGTAATCAAATCTTTCTTCCACTGGTCGTATAACTCAGTATCACTTAAAATAGTAGCAACAACCTTAGCACCATAAGCTGGGGGATTAGAGATTTCAGAACGAATGATCTTCTTCAATTGGGAAGTGATGGCCTTATTCACCGAGTCACTAGACTCGCTTGGTATCACATGGACCGCCCCAACTCTTTCTCCATACATACCACAATTCTTAGCAAAAGATTGGCAGATGATGATTGGAGCACTAAACTTTTTGGATTCAACGGCACTTCTAATTGAGTAACTGTCTTGCTCTAAGTCACCACTGGCAAATCCTTGGTATGCACTGTCGAACAAAGGTAAATGATCGTTTTTGACTAATCTATTCAAGATTTCGACCCATTGTTCTTTTGAAGGGTCTAATCCCGTTGGATTGTGTGCACACGCATGTAAAAGGAAAATGGAACCTTTTGGAGCAGAATCTATGGTGTTTAAGAACCCGTCTAAATCTAATGATTTATTATCACTGTCCCAGTAAGGGTAAGTTTCGGTTTCATAGCCTAAAGTTTGAAAGATTTGATTGTGATTGGCCCAGGTTGGTTTTGATAAGTAAATCTTAGCATCTGATTTGTGATAGAACTCTTTCAAGAATTTGCCCGCCAAGTGTAATGCCCCCGTACCACTCAAACTTTGTTGAGAGATTAACCGATTTTCTTTGATTGCAACCGAGTCAGCACCCAAGATGATTTGACTGGCATTTTTCACAAACGAACCATAACCCTCGATAGCCAAGTATTCGTGGTTATAGTTTGGGTCATTAATAAGTTTAAGTTCGGCTTTTCTGACGGCAGGTAAAATCCATGGTTTCCCATTATTATCTCTGTAAGCTCCGATACCTAAGTCGACTTTATCATCACGACTGTCGGAAGTGAATCTGGCCTTCAAACCAAACAATGGGTCTGGAGGTAATTCTTTAATATTTGGAAAGTATTTGGACATATTGGTTGTAGTTGTTTGCGATAAAGTGGGAACAGCTGCCTATTTATATGGAATAAAAATTGTGTGGTGCGACTGCACAAACCAAACGGTTTTGCTTTTGAGGGGAATTGCACATCCTTTATTCCTAGATACTTGCCGTAAACAGGCAGCCAGTAAGTCCGAAAGGTGGGTATTTTGGAGGTGATTATCGTTTCGGAGTTTATGGGAGCCCCTCAAGCTTGACGTCAAAGTCGAGGGTTGGTATCGGAGGGTTTGACTGGGATGGAGCCTTGGGTAAATTCCATATGCTGGAGTTTGTTGACAATGCAGTTCCGAGCAAGGAAAGAATATGGGGTTCTGGTCCTGCCGCGGTACGGGACAGGGCGCCGTATATGGGGCGATTATGGTACTGGACGGTTGAGGCCGGAAGGAATTATTTCGAGAAACTTCCCTTAACCCGCATGATAGCATGAGATCGTGTGCCCCTCTCTCCCCACCATTCGTTTAGGTTATAATATGTATTGGAGTTGCCGCTAGTTCCAGCCGGGGCCCCTCTTATCTTCTGGTGGTTGTTAGTGGTGGTTTGGTGTTTTGAATGTCCTGGCCGGCCGGTTGAGCCGGTGTTCTAGCCGGTGTTCTAGCCCGGTTGTTCTTCCTTGGTGACCGGTTGTTCTTCCTAGCCCGGTTCTATACTGTTCATCCTACTACTCTAAACTAATCGGCTCTCTACTCATCGTCCAGCTCTGCCTTTACTTCGACTTTCGACCCAGTTCTACTCCACTAGTTCTACCAGTTCTGCTCCACTAGTTCTACCAGTTCTACTCCACTAGTTCTACCAGTTCTACTCCACTAGTTCTACCAGTTCTACTCCACTAGTTCTACCAGTTCTACTCCACTAGTTCTACCAGTTCTACTCCACTAGTTCTACCAGTTCTACTCCACTAGTTCTACCAGTTCTACTCCACCAGGCCAGGCCAGGTCCTATCGATCAAAACACCCGAAACACTTAATACTATTTTATTACTCCTATACAACCAGCTTGACTTCAAAAAACCTCCTCAAGTAGAAAATTTGAAATAATGAGTTTCCTACCACCATAAGAATTTGAAATACCGACCAATACTTAACTCTTGAATTAGTACTCTCAGCAGTATTTCTATGAGTTCTTTCTCTGATAACTAAGTACCCCTGCTCAGCCTTAACATCACTAGTTAATTGGCTCATTCTTTGGATGGCATAATCCAAGGTATCAGCATTTGGGTTTTCGAAATCAATGTAAATCACTCCATGAACGTTGAATGAAACATCCAAATCGACTCTGCTTGATTTTTCGTTAGAGAAACAGAAGGTATATTTCCCGTCTCTTTCCGCAACGATGGTTTCATCTCCGTGGTCGACATCTGTTCTCTTGACCAACACTTCACCATTAGGAGATCCAATATAAAAGCCAGCTTTTAACTGTTCACTGTTGGCAGGGTCTCTGCTACCAACCTGATATGAAATGGCCAATTCATCCTTTGCGTGTAAATTTTCGAAGAAACACTGTTTACCGTAAGGCGACAACAAAACATTGTGACAGATGGCCACAGCAAAGAGCCAAAAAAATGCATATACCTTCATGATTAGGTGTCTCAAGTGGTGTTTTTTTTGTAAAAATTCTTCAACAATTTGAACGCGCGTTGCGTTGATTTGGGCGCGCACGCGGGATAGATGAAAATGTTTATAAACTAAATATAGTAAGATAAAGTAGTATATTACAAGGTTACAATGGTCTCATGATTTCGTCATATAAGAGTTTCTTCAAGTCGCTGATACTCAATTCATCTTTTTTGCGGTCGAAATCGAAGAAATCTTCTGGAATCTTTTCGGCTATTGGCTCATCATTTGGATCATGATAAAGCTTCAAATATGGGTGTTTTAATGCATCATCAACCGTAATTCTTTTAGCTGGATTAAATATTAATAATTTCTCAAGTAAATCAATTGCCTCCGGATTAACCTGTGAATTAACTCCTTGGAACAAGTTTTCAAATGGGATTTTTTTACAAAATGGTAATGAACGAATATACTCTCTTGCCCTTTTCAGTCTAATATTATAATAATCTTCCATATTAGGTGTCCCCAATACTTCCATGATCAACCATAATTGGTTGTGATAATCTCTTCCTGGAAACAATGGTCTTCCAGTTAACATCTCGGCCAAGATACACCCGACACTCCAAACATCAATGGCGGTAGTGTATTCTTGGAATGTTAACATGATCTCGGGCGCTCTATACCATCTGGTGGCCACATATTCAGTCATAAACCCAAAGTTATCTTCACTGCTGGCAATACTTCTAGCAAGACCAAAGTCACAGATCTTCAAGTCACAGTTACTATTTAAAAGTAAGTTCAGTGGCTTTAAATCTCGATGTAAAACATTAGCTGAGTGTAGACATTTCAATGCACGTAAGGTTTGATAGATAAAATACTGAATGTGGTCGTCACTTAATTTCTGGGTTCTAATGACTCTATGGAGATCAGTTTCCATCAACTCCTGGATCAAGTAAATCTCTGAGAACAGCTCATAATTAAGTGGGCGCTGAATTGCTAACACACTGATGATATTCTCGTGGTTGAAATGCTTCAATAGCTTGAGCTCACGAAGGGTCCGAAGACACAACATGGACCGCTCAAATGGCTCGATCTTCTTGATCGCCACCTTCTGATTGGTGGGCTTGTGGACCGCCAGACACACGATTCCGTAGGCTCCTTCACCCACCACTTCTAAGATTTGATAGTGGTCGCTGACATTGAAGCTGACTTGCCGAGGCTGCTGCTGCTGCTGTTGCTGTTGGACTTGTTGCGCCTGCTGCGCTGGGTGCTGTTGTTGTTGAGCAGGGTTGTGGGTCGGCGGCATGGTGGTAGCAGGCTGAGGGTGTTCCATGGTGGTAGAAAAAATTAGCTAATTATGGGTATGAAAGGCGCGGGAGGATTGCTATTGCAAGGAAGTGGGTCTAGGATAAAGGAGCGTGACAAGAAGACTGGATGATAGTAAGGCGATTCACGCAGGGCAGCAGTAAATCAAACTTATTTGATAGAATCAAGAAGCAGCGAAAATTAAAAACTCAGATCTTTATTTTGGTTTGAGTATGTGAATGCGGATGCCCATAGTGATGGTACCTGAATCCTGTATTGCAGGGTCATACTGCCATGAAACAGCGCGCGAACTTCGCGCTACTGCGCCGCCGCTGAGTGCAGAATGGGGTGAAGGTTACTGCGATGGGTTTTGCAGTTTGAAGTTGGGGACAAATTGTCGGATTGGGACTATTGTTGTTGTGATCATGAGCATTGATGCTCTTCAATATGTATTTGCAAGTTAGCGAAACTCTAATGGGAATCACCATCGATTCGGCTACCGGTCGCTTACGGTGGTTGCTTGACCGACCCAAGTATGAACGCAGGCAAGTTTCGGTGGAGTTAGTGTTGTCGTGACTGAAGGTCATGGTTTACATGTTTGTGTGGTAGTGTATATTCCTCACCGCTTGTACCTTAGCAGTACGTATGCATGCATATCCACCGGTGTGTCCAGCACGACAACCGCATTCGGTTTGGGATGGTTTTGATCTGTTTAAGGGGCGATCTACGGAGGTTTCACCAGGTTGAACTAAATGCGAATAGCGTTACAGAAACCTAAAACAGCCATTAAGGTTTAAAATTAGCGCCTTCATGCATCATCTGAAACGCGAGTAGGCACTTGTTTAGCCTTATACTGGATCCAGCGAGTCTGGTTTGTGTGGCAGTTTGTAGACAGACGTAGAGAATGCGCTGGCGCGTACAGCTTGATACATACAGGTTAGAGAGAATACATTCCCCCAGTCTCGGAGTTATGCTGGTTCCTGAGTTATACTGATTTCTGAGTTATGATGGTTCCTGAGTTATGCTGGTTCCTGAGTTTGGCATTATATACCGAGGCGCTGTTATAGAAATATCCCAGCCCGTCGCTCAGGGTGGTTTCATCCTGAAGCAGAACCCAACAGGCAGTTTGTTTCAGAAATGATTCGCAGCTACTCAAACAGGATAAACCGCCCAACCAGTTCCGAGGGCGGATACTGGAAATCGGCCTAACCTGTAAAACCTAGACGAGCAGACCAAGATGGGGCTCGTGCGGCCAGCTCGTGCGGCATCTAGCGACAAGTGGAGGGATTTGTCGATAAGCCGCCCCGTGTGGGCGAGATCAGAGAAAATTCAACGAGATCACTTAATAGATGAGGTGATTCAGACCAGTAACTCAGACCGGTAATTCACACCAGTAACTCAGACTAGTACCTCAAATCAGACCCACAACACTACGGTCTACAATAGGCAAAACCCGACATTTAATATTCGTTATTTCAAACCGTATCCACCGGTCGTCAACCATACAAAACTAAACAAGCGAGCTAGACGACATCGCCCACTCGCGTACATCACAGCGTCTATATAACAGCACGCGCTTACTTCTTTCTACCAAACAACCCCTTCTTTTTCTTCTTGGACTTTGCCGGATCGTTCTTTAAAGAGCTGGCAGAATAATTCTGTGCCAGGTACATTGGCTGGTCATTGAAATTAATGGTTGGTCTTGAAAATTCATTGGATGGACCATCAACTGGCTGGCCAACCCCACCAAGGTTCTGGTGGGAGAAATCTTCATGGAATCCCCATCCCAAACGGTTGGTCTCTAATTGGTCTCTATATGACATGTCACCAGTTATAGCATATTCAAAGGCACGGATGGTGTCTAATGGACGCTCATTACGAGAACGGGTGGGATTAGACATATCACCCTGGTTTATTGGCTGGCCAAAAATGTCCTTCAAGTTGCCACTATCTTGGGAAAGATACGAAGGCCTACGACCAAATGATCTATCGGCGGCCTGCTCAAAAGGTTGAGCTTCATTGACCGCTGAAAGGATCGGGTCGTGCACGTTAGCAGAGTGCATTTTATAATCTCTATCATGCTGTGGGCTATATTCCGGCTCCACAGTCTTACCAGACTTACTTCTGAAAATCGCCATTTTAACGAAAACCTAGCAAAAAATTTGTGAGTTGTTTTTTCAATAAGTGCAGTTGGCCCCTTTCAAATAAGTTATGGAGTATTTTTAGGCTGTGTAGCAAAAATTTTCGCGCCCTAGCCAGCATTGATCTGGGCGAGTTAATTTTAATATTTGGTGGACGGGCAGCCACATGCTTCTAGTAGTTGCTAGGATCTTGGCCTACGTGTGTATGTGATCCCGGCCAAGGCCTGGCGTTTGGTAGCCTGCGACACGGTGGTTGGCGGGCGCTGCCCAGGCACTTTGAAGGTGTTTTGTAGGCACGGGGAACGAGCCGGTACGGCAAGGACCCGGCAAGGGGCGGTACCGAGTGGTCCAACGCTGGTGCAGATTTAGCACCAACTCGCAGCATCCCCGTGCCGCGCAATCAACCAGACCAATGTTCGTGATTGCGCGGCTGCTGTGGGGGAGCTCTTGAATGTTTACTTTAGTGTAGTTGTTTACAATTGTAGAGGGCAGAATCATAACAGCGGGTGGAGAGACAGGACCATGGAGGAGATTGCCCGGGAATCGTAGAAAAGCGGCACACGGCGCAGTGGATACACAGAGACAGAGACCTGTGGAAAGGGAAGACTTGTAGATGTGATCAATTACTTTTCCTATTCGAGCGATTGGTTAGTCTGTGCGCTGGGTGTAGGGTCTTTCAAGGGGAGCGCCACGCAAGGATACCACCAGGAGTAGCTGGCTCGAGTGGTGAAGAGTACCAGAACAGCAGGCCTTTTGATACGTTCATTTCACTACTCTGAGACTGAACAGATCAGGAATATATCAGAATGAAGCTGTCTAGCGGGAGAAGAGTAACAATCTACGTATCCTTTGGCGCTGGAGAGTTTTACGAACCCATAGGCGCTTGCTGCCGGGAAAACGGGAGACTGCTTGGAATGTCTGGGAGACTGGAAGTCACTGCACGTCGGCATTTCGAGTTGGAGTGGAAGCAGACAGTTATAATCAGCGCTTTCTGTAGGCATCTCAGTTAGGCATCTCAGTTTGTTGTGGCTGTAACACCTGCTGTTCGTTTGAGGCTGCAGTCAACTGTTTGGGCTCCAGTCAACTTCTACGGTTGAGGCTGTAACTTTCTGTCTGTGATAAAGTATGGCAATGTGTATCGGTAAGCAACCTTTAGTTTTCCCGACCTGAATATGCCAAGGCTGTGATCGACTATCACCACGATTCCCCAATGCCCCCTAGTAGCCCCAGTATACCACCAGCTTTCTGCATAGTCTCAGCCAGAGCCCAGCAAGTCTCAGCCAGGGCCCAGCAGGTCTTATGGACGCTCCAATTGATGAAGTGACAGTGCAAAGTGGGCACGGGGAACGAGGCGGTACAAGGAGGCGGTACCACATCGTGGAACCGCTCCAGCACGCGGTGCTATTAATCAGACCAATGTTCGTGATTACGCGGCTGGTTTGACTGCTCATTCGCAGGGTAGAGTAAGGCTGAATCATAACACCGTGTGGGGAGAGAGGGGCCACGGAAATGGAATCTCGAAGGGATATAATGGAATCTCGAACGGGATATGGTGTTGGGGATAGCTAGATTCAATGTGGCGAGGATATTCCAGCAGGCACTTGGGTCTGTGGTTTGGTGGGCTACTCCGTTCCTGATCAACGGCTGAAACCGTAGGCAGTGTCAAACCGGAACTGGGAGTATCTACCGGCACTGACCATCGCTGACAGGTTCGGCTGAACCACTAACCCGACCCTTTTGTGTCATAGTTGGTGATGGGCCTTCTCCAAAATCAAAGGCGTGCACCCACAAGAAAATCGTATGTTAATAGAAGCCAAGCTTAACATCCACATGATCAAAATGCCATAACTCTTAAATCCAGCACCTGTGACCATATTGTCCATGCCCATATTTACACCCAAGGAGTTAACGGTTCCTTGTTCGTCCGAGCCTCGTTAAGAGTTTCACCGGTGTCAAATAACTCATCGGTGCTTTGACGAGATTTCACCGAAAAAATGTCAAGCTACTTGTGGCATTGCTGGACATGAAAGTCCAGTAGAATATTTTTAGTCGAGGTGATTTAAGCTACCGAGTGCTGGGAGTGATGGCTCCACTTCATTCCTTGGCGTACCCAACGACGATCTCCTCGTCCTCGTACTCCACCTTCAAACCATGCATATTTTAGTACTGTGGTTGCAATAGTTAGCTGCAAACGCACCATGTGTGCAATGACCAGGCAACTGCAATTCTATCCAATAATATGGGATGTTTTTCAGCTTAGATGCGGCTCATTTGCGGGCTCAAAGTTTGCAGCCAAGTGTGGTATGATTTTCCGCTACCTCGTAATTACTATGACCTTCGGAGCCCTTCGGCCACACTGCCGGCTGAACAGCTGTAAAATATTGTTTGAGTTGGACTATAAAACCTGTTGAACGCCCACAAGTTTTATAAGGTATTTACAAGCATGTCTGCACCACAATTATATACTATCCAAGATCTCACCGATGCTCAAAAGGGCATCATCAAGGCTTCCATTCCTATCCTTCAACAATCTGGAGTTACTTTAACTTCAACGTTTTACGGTACCATGTTGGCCAACAACCCAGAAGTTAGACCCTTCTTTAACGAAGCTAATCAAAAGACTCTTAGACAACCAAAAATTTTGGCTTTTGCTTTACTTAAATACGCTGAGAATATCGATGACTTAACTCCTTTAACTGACTTTGTTCAGCAAATTGTTGTTAAACATGTTGGTTTACAAATCGAGGCTGAACACTATCCAATTGTTGGAAACACCCTTATAGCCACCATGAAGTCTCTCTTGGGTGAAGAGTTGGCCAATGAAGATTTTGTCAATGCCTGGGCCACTGCTTACGGTAACTTAGCCCAATTGTTGATAAATGCTGAATGGGGTTTGTACCAACAGCAAAAGTGGCAAGGATTCAAGGAATTCACAGTCACAAAGCTTGAAGATGAAGCCGATAACGTCAAATCGGTATACTTCACTCCGGCCGATGGATCTGAAATAAGTTTACCAGAAAGAGGTCAATATTTAGGATTCAGATTCAGTCCACCAGGTGCCGAATTCGAGAAATCAAGAGAATACTCTATTTCTCAATACCCTAAGAACAACGAATATAGAATCTCTGTTAGAAGATTACAAGACGGTGTTGTTTCCAATTACATCCATGACCAATTGAAGGTTGGTGACAAGATTAAGGTGGCTACTCCAGCCGGAAGATTTGTGTACCAAAAGAACGATAAAGACGTGATAGTCTTTGCCGGTGGTATTGGTATAACCCCATTGGTATCTATAGTGGAACAAGCTTTGGCCGATGGCAAGAACGTCCAATTCTTCAACTCCAACCACACCAAGGCTTCCCGTCCTTTCGGTAAATGGTTTGAAAGTTTGGCTGCCAACCCAAAGTTCACTTTACACGACTTCATTTCAGCCGAAGGTACCAAGCTTGCATCTAAGGATTTCGATCTGCTTGATTACTCAAAGTCCAACGATATCTACTTGATTGGCCCAGTTGAATACATGGCCTATGTCAGATCTGAACTCGAATCTCACGGCGTAACTACTGGAATCTTCCTGGAATTCTTCGGCCCAACAGCCGTCTAATCAATAGACCAATAATCCTTATATATAGCTAATGTAAATCATGTCAATATTATTACTCTATACAGTTTACTTGAATTCTAATTCGACCTTACTAGCAACAGAACCAACCTTCAATTCTCTAGAAGATAAGTGTAACTTACCGTCTTGAGTAATGTTGATCAACACTTCTAATTTAGAGTTTGGTTTCAAGTCCTTCAATGCCAAAGAGCCCAATAACTCACCACACTCTTCAACAGCCACCTTGACGATTTCTGGTTCTTCTTCATCACTAGAATCGTCTTCATCGTCACTGTATTCGACCTTTTCTGCTTCGATA
The DNA here is from genome assembly GCA_030563605.1 of Yamadazyma paraphyllophila. Lineage (NCBI taxonomy): Eukaryota > Fungi > Ascomycota > Pichiomycetes > Serinales > Debaryomycetaceae > Yamadazyma > Yamadazyma paraphyllophila. The sequence continues at coordinate 1,231,454 of JAJMJO010000001.1, forward strand.
ACGGTTTCTTTGATGGTCTTCTTACCCTCGTAGAACTCGACCAATACAGAAGAGTTGTCACCGTTGGTGACTTCAAGGGATTTCTTTATAGGGTAAGCAGTTTCGTTAACAACAATAGGAATGAACTTGCCTTCACCGTCTTTGATACCAATAGAATGGGCCAAGTGTTGGGTGTTGACCACGATAGGTTGTAAACTCTCTTTGATTTCGTCATCGTCGAATTGTTCTATCAAAGAAGCTTGTAAAGCAGCACCTCTACAAACTAATTCGTTTGGTAAAAGGGCCTTAACATCAAAGGTTGGAGAAGCAATGGCGGTTGAGTCTGGGAACACCGCTCTCAATTCACTTGACACCTTTGGAGTGTTGGAAGTACCACCGACCAATAACACTTCGTTGATTTCAGAAGGTAATAAACCAGCTTTTTCAACCAATTTTTCAACAAAAGCAGTTATCTTGGAAATGGTTGGTCTGATGGTCAATTCGTATCTTAATCTGTTGATAGTAGTATGGTAGTCAATACCATCAGCTAAAGACTCAATGGAACAGGTAGAAGATTGGACGTTGGATAAAGTCTTCTTTACAACAATACTTTCACTTCTTAACTTAGCCAAGGATCTTTGGTTGTTTCTTGGGTTTGTCTTGGTCTTCTTTTCGAAGTCCTTAGCGAAAAATTCCATCAAAGCCTCGTCCAATCTGTCACCACCCAATTCCTTGTCATGTAAAGTACTCAAGATGGTGAAGATTCCACCTCTAACAGCCACAATAGCAGCGTCAGATCTAATACCACCAAAGTCGGCCACCAAGTAGATTTTGTTCTTGGAGTATTCTTCTTCGTTGGCAGCCAAATGAGCTAATAATGCACTACTTGGTTCGTTAATTAATTGGTGAACAGTCAAGTTAATCTCGTTACTTAATTTGATCAATTCTTCTCTTTGAGCTTCAGTGAAGTCAGTTGGCACAGTGATGACTGCACCTTCCACCTTCTTACCTAAGTAATCTTCGGCGGCGTTTTTCAATTGGATCAAATGTCTCTTGGTGGCTTCTGCAACAGTAACGATTTCTTCTTTGTTTTCTCTGGCGATTTTGAAACCGATTTTACCGTCTTCAGTCTTGAAGGCTGCGGCACCGTTCTTGGTGAGATCGGTGTTAATGTCATCGAACTGCTTACCGATGAAGTCTCTGAAGTTAATGATTGTGTTTTTGGAGTTTCTGATCAATTGAGCATTAGCTTGTTGGCCATGGTATTCATCATCTCCCACATAAGCTAAGGAAGATGGGATGGATCTGTCACCATCTGGGTTGGCAATGACTTCAACCTTACCATCAGCGTTGGCAACGGCAATACTAGAGGAAGTATTTCCAAAGGAGATACCGATAACTGCAGACATTTCTTATATCGACTGGAAAAATTTTAATTTAATTTTTCATCTCAGTGCGAAGATGAGGTTGCAAAGAATGGCTGTGGAATTGGTTTTTTAGGGGTATTTTAGCGAATACACAGAGGAGGATTGAACCAAGGGGACGTGTTTGTATATTCTGACCAAGCTATGGCGTGAAGAGGAATGGGTACGATTTCAACCCAAGCAAACAATGTGCCAGAGGCTGTGGAAGGGTGCGGAGGAGGGTGCGGAAATATAGCACTGGTGCGGAAGCCTTACGCTCATGGTGGTTATACAAATATGTTTTTGGATCCATTAGTTGAAGTGATTATATAGAGGTATATATGATAGGATTTGGAGTGAGTTTTGTTAGCACACTTTATTTTTTTGGGTGCAAATTGCGTGTGTACCAGCCATTCTCTTGTACGAACAAGAGAACCCGGACGAAGTAACGCAGAGGATGCTGAACTGTCGTTTGACGGTGGGTGAACACATTTCCAAGGACTAGATGAATCATGTTTCATTTCGGTGTTGTCGACTAATCCCACACCCCAGCATCAAAAGTCGTAGGAAGACTGGCTTACAGTGTTACCGGGCCAAACTCATTTCCTTAAAGCGTTTCTTTGTCGAGCCAGGGAAATTGGGCTGCAGGAACGACATTCCACGGTGGCTAATGCACTTTGTATTTGGCCCTGGATATCCTGTTCTATACTTCACTACTTTTGTGCGTTCGCTTGATGTTCAAGCCACTCCAATCCCATCCAACGCCGCACGAACTCGATCCGAAGCCCGTCTTGAGTAGACAAAAGGTTCTACTGAAGTACTAATAGAAACCCCCACCAACAGGAGGGCCGTAAAAGAATCCGAAATGTCTCATGCGACTATCACTATTTGTTTTTGGGTGCAAAAAAAGCAGATACGGTTAATTTGGCGGCTTTATCCAAACCAATCAGCCCAGCTCAAGCAGAGGCCCATTTCTAGGATGCCCAACACCGTACCAGCAAAAAGAAAGGTCTTGCCCGGATTCGAACCGGGGTTGAGCGGACGTTTTGTTGGTCAAAACCGCTAGTGATGACCACTACACTACAAAACCTGTGTATAGATGGACATGCCCACTATGCTTATCCCCAGTGGAACAGGTGGGATGCATAGAGAAGCCCAATGGACCGAAGGGAATGAAGTTTGGTCGAGAAATGATTCACTCTCGCACCATCTTTGACGCCAATGTGAGTTCGCTGCGTCTATTCTCGCCCGTAGTACTGTAGAGTTCGTGCTGGGTCTGTTCTCGCCGGTACTGTGGAGGTGTGATGTGCTGGGTCTGTTATCGCCGGTACTGTGGAGGTGTGATGATTCATACGCCAGAGTCATAGCGAAAGTGTTATCTTGATGAAGTGTCGTGGACTGTTGGTAACGTTGTGGGAATTTTGTGGGAACTTCGCTGTGCTTCGGGCACTGTTGCAGCGGTGCTTCGGGAACTGGTACAATCCCAGTCTAGTGGCTCTGCTGCTTGACCCATTCACCCGTCCAGTTGGGCCAGCTCTAATCCCAGACATCAAGAAACAGACGCGTCGACAAATCCCGTGATCACGCCGTCCCGCCGCACCCGCTTTCACTCTACGCTCTGCACGTAACACCGCAAAGGTCTCCAAGGTGTCCGTGCCACGCCGTAGACCGCCGTAGCTCTAGATCACCTTCACGGCTCGGTGCTACAGCCATTCCAGGTCGTGTGCCATATCCCACTTACCACAGCGCGCATAGAATAAAAGAAGTCCAATAAAGTTTACTAAAGAAGCGGTATGACGAAAAAGCAGAGCACCAGGAGAATCAAGCTCTTGGTAGTGGTGGCTGCGGTGCTTGCTACGTTGGGGATAATTGTGTTACAGCCGCGGTACGGCGGCGAGTCCCATGCGGCAGTGGCCAAAGCGGAGTCCAAGCCAAACGATAGCACCAAGGAATTCATGGAGTGGAGAGCAAAATACGGTTCCCAAAAAACCGATAAACTGAAACCAAAAGGAGACAAGAAGCAATCTGAGAAGCCAAAGAGCCCGGACACCAAGAGTTCCAATAAGGTGGATTCTGCGGACAAATTGGACGAAGCTGACGATTATGAAGAGCTCTTTGATGAGAATGGAGAGTCTCTTGGCCCTAGACCTCCTAGCAAGCCACAGAGGATCAACTTGAACGAAGAAATCGACAAGGCGAACGAAAAACAAGGCGAAAAGGCAGGCGCCCAAGAAGAAGTCGAAGACGATGAAGTAAAGCCTAAACCAAGTGGTAAAGAGAATGGTAAGGAAACTAGTAAGGACGAGAAGCCCGAGGTCAAAATGAGACCAAACCAAGTGCCTCCGCCAATCAATCCGGAGGACGTCGAAGACCCAAATAATCCCAAGAAGTTTTTGGGTGGGATCAAGGAAATGGACCCGGAAGAAGTGGATTTGAATGGTAGCATATACTCAGAGCCGGGCGATGAAGCGGAGTTGGCCAAGTTGAAGGCCAACAAGATGGGGGATATCGAGCATGAAGATAGCTTTGGCCATAATCCCAAGGGCAAGCAAGGATACGGAAGACTAGGGGTTCCCCAGTCTGACAAACTTGGCAAATCGCTTGTCAAAACCGTCACGCTTGAACCCAAACCATTTGTGGAGGTCAAGGACAATTTCTATAAGCTCAAAATCAAGCCCTTGAACTTCAGAATATATTCTCATAATGTCAAGAATGGAGGTCATGATATTCTTGTTCCAGGCGAAGAGGTTTGGAATGACCGGTTAAGAAAAGTCACCAATTCAATCAAATTCAATGTTAGAAGTAACACGATCGTGACATTACAAGAGGTTTATAAGTTCCAAATGCTTGAGATCATGGATGAGCTCAACAAGTTTTCTCCCGAAGATGCACCTGAATGGGCGTACTATGCTAAAGGAAGAATCGATGGGGAAGAGCTTGGAGAGTTTGTTCCCATCTTATACAAGCCTAGTGAGTGGGAGCTAATCTTCGAGGACACTATTTGGTTAAATGATAAGAACGAAAGAATGTCACTAGAAGGATGGGATGCTAAATACTTAAGGATCCTAACCTATGTGACATTGAAGCATAAAGAAACCGGCAATTACATCAATGTCTTCAACACTCATTTAGACCACATAGGCGAACTTTCCAGAATTGGTTCTGCAGAAGTCATAATTAACAAGATGGAAACAATCAATAAGTGGCCATCGTTCCTTTGTGGTGATTTAAACAATGAACCCAAAGGGGAAACATATACCACCTTGACCACAAGTCTTATTGATAGTGCAAAACATGTCACCCCCTTCAATAGATTTGGTCATTTGAAATCCACCGTCACTGGCTTTGAAGGGGAAGTTCTTTTGTCTGGAGGACAAAACATTGACTACATTTTCGCTCCACTCTATACATCCAAGATTACCCACAAGCCTTCGTGTGAAGGGGTCGACAAGTATTCTGAAGAGCCCGCAGACAAGCTTCTTTTGAGACTCGAGCAGTTTGGGTTATTGCATTCTAAGTTTAATGGGGTATATATGAGTGACCACCGGCCGTTAGTGGCAGACTATTACTTGGCCGGAAAATGTTGATGTAGTTCGTTGTAGAGAATGGGGTTAGATCTGTATAATATCACCGAGAGATGCAGTAGATATGGCTGCAAAATTAAAACACTTAGCACCAAATGTATATGACTCACCATCCAAGTTTCCAAGTATTTGTAAAGCAGGCTGGGTCTGGCCTTTACGGTTTATTCTATACCTCTCGTAACTAGAAATATTGACATGTCGATTTAGCCCCTAAATGGATATTTTTTAGGTACTGCCAATCTTATGAGTAACCGATTGATTAATGTGTAGGACAAATCTTAATGAACCCCGTGTATCATCACCACGGGGCACAACAGTATCGAACAGAGGCAGATGGAAATCCTGGTTCGTTGTTTACACCGGCTCTTAAGGTACAATGCCATTAAGGTACAATGCCACTAAGATACAATGCATTAAGATGCAATGCCATGAAGCTAGAATACAGCACCTCATCTCGAAGATTTCGGATAATGAGCAATGCGACAGGTGGATGCAGCCGTTACCGGCTCGATTACGGGAGGTTCTTTAGGGGTTGAGCTACCGGGCGTTGAATAGCTTCAGGAACCGTAAAGCTGCGAGGCTCTTGCACGTGGGGAGATATAGAATCTGCTATCTGGCAGGTGAGTGCGTATTGTAGTTCTTTATTATCGGGAATGTCGCTTTAGATGGAGATAGCTGTTTAGGAACAGAGGCAGTAACAGCATTGAAGCATCATGGGTGGTTCATCACAATAGATGATCTTGATGAATGATATAATTCCGGGCAACAAGTTTCTACCACTTGGAAGCTTCCGGTGGGAATAAACCATCTGTCAAATTGACGCATCCAGGATTAGAAGCGTTAATTCTCCACTTAATCGGGCGGCAGATGTCCCAAAGTGGAGGCAATTGAAACGAAACGTAGAGGAAGTGACAGTAAAGGTAACTCCGAAGTAACAGCCGTTATGTATGGGATACATTGTCTAATTTCACGACATTCTGATAACACAGGGCTTGCCTTGAAATTAACCGTAAATTAAGCAATAACTTTTCCCGTTTAGTAAATTACGGAATATACCCATCCCATTTGTTAATTAGCTGCAAATTCCAATTACACAAACCTGGCCGAGTATAAAGCATCGACAATCCCCGGGAATAAAAATCAATAATGAAGTTCCTTTCAGCTTTATTACTTGCGTCCTCGGTGGCGGCCCATACCATCAATGGGATGAGTTCCATCAAATCCCAGTTAAGCAAAAGAGCTGAAATAGATTTGGTCAACCAGCTTTATGGCAATTTACCATACCCTGACCAAGACTTTATTGCCCACCATTTGAAGCAATTAACCTCTTTTAATGGAACCAAATGCGAAGCCTGTAAGAACAAAATCACTTATGCCAAAAGCTTATATGAAGAAGATGCTGATAACCAACATTTGATAGCATTTACATTGTTCAAATACTGCCTTTCGTTGAACAAAAACAACCCAGCAAAATGTGACACAGTAGACTTCTTTTTAACTACCCAACCCCAATCAATTGCCGTAGATAAAGATGTCTACAATTCAGGATTTGGCGACGAAACTTCGGTCAATTTGTTCGATAACGATTTCATGCAAATGTTGAGACGATTCAATACTTCAAGTGACTTGGATCTTGAGTATTACTGCTTCTACAAATCAAGTGGGGCATGTGATTTACCCGAAACCATCGACATTGATGCCGAGTACAATTTCGACTCGAAATGGCCTGCTAAACAGGATATCCACTATGCTGAGCCCGACTACGGTGTGGGTGAAAGATCAAGATTCAACGTCTTGCATGTCACCGACTTCCACTCGCAATTCAGATACACGGTCGGGGCCGAAGGAAACTGTACTCTGGGGCTTTGTTGCTTGCCAGAAAGTTTCAACGCTGCCCTTCCAAACGAGACCCATTACAATTTCACCGACGGGTACAGTAAGCTTTTGCCTGGAGCCAGCTCCATTCAAAACTTTGCGTTCTACCCCGATAATCTGTACGACGAACAAGGAAACTACTCCCCGGGAGAGTACTACGATTTGCCGGCAGGAAGAGGGTGGGACTCTGCCTATGTTCCTGCTGGATCCTGGGGTAATTACCAGTGTGACTCTCCAGTGGCCTTGGTCAACAGCACCATGAAATATATCAGTCAATTGTCCGACAAAGACTTTGAGTTCACGTTATTTACCGGGGATTTGGTCGACCACGATAAGATCCACTGCACTCCAAACATCACCAAGAAAGCCGAGACCTTGGGGTTGAAAATCATGAAACAATACTTGAAGGATATACCTGTCTATCCAGCGTTAGGAAACCACGATACCTTCCCGTATGGGCAATTGGCTCCCCACAAGTACGACACCGAAGATGTCTACCAGTACAATGCCGAGATGTTGAGCGAAGTGTATGTGAAAGAGGGATGGTTTAGTGCCGAGGAACAGAAGGGCATCAAAGAGCACCACGCTGGGTTCTCCCATGTAACCGAAAAAGGGTTGAAGGTGATTTCGTTGAACTCCAATGGTTACTACCAGAAGAACTTGTGGAACTACATCAACTTGAGAGAAGATCCAGACCCGTTCGGACAGTGGGAGTTCTTGATCGATGAGTTGGTGGAAAGTGAGGCTAAGGGCCAGAGAGTATGGATCTTAGCCCATATTCCATCTTCTGACTACGATGCTTTGCCTATCCAATCAAGGATCTTTGCAAAGATTGTCGAGAGATTCAGCCCTTACACGATAGCCAGTATTTTCTACGGCCACACCCACAGGGACCAGTTCAAGGTGTTCTTTTCGTCCAACTCTTCTCGTGCCCAAGACGTGGAAAACGACATCACCAACGTGGCGTGGATAGCCCAGTCGGTGACGCCTATAGACGACCATAACCCGGCTTTCAAGTACTACGAAGTGGAAGACAAGTCGTTCAACGTCATGAACTCATTCAACTACTACACGAAGTTGAACGAAACGTACATCAACGGCGCCAGCGAGCCTGAGTGGCTGTTTGAGTACTCCGCAAGAGACACGTATGATCCGGACCACTCGTGGCCAGACAACGCTCCTTTGAACGGGACGTTTTGGAACAAGTACGTGTTGGAAAAAATATCCGACAAGAGTAACGTGGAGGCCAATCAATTGTACATTGATTTGCAGTACCGTCGTACCCTCAACACACCCGATTGTAACGAGAACGGAACCGTTTCAGACGCCTGTTATCTCGAGAACTTCTGTAATGCTGGAACGTTTTTGTCTGAGGATTACATCAAATGTCAGGACCAGTATGGTGAGTAAATAGAGTATGATAATTAGATTGAAATATGAATAGATACCCGAAGAACTAGAAGTAGAACGGGGTTACTGATGGAGGCTTGATCATCAGACTCTTCACTGCGCTTTTCCACTACACTCTTCCTCTACTTCCACTGTCGCAGCCATATCTGTCGCGCGAATTTGCAACAATCCACAAATAAACAACATGCAAAACCCACACGAACAAGCACAAAGCGCCTTACTTTCCCGGATCATCAACAACGTGGTATGTATATGTCTTTGTATGAGGCGTGTTGACTTACTAACGTAATAGGAGAACTTGAACGAGTCTGTAGTGACGATGAACAAGTCGTTGCAGGAGATCAACAAGAGGAACTTGGATATTGAAATCGCCGCCCAGTTGTGGGAAGGCTACACGAACAACGCTGCCTATGATATGGAGAGGACCGGCGAAAAGACAGAGCCTATTTGAGACTGGTGTCTGGTTAGTAGATGTCTTTCAAGGTTAGTGAAGCTCAACGCGTGGGTCTTCAAGCCAGGAGGGACAACAGCGAGGCTAGGAGCAAGAAATAGTCCAGGTGGAGGAAGTAGACAGGCGAAAGCGACCCAACAAGATACCATGTGAGCCAGACTAAATAAAGAAGATACCAGATGTGGCAGACTAAATAAACATGATATCCACATCACAGTGCTATCAAAACAGCAGTGTGAAGTTACGGACAGAAGCCACTGGACCCACCAAGCCCACACTCAAGCCCAAGCTCACCTACACTCAACACCTACACTCAAGCCCAAGCTCACCTAAGCTTACTCAAGCACCCAAGCCCTACAAAGTCTGATCAATGCCATTTATTATCTAAATATAGTACAATACAAGGTCGGCGAACTCACCATGTGAACTCTTCGTCCATCACCCATGTCATTACACGTTCACCGCACGGTCACCATTAACTTACTTTTCTTCAACTTGAGTTGGTAATAAACCAAATCTTTTCTTCAAAGTAACTCTTTGTCTGGAGTACTTGTCGTCCGGAGAAAATCTGGCAGGATGAGCAGACTTGGTGATCTCTCCCTCTTCAGTGGTCTTCTTCAAAGTATATAATCTCTTGCCGTCTGGGCCAAGTGTGTACATCAAATGCATCTTGTATGTCTTCTCAAAAATTTTTCTATTTTTCATTTTGATGCGCATCTTCCGCAAAGTCGTGCCAGCTCTGTTTATACACTAACTATGCCTCCAAAGAAAGATGCTTTTGCAGATTTGTTTCCAGGTTCGAACCGTAAGAAGAACTTGGCGGATCTACAGCCCAGTTCGAGCCCCGGGGGCCAGAACGGAGTTTTAATCCCAGGGGTGAATTCTTCTGCCAGCCAGTCCACCTTTGATGAGTTTGATGTGTTTGGATCGAGCAAGAAGGCTTCGGCGTCTGACCCGTTTGATGTTTTCCTGAGCGGCGCCGCAAGCCCTGTGAACGTCACAGCGACGCCAGTGAACTCCACTGCCAGTAAGATAAACTCCACCGCCAACTTGGGCGGCAATTCTACCAGCGCTACTCCAAACAACGCCAGATCTCAGGAATTCACTGGGAGTTTATTGGATGACGACTTCACCGATGCGTTCCAACCTGAGCAGAAACCGGAGTCGAGCCAGCAGGAACACATACCCGCAGAACAAGCACCGTACGTGGCGCCAGCATCTCCGTCCTTTGGGGAACCTGTCTCTGAAAGAGACGAATTGGTGGCCCAGTTGCTTGAAATCGGGTTCCCCACCGACGTGTCCAACAACGCCATTGACGAGGTAGGAATGGACCTACAGGCTTGCGTGAACTTCATCATGAGCGGCGGGAGCGTGCGGCCATCGTCCAGCAAGCCTAGTACCAGGCGAAGTACGGCTACCAGCACGAGAACAGGTAGTCCTGATTTGGGGGCCAAGCTTAACGATCTTTCCAGCGACTTCTTCAGCAAGGCCTCATTATTCATCAACAAATCAAGAGACACTGTGATCAAGAACTTTGAGCAGTTTCAGCAAAATCAGAATGGCGGAAGAAGCTCACCAAACAATTCATTACCTGCCTGGATGCAGAACCAAGAGAAATACAAGAGCCAGGCCTCTGAAAGAAGAGCCAATGGCGGGAAGTATGAGGACTACGGGTCGGACGAAGAGAACATTGATCAGGAGTCAATTGGGAAGTTTATGGACGAGCAAAGAGAGAAGGATCGGGCCAAGAATAAGGCAAGGCTCGACACGTTCAAGGCTAAGGCTAAAGAGTCTATTGGAGGTTCTTCATCTGCAAGGAACAGATCGCCTGAGAAGCAAACACCTCCACCTAGACCTGTTCTGAATCCGCAGACACTGAGAGAGCAGTCACCTCAAGTTCGTCATCAAGCTGGAAGAACTCAGACCCCGCCAGCCGTTTCAGTACCTCCAAAAGAAGCACCTATGAAGCCAGTGCAAGTAGCACAAGAGGCAGATTTGCTAGGGCTAGGCACATCGAGGGCCGAGAGGTTCAAGGCACAAAAAGGTGACGAGGAAGTCTACGCTTCTTCCCGTAGAAGAAGACCAGTTACGCAAACCCGCAAAACAACTAGAGAAGTGTTGGACCAGTTTCTGCAATCAGACTATGATATAGGTAAAGAAAAAGGGTCAGCATCTTTTGCTAATGGAGACTATGATGACGCATATGTGAATTACCAAAAGTCATTGAATGCTCTTCCTGTCACCCACGAGTTACGGGTCATTATACACTCCAATATTGCAATCACTTTGATAAAGCTCGGAAATTATAGACAGGCTAACGATCACTGTGAACAAGGATTGAGTCTCCTCTCGAATGAAGACTTGAATGATCCTCAATACACCATTAATGAAAAGCATATCAAGTTCTGGTACACCAAGTTATTATCCAGAAAAGCAGAGGCTCTTGAAATGATTGAATCTTTTGAGGAGTCATTAAAGTGTTACGTTGAGTTGGTGACCAAGTTGGGTGTCAGTGATAAGAAGGTTATGGATGCTAGAAGAAGAGTCAATAATATCGTCAACCCACCACCTAAGCCTAAACCCCAACCGAAGTCTAAGCCATCTGCTCCAGTTAATAACGAGAACTTGAAGAGAATCCAGGACCAAACTAAGAAACTGGAAGATAGAGAGAAGCGTAGATACCAACTCCACGATCAAGTACAGGCCAAAGTATTTAACTGGAGCAATGGCAAAGAAGATAATCTTCGTAACCTTTTGATGGCGTTACCCGAGGTTCTTCCTGCCTCTTTAGGGTTCCCATTCTTGACCAGTAAGAAAATAACCATCAACGATTTAATGTTACCCAAGAAGGTCAAGATCAATTACATGAAAGTGATCAGTTCTATCCACCCAGATAAGTTGAGTAGTTTAAAGTTGGACGTTGAAACAGAGATGCTTTGTCAGGCAGTTTTCATCACGTTGAACAAATCATGGGATATATTTAAACAACAGAATGGCATTAATTAGATATATATACGGCTCAGGACCCTCTAATGTCTTTTTGTAGCAGTTGTTTCTCTGAACGTAGACGACGAAACGTTGATTTCATTATCTTCATCCAAGATTTCAACGATCTTTGGAATGTCTGGCTCCTGATCTGCTTCTTCCTGTTCGATTTCCTTCCTGATTTCTTCTCGAGCACTTCCAATAGCCTGTTTTGTCAGACCGGCCCAAGAAGTGAGGAAGAAGGCTATCACATTAATGATACCGAACCCGAATGTAAAAGCAAATAAAATAACCCCCGAATACACAAATGCCTTCAACGGTTCATCAAGAAGAGACTGGGCAGGATCACTCTTGAACTCATACCAGAAATCCTTCATATTCAAAAACTCTCTTTTGAAGATTAGGAAGAAAAAAAGGACCACTTGGCTAGGCTTTGAAGTGTTTTCCTCATCTCTAAGCATCTCCTCGAATGACTTCGGTGGAGGTGATGGTTGTTTGGCAGCTTTTGGCTTGTTGAGCTCATAGTCCTGTAACTCTATTTCAAGCTTAGGAACAAACGTAGCATTGCCAATAGCTTCAGCTTCCTGTACAGAATGTCCCAAGTAAATGTTGTCGAATAGAATGTCTTGCTCAATAGACCACAATTCAAACCCAATCCCACCTATTAATTCAAGGTTGGCAGGCTTAGTATCTTCATAATAATTTGGATTGGGCACCGTTCCTGGTTGCCATTCTCCCTTATACTCCGGGTTGGGAATCAAAGGCGGAGTCCATGGGCCCTTGTAGTGTTTATTTGGAACCATTCGAGGCTCCCACTTCCCACACCCTGCAAGGCATTTAGGGTTCTTGATTATGGGCGTTTCCCACACACCATCCTCGTCCTCGTCCCATTCAGCAGGGCGTTTGGCGAAGGGATCGTAGATGAACTCGGGCTCATCATCTAGCCATCCTTCGGGCTTGACGTAGTCCGGGTCCACCATCTTGTGCAGACCGTACTTCTCGTCGTAATCGTGTGGCTTCACTGCGGACGGGTCGGGAATCAACTCGTCGTCCACCCAGTCGGCCGGCTTCGTGCTACCAGTAGCAACTATTTGTTTAGGGGGATTCAATCTTGGTTGAAGAAGCTCAGGCTTCGCAAGAATGTTTCCAGCTTTTGCTACCTCGCCGTTGACTCGTATTTCAACATTTCCGTTGGCTTTGAATACTAGAGTGTAGAGGGTTGTAAGATGTGTGTTCCTGGACAACGGCGCTTGCGTCAAGTGTTTCTCCTCGTATGTTTTTGAGATGGGGTTTAATTTGTTGATGATGAAATGCACTTTATCGTTGGCACCACAGCGGTCGGGGCCAAACATGATCTGGAACGGGGTGTGGGCGTCAAGCGACTGGGGGTCGAAGCCGTCGTTGAAGAGCTTGATGTACGGCCCACCGCAGCTCAAGCCCTTTTGCATCTTGATCTCGTACTGCAATATCAAGTCGTTGTCGGTGTTATTGAACGGGCGGGAGAACCGGTGGGACACGGCGTGGTGGGCGGCCGGCGTCTTCAATACAAGACCGGTGTCGTTGGTGTAGCCAGGATACTTGTATGCTGGCTCTATAGCCCATATTCCCGGGTAGGATACTTCATGGTTTATTGACGCCAGCGACGGGAACCACTGGGATTCTGCAAGGCTGGCGTGCTGGAACTGCTCGAAAAACGAGTCTGGCGATAAACCCAGCGTGTCGTAAGACGTGAAGTCGGGATGTTTCACGGCAATGGCTGCGCCCAATAGCACTAGCGTACCGTAGATAGACGTCTTCATGGTGGCAGTTTTAGTTGACTGAAATTGTCGCGGTGCGAATCAGCCTATTGAAAAGCTCATCTCATGTGTGGGATTCTCTGTTTGGTGAGTAAAGAGCAGCAGGAGACGCCGGAGGCAATTGCGAGGGTGAATGATGGGGGTCGGAGATGGTTCAGCAGCAATGGCGAGGAAATACAAGGGTTTTACCGCCACGACCACACGCTATCGGAGTGCGATGTGAATAAGTTGAATAATCAGCAGACGCTTAAGGAACTAAATGCTGAACTTGTTAAACTCGGCAACAACATTAAGCAGGATAACCTGGTGAGAATCGAGGAGATCCGGACACAGATTCAGCAGACCATAGGCGAAGAGGAAGCTGTGGAGACCGTTTCTTTTGCTTGTTTATTGCACGAGTTCAACTTTCTCATCTCCGATATTGCAGCTCGAGGTCCCGACTATATTGAATATCAAAGCCGGGAGATTGCTAAGTCGAGTCTTCAGCTTTTCTCGTCGGTTCTATCGTTAAGACAGCCTTTTACAACGCAGCCAATTGCTAATCTGCGCTTCACCTTACAGTTTAATGGTGAATTGTATAATACTCAATGCGTGGATTCTAATGACACCTCATATTTCATGGACCAGATTTCCCAACACGGCGTCGAAAAGGCACTAGTACAGCTTAATGGAGAGTATGCTTTCAACATTATTGACACTGAGTCCACCATTGCCTATTTTGGTAGAGACCCCATAGGGAAACGATCTTTATGCTATAAACACACCAATGAGGGAACCATCATTTCTTCGGTCCCGTTGCCGGGATATCTTGAATGTGAGGCAAACACGGTGTATAAGCTCGACCTTCGCAACCAGGAATTAACCCATATACGGCTTTCAAGCTATGGTTTGAACCCTTTGACCAGCTTGGATTATGCTTTTCCAACCAAGAAAATCAAGCAGGTCTACACCAGTTTAAAGCAGGCGTGTGCAGTAAGGCAGCATACCATACACCCCTTGAAGCTGACGGAAGCTGAGTTGGCGGTCTTGTTCAGCGGTGGAATTGACTGTACCATTTTAACAGCTCTTTTGATAGAGAACTATGTTGAAACAAATACACCCGTGCAAATCGACTTGCTTACCGTCGGATTTGACAATCCCAGAACAGGTTTAAGTGCCGGGAAAAGCCCTGACCGGGAATTGAGTATGAAGTCGTGGTTTCATTTGGCAAAGAAGTATTCTCAGATCCGGATACGCTTAGTGGAGATCGATATAAGCTATAAGCTTTGGCTAGCCCATAAACGAAAGGTGCAGCAATTGATGTATCCACAGCAAACCGAAATGGACCTAAGCATTGCCATAGCCTTCTATTTTGCCAGTAATAATGCTATACCTGCTCGTAAGCTCGAGCTAAAACATCACGACATTACTTGGGAAAGCTTTGTCTCAGACCCCAGCCTATACGTCCACCAAGAAGCATACACATCACTGTCTAAAGTGCTTTTTTCCGGGCTTGGAGCCGACGAGTTGTTTGCCGGATACTCGAGACACGAGGCTGTTTTCTCTTCAGTCAAAGAGGCCGACGACCCGGGGGAAAAGTACGCCGAATTGAATAAGCTACTCTGCCACGACATCGAGGTCATCCATAGCCGAAACTTGGGCAGAGATGACCGGGTGATTAGTGGCTGGGGAAAAGAATTACGGTATCCTTATCTCGATACCGAGTTCATCAATTTGATTGTAAATGAGGTGGAACCGAACTATAAAATAAAGCTAGATTGGCAGGTCAACAAGAAAGGCAAGTCGGTTATCAGACCTACCAGGAAGTGGATATTGAGGCTATTAGCTGAAGAGATGGGGCTTGGATTTGTCAAGGACGAAGCTAAAAGAGCAATACAGTTTGGAGCTAAGAGTGCTAAGATGGAGATTGGCCAGGCCAAGGTGAAAGGCACCGATCTGTTGGGAGCGACGTGAGAAGAAGCATTGCATGGTAGAAGCTTTAAGCTTTCAATAGATTCCAGTATGCTGAATTGACTGATTCAGCATAGACTATGGGCAACATACGAGGTTGGTAGCTTTTGATAACACAGCACTTCTAATAAGCTTGAAGTGCAGTAACTACATTACGAAACCAGAAGCTACTATACTATACTAGCCTACCAATAAATATATAAATATAAATAAATACTACAAATCCTTGACCCATCTTGGCTCGATCACAAGACACTCACATTCACTTAACAACTCCAACTCGTCTTGTTTAATACCAAAGACCGATCCTTTAACCCAGCACTTCCGGCCTGATTTCTTGAATGCTTCACACTTGATCATCACATAAGAATCAACAAAGCATGGCTTCTTATAGTTGATGTTCAAGTTAGCTGTAACTCCCTTTTTGGAGTGGAAGTTTTGAAATGCTATTCTACAGGTTAACTCATCTAGTAATGTAGCTAATAATCCTCCATGAACAATTCCTTCGTGGCCCGATAAGCGTGATCCCAAGTTGAAAAACGTGATCAGGAAGTTGCTTTCGCCATCAGCTAATCCGTCAAAGTCTTGATATTCGGTCAAAAACTTGTCGTCGATAAAAAAGATCCCGTCACCTCTATAATTTATTTTATCATCTCCCATCAATGTGTAACCGGTTAAGTTTGGTCTTAGACGTTCTTCTATCAACCGAGATAAGTTGAAGCTTTCATGGAGAGTCAAGTGGTCTTTGTACACTTGAAACTGCTGGATGGCTTTTTCATACGACGACTCGTCGATGCTGCTTCTTGAGCTTACAAGGGTACTTTCTTCCATGGTTGTGACTTTTCACATTTGATTTATTTGAGTCGCATTTATTTTGCGGGGTGCCGGATATAGACCGGGGAGGTAATACGGGTACTGACTGGCGTACTCGGATTAGAGGAAAAGTGGCTAAATTCTAACTAGATATCAATATTACAAAAGCTTAAATACATTGGGAGCTATAAAGCTGGATCAACTACACAAAATACTACACAAAATCAAAATATTTCTTGAAATATGGTTTACCTTCCTCAACCACATTCCCGTGACATGGAACTATTTGCTTGAAGTCCCAGTTATATATGATTTTCAAAGCATCTTTGACTTCCGGTTTCTTAGACTGAACAAACTTGTTCACAAGACCATTAAAAAACTTCGATTCCGGATGCGAGTATCTCGTGATGAACGACAAACCTCCATGAGGATTAAATGATTCCGGGTATCCCAATTCGGGGCTATATTGTTCGAGCTTTGAACCTTTTGGTCCTAAGCATAGAAGTAAATCGGCCTGGAAAAGTATTTTCGAATTCTTATCATACATGACCAATTCCTTATTAGGATGAGAAGGTAAGTAAACAAATTCGAAATTGTTTAATATGACTTCATCTTTTATACCGATCAGTTTTAGTTTTTCGGAGTCAAGAAGCTTATTTGCATTTTCACCGGTCAAAGTATAGTCGATTTCAAATGGAAGAGTAACCCCTTCCATACCAATAATTTTAATATCGGGATACTTATCTTTAAATGATTTCGCAGCCATCGTATGTTCAACATCCGGGATGATCAAATACTTGATGTTGAAGTCTTCTTGCTTTCCGGTCAATTGCTGTAAGCTCTTCACCACTTCGTCACCGTATGGTATAGCCGACCACACAACTACTTGGCCGTCATATTGAAGTAAACTCATTCGGGCGCCGAAATGAAGAATATTTGCCCTCGTGAATGGAGTCGAAGCAATTACAATGTTTTCGGTCAAGTTTCTGATCACAGCTTTTAATGGATTAGGGTACATGGTTAATAATGTTCGAAGTTCCAGCAAAAGAAGCTATTTAAGTAAATTTATGAGATGACAAACAACACGAAAATGCCTGACAACATTTTACTGCGAAGTGCGCTTGGCCATTCCCAAATAGGATATTCGACAGATAACATCTCATCGCAGCTTCTAGACTTTACAGGCTTACTCAGTCGGCACGTAAACTTTTAATATCGGTACTAAATTACAAACTATTCAACAAAAGGAAAATACTTGGACAAGCTGCCGTTGAAGTCCTGTATGGTATTACCATGGCATGGAATACCTGTTTCAGCTCCTAAGCTGTAAACTGCTTGTAGACCCTTTCTAGCTTCTTCATCCTCGGTATGGTTCATTTTATTAATCCGACCTTTCCACCAGCCAAAATCGGCCGTGAACCATCTCAATGGGAATGAAGACCAGGTATACGGATTATATCCTTTACTAAAACCGGTTTCCTCATTATACAGTTCACTGTTTGTTCCATCCCCGAAGCTAATCATCATGTCCCCATAGCAAATAGTTTTAGAAGCTTTATTATACAATACCAATTCCTTTAAGCGATGACGATGCAAGTATACAATATTAAAGTTTTTTAAAATCGAATCTTCTTTTATTCCCATCTGTTTTAATTCGACTTCTCCTAATACTTTTCCGCCTTGGCTGACGGGGATTTTATAATCAATAGTATAGTCTTCGGATTCGAACTTGTCAGAAGAGATGACTTTAGCATCTGGAAATGCTTCTTTAAACCCTTTGACAGCTTTATTATGCTCCAAATTTGGTACAAAGATATGTGAGACTTGGACTTCATCTTCGCCGCTTATCTTTTTCAAAACGTCGTGAGTTTCTTCACCATACGGCAATGCCGACCAAACAATCAATTTCCGGTCATACTTAAAAACAGTCATTCTTCCCCCAACATTGAGACGTCCCAATAACGCAAACGGCGTGCTGGCCACCAAAACATTATCGGCCAAGAACTTGCTAGAGATCTTTAATGGGTCAAGATACATAATTAACTTTTAAATTAGCGGGATTCGTTGTCTATTTATGCGCGGGGGAACATTTCCTCCGCTGGTTCTATATACACACCGGCTGCCGTACTTGATTACGCAGGTTTCGTATTTGCGGCTATTTCTAGCATTCAGGAAAGGATTCGGAAAGACGGTGGTAGAGACTATAGCATTTAAATGCCCAAAATATTGCATACCTAAAGCATTCTAGAAGCTAAAACCCCTTCTATTAGTATATTTATACGAGCTGTGTAGAAACGTCATCTAGTGATACCCAGGAACTTCCAACCACCTAGATATGGCAAAGTAGCTCTATAGTTTACCGGTACTCTTTATTATATATAAATTATATGCTATAAAAGGTCCAATAAACTATCACTGTTCTGTGACTGGGTCTGAGTCGGAACCAGAGACGACAGCGACTTGGGGGATAAAATGCTGTTATTATAGCCTGGCGGTTTGGGTACCAAGGGGCTCATATTAGGGTACGTGTGGCCAGGCGTATAGCTTCCAGAGTTAGCTGGGCCGGTGGTCGGAGATGCGTTCGATGAAATGTGAGGAGACGATGTACGGGTGCTGTTTGCAGAAGGCACAGCACTTTGGAAGTCCAGAAACTCGGTTTCAAACGTCCCCTCCAACTTGCTAAACACCGTGTCAACCTTATCAGTCAGAGCTGTTGCACCAAACGTGAGCTTAGGCTTTGGCCGTGCATCGCTGGTTAGCTTTAAAGGCTGAACCTTCCGCTTGGGCTGGAGAATGGTGGGCTCTCCTGCTTGGCCCGACGAGCCAGCCCTTGCTCCGACCAGCCTTGCCGGCCTTGCGGTGGTTTTATTGGGAACAATTGCCGGGGTGTGCGGGCCAGTCAACTTCCTGTCTGCGTTGTTGGAGTTGATGGTTTGGGTGTTGATCAACGACTCAAAGTTCGACCCTCCTTCCACGGTTCTCTCTGGAACTCTGGTTGGAAGGTCTGCCAACTTCCTTTTCACCAACGACGTCTGGATCTCGTTGATCTGGCTCATGTATGCTTTGAATTCTGCCTGGGTGCATTCATTGCAGCCAAACACAAGCTTCAAACATATGGTGAGAATCGACTCCACCACTGTTTCGAGATCAAGCAGGATGTGGTCGTTCAAGCTTAACTTGGAGAAAAACTTCAAGCAGCTGGTGACGATTCGTTTGTCTCTGCTCTTGAGGTTCTGAAAAATCGGTAACAATTGTTCCATCACAATCAACTTGTCAATCACATTATCATTCACCACGTCTTCGAATACAGAAATGGTTGCAATTTTTGTCGACAAAATGCTTGTGGTCTTGAATACCTGGCATATCAACGGGAAAAATGTGTTTTTTATGTATGGGAACTCAAGTTTACCGATGTATAGCTTCACCTTGGTCAAGAAAAGGTCCTGGGTTTTGATCTGCTCGGCCTTGAAGTTCTGTTCACTGGAAGGCAATGTCAACACCAACGAGCACGACGATTTGATCAAGCCCACAAACTCTTTGTCGTTCAATTTCTCTATCAACACCTCCAAGTTCTCGACCAAAACCAACCGGACTTTCACAGAAAAATTTATCATCTTGTCGAAATAGTCAACTCGTTCTCTCTTCCTAGCCTTTGGGTCAGGAATGAAGAGCTTTTCGTAGATCCGGTCCTGGAACGTCAAGTGTGAGAGATGAGACCCGATTTTCAACACCAACGTTAACGCATAGCACACCGTTTCAACTCTGACACCACTCTCTTGATCCTCCTTGGTAAGACTGACACACAATTCGGTTCTTAAGAATTCTATAAGTAGAGGCAAAAGCTTGTTTGTTTTGAAGTTCTGGGGGAACTGGTCTAAAAACAACTTGCCGTCTTTCTCGTCCAATAAGCCTGCTAAAAAGGTGGCTCTATCTTCGAGAGACTTGGTGGAGAACTCATCAACAAACCACATAGCCTTCACAAGACTCCCGTTGAAATAATCGGAGTCGATCACCTGATCAATGGTCTTTCTGTCTTGGGGTTGTCTCGCAAGAAGCGACGGGTAAATAGGGTATAACTGGTCAGGTACATCTTTCAACACATACTTCAAATCACCCACTCTGTGGTTATAAAACTTGGCTTCAAACTTCCTAAACTCGGCCTTGTAGTCACTTCTGCTATTGGCATCAAAGCAGTTAATAAGATACTCTCCTCTGTTATAAATATAGTAAATTAATAGCCCTAACGACCATATATCATTGGCGAAATCGAGCACCAGGTTTGCATCAACAACCAACTCTGGCGCCGTGAAATTCAAGTTCAAGTTAGCAAACGGTACCACCGACGTGCTGCTCATGGGGTAGTAATTTTCCCGTTCTTGGGGCGATATTTCATTGAGGTTTTGTAAAAACTTGAACCCTGAGAGCTTCCAGTCGCCCTGCTGGTTCACAAATACCGACGATGGTTGCAAATTCTGGTGAATAATCGGCCCGTAGTTGTGAAGAAACTGTAGACCTTTGCAGCATTCCAAGATACCTTTTTGAATACTGAGTTCATCAAGCAGGTCGAAATTTATGGTCAAAAGATTGTCTATTACCGGCTCAGTTGCAAATATAAACTTCAGCTTTGTTTCTTCTAGAACCTCGTAAACGGTCAAGATCTGCGGATGCTTCAATTTGGCCAACTGGCTGACCTCGAATTTTATAAGTTCATAGCATTCGGAGATGATGACTTTAGGGTTTTTTGTGTTAGCCATATTGGAACATAACCTGGTTACGTTTGATTCAAACTTGGGCTTATCAAAAATAAATACGGACGCAGGTTTGCCGGATGCATTGTGCTTGGCTGGGTAGATGCTCCACGGCTCCGACACGAACTGGGGATTGTTCAGCACGTCGTACGAGGCTCGTATACCCGACTTAAACACCGATTTAAACATGTCTGGTGATAATACAATTGCAGAAGTCGCGAAATTTTCACCTCATTCGCCATGGAACTATTAGAAGAGAACTACAAGCATTCTGCAGACAGACTCGATAGGCCGTCGCAGTACTTGATCAGAAGAGCCATACGTCGTCAGAACTTTGACGATTTGCAAAAAGCGTTGCATTCCAAAACAATCTATGTGGGTAATTTATCGAATTTCACCTCTGAAGAACAATTATTCGAGCTTTTCCTGAAGTGTGGAAACATCGATAAAATCATCATGGGGTTGGATAGGAATAAACTCACTCCATGTGGATTCTGCTTTGTCATCTACAAGGAAGAAATTGGCTCGCTCAACGCAATCAAATACTTGAAAGGAACAATACTAGATGGCCAGAACCTCGAGATAGACTTGGATCCTGGTTTCAGAGAAGGCAGACAATTCGGAAGAGGTGCCTTTGGGGGCCAAGCTCAACACGAAGGACCATACAATGGTGGCAGAGGCGGCCATGGCGGTCCAAGAGGCGGTTCCAGAGGTGGGTTCAGAGGTCCTAGAGGTGCTTTTAGAGGTAGAGGATTCTTCAGAGGCAGGGGAAACTTCAGAGGAAGAGGAGGATTCAGAAACTTCGACGACCAATCCGATCACTATGTTCCAGGAGGAAATTAGAATTGCTGTATAATAAATGTGATATGTTTGTATTGTAGATTTACTTTTGCTGTAGATTCTTTGATCACCATACCTAGTCTTCCTTCAAACACTTAAGGTACTCGTCAGAGTACTGTTTTCCAATGTTACAGTAATTCTCGTTGTAACAGTCAACGGAAAGCTCGCCGTTGTCGTCACATTCGGGTGTTTTACGAGTCAGACGGTACTGCAAATTGGTGTACAATTGGTTGAACTCAAGGTTGGAGAAGTCAGCGAGTTTCTGGAACACATACTCGTTCCAGAAAGTACCGTTCAATGGGGCATCCTCAGGCCATGTTTGTTCGGGATCGTAAGTCTCTCTAGCAGAGTACTCGAATCTCCATTCAGGCTCATTGCCTCCGTTGACAAACGTTTCATTTAACGACGCATAGTAGTTGTATGAGTTCATCACATTGAACGACTTGTCTTCGATTTCGTAGTACTTGAAAGCCGGATTCAAATGCTTTCTAGGAGTTACAGACTGGCCAATCCATGCCATGTTTATCACCTCTTTCTCCACATCTTCAGCACTAGAAGAGTTGGACGAAAAGTAGATCTTGAACTGGTCCTTATGAGTATGCCCATAGAAGATGTTGGCTATAGTATATGGACTGAACCTCTCAACAATCTTTGAGAAGATCCGTGACTGGATCGGTAAAGCATCTTCATCGGAAGACGAGATGTGGGCCATAATCCATACTCTCTGGCCCTTAGCCTCACTTTCCACCAACTCATCGATCAAAAACTCCCACTGTCCAAAAGGATCCGGATCGGCTCTCAAATTGATATAGTTCCACAAGTTCTTCTGGTAGTAAGCATTCGAGTTCAACGAAATGATCTTCAAGCCTCGCTCGGTGACATGAGAAAACCCAGCATAATGTTCTTTGATGCCCTTCTCTTCCTTAGCATCAAACCAGCCTTCTTCAACATACACCTCGCTCAACAATTCAGCATTGTACTGGTAGACGTCCTTGGTGTCGTACTTGTGAGGAGCCAATTGGCCGTATGGGAAGGTGTCGTGGTTTCCCAAGGATGGGTAAACAGGAATATCGCCCAAATAGTGTTTCATGATCTTAAGACCTAAAAGCTCCGAGTACTTGGTGATGTTAGGCGTACAGTGGATCTTATCATGGTCCACCAAATCGCCGGTAAATAACGTGAACTCAAACTTCTTATCGTTCATCCCACTAATATACTTCATGGTGTTGTTGATCAATACTACTGGAGCATCACATTTGTATCCACCCCAGGTAGTAGCCGGCTCCTTCTTACCGTCCCAGCCTCTGGCTCCAGGGAAATCGTAGTAGTCTCCCTTGACATAGCTGCCGTTGGGCCCGTACCGGGCGTCTGGGTAGAACGACAAGTCGATTTCAGTGAGGTCAGGGTCGTATTTATAATACTTCTGAGTGAAGTTATAGTCCTTCTTCTCGGGTAAATCTTCAGAGTATGTCTCTACCATACAACATGTTTTCTGGTCACAGTCTGCCTCCGAACCAACCGTATACCGCAAATGGGTATGGAAATCCGTGATGTGTAGAACATTAAACCTATCCTTTTCACTGGTGCCATAGTCTGGTTCGTAATGGTGTTTGTCCTGCTTAGTGGGCCATTTCGAGTCGAAATCATACTCGCTGATATCAATTGTTTCCGGCAAGTCACAAGCATCGCCCTTATAGTGACAGTAGTACTCCAAGTCCAACTCGCTTGAAAGATTGAATCTCTTCAACATCTGCATGAAATCGTTATCGTAGATATTCACCGAAGTAGCGTCGCCAAACCCCGAATCATAAGCTTCAGGTGGAACATTATGAATGTTGGTCTGGGTGGTCAAGAAGAAGTCGGTGGTATCACATTTGGTAGGATCGTTCTTATTGAGGGAGAGACAATACTTGAATAGAGTGAACGCAATGAGATGCTGCTTGTCGGTGTCCTGGTCATACCAGGCCTTAGCTTGGGTGATTTTGTTCTTGCACGCGTCACAGTCCGAGCCATTGAAGCCGGTCAAGATCTCCAAGTGGCTCTCGATATAGTCTTGATCTGTGTACGGTAAGTTATCGTACAGCTGGTTGATGAGATCGAGCTCGTCGCGTTTTTGTAGCTGCTGCTTGATAGACCCCATACCGTTGATGGTATGGGCCACCACTATAGGGGCAAACAAAAGGGAAAGCTTCATTAGCCTCGAGTTGGGATCCCCCGTCGTATTTATACTCGTACCCAGCGTTTCAGCTGTTCAACGGCTATTGTGTTATTCTCGGGTTTGCAGCCTTTTGGGACATTTCGAGGTTATTTTTTACTAATAGTCGCCGATCCATCCCGAACCAGTCGAACTAAGACGTTTGGGCCACCAATACGGTAAGGGGCGTAAACAATCTGTACATAACTGGTCTAAACAATCTGTACATAACTGGTGTTTAGTTACCACGTGTGTGCGAATTTGTATACAGAGTACTTGGGAGCGGCATTCGAATCACGGGGAGAATTGTACCACGAGGAAAGGAAAGCGTGTAGATGTTTTAGAACGAGGAGCGTGTGGATGGGTTGTTTGTAGAACCAGGCCTGTCCTGGCTGTGATATCACACTATTCATGGAGTCTGTAATACTGTTCTAATATAGCACTAGCCAAAGAAAGTTGGAGGACTCTCATTGGATTGAGAAGTAGACCTTCTCATTAGTTTCATTCTCTTCGGATGGATTACCTATAATTGACACATATAAAGAGAAGGTGCAGTTGGTAAACGCCTGTTGGGGGACATGCTTATACTCGGTTTCGTCTATCAAGAGGAAGAGCTCTTGGAGAGGCTGATTTCCGTGGTGAATGGCCAGCCGGGATGAAAAGGAGCAGGTAGTATAAATCCAACACTCTCCAATACTCTCCAACACTCCAATGCTCTCCATAACTCTCCATAACTCTCCAACACCCTCCTTACAGCTCTCTAATCTCAAACCTCCAACAATCTTGATACCTATTGTCACGTGCGACGGCTTTAATTTTGCAGCCAGTGCTTAGTAGAACTAAAATATAAGACATGCGTCATACTGTCTCCGCTACGCTTCGTTCTGCTACGCTTCGTTCTGTTACGCTTCGTTCTGTTACGCTTCGTTATCACGAAATACCCTTGGAGCATCGCCATTTAAACTTTCATACTTGGCTCTAGCCTTCACACTTGGCTCTAGCTTGGCTCTAGCTCTCACACTTGGCTCCTAGCCCTCTAGCTCACGTCCCTCTGCCGTCTTCACATTGTCCATTGACCAACCAGTGCATCCACACCACGGGATTCACAGGCTGGAGGCCGTAAACAACCTCATCGTTAACAAAGTAAGTTTCTGCACGATAGACTATTTAGAGCACACCATTTGCCGCAAAAATGTGAATTTGACAAGCAATACACTTGACTCCGTACGGTCGCCTCTACGTCGCCACCACCGTCTAGCCCACCATCCTCCTCCCCGTCTCACCATCCTCCTCCCCATCCCACCATCCTACCGCCCTTTCACTCCTCCCTCGTCTTATCAGCCACCAATTCGCACAAAATATCCCCACAAACTTGTCAATGCCACAGTTGTGGACTGCATGGGTATAAATTGACACCAAACCCTTGCAAAGCGGCCACCATGTCGAAAGCCCAGGAATTCGTCAAAGCCAACCAGACCTACGCCGGTCAATTCACCAAAGGCGATTTGGCCTTACCTCCCAGCAGAAACGTCGCGGTGGTGGTTTGTATGGACGCCCGAATTGACCCTGCAAGAGCACTAGGCCTTGAAGAAGGGGATGCCCATGTGATCAGAAACGCCGGAGGAAGAGCCTCCGACGCCTTGCGTAGTGTGATCATCTCCCAGAGGTTGTTGGGAACAAGAGAAATCGTTGTCATCCATCACACTGACTGTGGGATGTTGACGTTTACGGATGAGAGCTTACGGCTGCAATTGAGAAAGGAGCTGAACGAGAACACCGATAACATTGCGTTTTTGCCGTTCAGCGACTTGGAGTTGAGTGTTAGGGACGATGTGAAGTATTTCAAGAGCCATCTGTTGGTGTTGGATGTTCCGGTCACGGGGTACATCTATGATGTGAAGACGGGAAAGATCACTGAGGTGAGTGAGTGAGGTGAGTGAGTGAGTGAGGGATGGGATGAGGTGAGTGAGGTGAGGTGAGGGTTGAGTGGGTTGAGGGTTGAGGGTTGAGGTTGGGATCGGTTGAGTGTGAGGGTTGAGTTGGGCTGGAGTCCCTGGAGTATTTGTTCGTATGTAATCACTGTTAGATTTAATTGACGATTGTTCATTACCATATATTAGACTATCAACTTCGCTCTATACACTATCACACGTAGACCCCCACTCACTTCTCTTCTCCTAGTACCGGCCCTGGAAATACGTAACAGGCACATAAATGTCCTCCTTCTTCACGCCACTCAACTCCTCCAAGTTCCTGACATGCCACCCTATATAATCAAGATCATGCTTGATATCATCAATCTCATCGTACTTCGACCCAATCAAGTAAGGCTCGATCACCGTCTTGGTGGCGATCGGTGGCACCGCTAATCCGGCAATAAATCCTGCTAATGTTCTGGTGGTTAAAAATGACATTACTATCGTAGTTAGGGGATCTGGCTCCTTTTATAGTTGCGTATGTGGGGCCCGGGCTAAATCGCAATGCGCCTTTTGGGCATGGGGTAATTTCGCAGTCAACTATACGCAGGCGTTATCGATTATCAATAAACTATCTAAACTACTTGTTTACCGCCGTATAAAGCTCTCCATTCGTCGATCTTCTTCTCGTCGATTCTCTTGAACAAGTACTGTGGCTTCGAAATACAGTGGCCGCCCTTGAGCACAACCTCAAACCTATCTGGAATAGACAACTCGGGCGCATTCAAAATGTCATTGATTTGTTTGGTGGTTTCAGGGATGTATGGGGTGAAAATACTACCAAGAATGTAGGCCAAATTCAACCCAATTCCAATCACGGCGTCGGACTTGGCAGGGAAGTTCTCGTATAAGCTGTTGTCCAACTTGTTGTCTTGTAAGAACTGATTACCACGAGTAGAGATAGCCATGGCTATTTCTAACCCTTTACGTAAACTGACCGATTCCATGGTGTTGATGTACGACTCTATCAACCCGTTGATGTCTTTCTCAAACGCCTTGAAGTTTTCGACGTTGTCGGTGCTGAACTCTGGGATGACTCCATTATATTTTGCAACTGCAAACTTGACGGTTCTGTTAACAAAGTTACCTAAATTGGCCAACAACTCGTTATTGTTCTTTGCAACAAAGTCCGACCAAGAGAATTGGGAGTCACTGGTTTCGGGTCTGATGGACGCCAAGTAGTATCTCCATACAGACGCAGGGATTCCGGTGTCTTTGGCATTATTACCAAACACTCCCACACCTCTGGACTTGGAAAACTTACCTCCTTCATATTGCAAGTATTCAGTGGTGCTCACGTGGTGAACCTTGGTCCATGGCTGCTTGGTACCAATCAATGAGGCTGGGAAAACAACCGTGTGGAATGGAACATTGTCTTTACCCATGAACTGGTACAATTTGACGTGCTCGGGGTTCTGCCACCAGTTCTTCCAGCTGTCGATAATCCCCCTATTCTTGAAGTATTCGGCAGTGATAGAGATGTATCCAATTGGTGCATCAAACCAAACGTATAATACTTTTTCTTTGAATTTCTCTAATGGCACTGGAGTTCCCCACACTAAATCTCTGGTGATACATCTTGGTTCTAAACCTTGTTTCAACCAATTTTGGGTGATGGTCTTGGTGTTCTTGGACCATTCTCCATTGGTGGAGGCATCTTCCACCCAAACCTTGAGGTCCTTTTCTAAATCATTCAACTTGATGTAAATATGAGTACTATCTCTTGGAACTGGGGTCGAGTTATCCAATTTACAGTGGGGATTGATCAACTCAAATGGGTCTAACAAGACCCCACACTTGTCACACTGGTCTCCTCTGGCATCGTCATACTGACACTTTGGACAAGTACCTTCAACGAATCTGTCAGCCAAGAATGACTTGTGGGTTTCACAGTATAACTGAGTGGTGGTCTTTTCTTCCAAGAATCCGTTTTCGTGCAACTTCATGAAGATATCTTGGGCAATCTCCGTCTGAACATCAGTGGCACTTCTTCCAAAGTAGTCAAATCCAATGTCAAACCACTTATAGATCTCGGCATGTAAGGCAGCATACTTGTCACACAATTGTCTTGGGGTGACTTTCTCTTCCAAGGCCTTGGTTTCAGTAGCAGTTCCATACTCGTCGGTACCACAGATGTACAAAGAGTTGTAGTTTCTGGCCTTGGTGTAACGAGCATAGATGTCAGCAGACAAAACAGATCCAACAATATTACCGAGATGAGGAACATTATTGACGTAAGGCAAAGACGAAGTGATCAAAATGTTCTTTTCGTTTTCTTTCGGAAGAATACTGGCGTCCACCGGCTTGATACCAAACCCTGGTTCCAAGTTCTGAGTCCCGTTGTTGGAAGCTTTTGGTCTTTCAACCTTGGTGAGGGCAGTAGCGTTCTTAATACCTTCAGCCACTTTGTCAACCTTAGCAAACTCATTGGCCCACTGGGATAAAGAGGAGCTGGACTCTTTGGTCAAGAAAGGATAAATGGCGGAAAACAAAATAATCTGTGATGGGGATGGGTCAGGACTTGAGAAAGGGCTTTGTTCTGACTCAATGAATGATCTGACCTCGTCACTCTTGCCAGCCTTAATAGCGCTGTAAAGAGTGGTGGATTCCTTGGAGATGATTGGATCAACTTTGAAATCGTTCAAAACGTACTGAACAATAGCGTTTGGCTCAACTAATTCGAATGATTTGTTAACGAGCTTGAGGTCTGACTCATCTGTTTGGATTGAGATATTGCTGACACTTGCGGCAATGGCGATCTTGAGGTTTCTAACCAAACTAAGAGTGGTGTTGCCTTTATCGCTGAATATCTGAACACTGGCCATATTCGTAGGGTTCTTCGCTGGCGTGGTCTAGCTGTACGGCTTGGGTAAGGAGATGAGGAATTTTTCAGTCGCACTATTTGCATTCTATTGACTGCAATATTGACTGCAATACCTGAGCTAATGTGTGCAATAGTACGGCTACGAGTAAAACCAGGGCGCCAGCTAAGCCGATACTCCATTCGCCGCCTCGCCACAGACAGGTGGAACAGTTTGGTGGCGTCGTATAAACCCACACCCAATGCTATCACGTACACAGTTAAGGACAATATTCTCACTAAAGGTGCCACGACGTGTGGATCACGCATCCTCTCCGGGTTCGAAAGCCCCGTGGCAGCCACGGTGGTAAACCTTTTGAACGCCCAGCTGTTCAGTTTGGTGGGCAAAAACAACATGGACGAGTTCGGAATGGGTTCCTCAAATACCAACAGCGTGTATGGGCCGACCCTAAACCCGCTATTTGAGCAGGGCCGGTATGTCGCTGGTGGGTCTTCTGGCGGTTCTGCAGCGTCAGTGGCGGCAGGCTTGTGTGATTTCTCGTTGGGAACAGACACCGGCGGGTCCATCAGACTACCTGCCAGTAATTGTGGGGTTTATGGATTTAAACCATCATATGGCAGAGTCTCAAGATGGGGTGTTGTCCCGTACGCCCAGACTCTTGACACCGTCGGGATCATTGCAAAGCTGTGTGACACCATACAGAATGTATTTGAAATAATAGACTCTTATGATCCAAAAGATCCAACTTCTCTCCCCGAATTCGTCAGAGAAGAGATCGAGCAGGCGGTGACAGAACGAAACCGGGTCAGAAACGGCACATATGTGGTTGGCATTCCGGATGAGTTCTTGATGGAAGAACTCGACCCCGAAGTAAGAGACAAATTGTATATAGTAGCCAAGTCCCTTATCGAACAAGGCCACACCATTGTGCTGGTATCTATCCCATCAATAGAGAAGCTGTTGCTGGCATACTACACTATAGCCACTGCCGAGGCAGCGTCAAATCTCAGCAGGTATGACGGGATCCGGTACGGCACCAACAATGGAGATGGTGCTGATAGCTCCGAGATTATCAACAACAATAGATCAACAGGTTTCGGGAAAGAAGTACAACGAAGAATAATATTGGGAAACTATACCATATCTTCCGACGCAGGGGATCACTGTGCCAAAGCTACCGAGCTTCGTAGAGCGTTGGTCGAGGAGTTCAATCAAGTGTTTTATCTCCCTAACTTGATCACAGGTTCAGATACCACCCCTAATGAGATGGGGTGTGATTTCTTGATAGCTCCTACTACCATCAATAAACCCACCACTATTGACGAGTTCATCAAGGCAGAATCAGACAATCTTCTCGACTCGTACACGAATGACATACTCACCACACCCCTGTCGCTTCTGGGACTACCCACTATTTCTGTGCCTATCAGAGATAGAGATACTGATGTTTCCACGCAGGGTATTCAGGTACTTGGCCAATATGGCGATGATGCCGGTGTTTTGGGCCTCGCAGGGAAGATGAATAAGTTAACCAGTCTCTCATAAACAGGAGCATCCATCACACATATGTCATCAAATACCATTCATATATTACTATCTACTACATCTACAAGTTAACCATGTAATATCCATTCTACGCTACTAAGTTGAATGTCATAACGTCATAAAGAGACTTATCTCTACTGTTGAAATATCCAAAGAGGTGTTGAAACCTTACCTCTATCTTCAACGTCTTCCTAACAATGTAAGAAACTCTTCTCTAGTTTTCTGCTGTTCTCTAAAACATCCCAACATACAACTAGTGGTGGTGGAAGAGCCGGTTTTCTGTACTCCACGACTAACCATGCACATATGGGTAGCTTCTATAACCACAGCTACACCTCTTGGTTTAAGCATTTCACTTAATGCCATGGCTATTTGCTTTGTCAACCGTTCCTGGACCTGAAATCTTCTGGCGTACATTTCCGCCAATCTGGCCAATTTAGACAACCCTAACACTCTTTTATTGGGAATGTATCCAATATGGGCTTTACCAAAAAATGGAACAAGATGATGCTCGCATAATGAATAAATTTCAATATCTCTTACTATCACCATTTCGTCGTGGTTTTCTTCAAACACAGCTCTCTTGATAACATCACGAATGTTGTCTTCGTATCCTTTGGTAAAGTATAACATGGCACGTGCATATCTTTCGGGGGTTTCAAGTAATCCTTCTCTGTTAACATCTTCACCAAGCTCATGAAGAATGGTTTTAACAGCCCCGGCTATACGAGATTCTCTAGCTTTTGATTCCTCTTCGGTCTGGTCGATTCTAGAACGTGCTCCCACAGATGGCCACGATAATCCATCGCTATCGATAGGAGGATTTAAGGTACATGGAGATGCAACTCTGGTTTGTAGAGGAGTGCCGTACGAGGCTTCCTCTTCAAGCGCAAGTCTTGGTCTTTTCACTGGTAATACTGATTTTGGTGCTGCCAACTGACGGTCGTCCTCATGAGTAGTTCCATTAGAAGCTGTATGGTTTGAACTCATGTTGAATCAGCTTACCAATAAGAAATTTTCAGAACGAGTCAGAAATTTTGTGCGAGTTGCAACCGGATTTACGTCAAATGAAATAATCGTATATAGATCGTTGAAATTATAAATTAAATAGCTTTCATTAATATGCTTATCTGTATTTTAATCTTAATCAGTAGCGAATGGATTCAACACTCTAACCGTCAAGCAAGGGAGAGCCATTCCAATCTCGGCCCTAATCAAAACTGGAACTTGGGTTAACTCCCTTATCTCTTGAATGTTGAGATCACCTTTTTTCCTGGTACTAAGTCCTTGAACGTATGGCGCTAAACTGTTGTCTGAATCACTGTTCTCCAACGTTGGGATTTTCAATTCTGGTGGATTGATATCCAATTTAGCTAGCCTGTCAAATATAGAATCAGGGGAATCAGATGAACTTTTCAGGAAGGATTTGGCTTGGATTTTAACTGCTTCAGCAGATGATGTTCTATATTTGTTCTTGATGGACGATCTGTATGATAAGGATGATTTTTCATCCGATGGGATATATGTGGCAGAATCGACTCCTTGTTCCCAGAATAATTCTAGCACCCGATTGTTCTTATCGAATTCAGCTTTGACTAATGGAAGTTGGTCACCATGCACACGCTTTTCAACACCAAATTCAGGGATAAATACATCAAATGATGATTCATAAACTTGAACAACAGTACCCATGCACAATAATTGTCCTGCGGTTTTGCTCAAACCATTGATACTTTGGGATAACAATAAGTGAATGGCTTGTTCCTGGGCACTGTTGGCACAATCTTTCTTGAAGTTACAGTAATCAGCCATGGCCTTTAATGAATCTAAATCTTGAGTCTTGAAGGTCTCAAAATCTTGATTTATCAACGACTTAAGTTGTCTGTGAACAACTATATCAGAATATCTTCTCAATGGCGAAGTGAAATGGGTGTATAATGGAAGATTGAAATAGTAATGACTATAACTATCTGGATCTTGTTTACCTGCAATGTAGTACTTGGCTCTCGTCATACACTTGTATAATAATGTTTCAACACATTGTCTGCTGATAGGATCTTGAATGGACAAAATTGATCTTTGTAAGGTGGCAGAATCGGTAGTATCGATTTTAAATCCTAAGTTAGCCGCTTTTCTAACAAATGTTTCCATTTTCAGTAAAGTTGGCAAAGGATGACGACGTAACAAAGCTCTGTCTCCCAATCCAGCATGGATCTTAGCAGCAATTGCACTGTTAACCTTGTGCGATATTTCCGTGATCACATCGTAGATACGACTATCTTTGAAAATGTTTAAGTCTAATCTGACCTTCTCATCGTCCAAACGATCCAACAATGTCAAATTTGGAGTAATATCCAAATCTTTGTCGTTCAATCTTTGACGACGGAATTCTTTTGCAATCAAGTTAAATGTCTTAACATAATCAGAGGTAGCAGAAGAAATAGAATCAACAGATTTACCCTTGAGGATAGTGTCAACCGCATCATAAGTGATCTTTTGTTTTGGTATTATCACGGACTCGTGAATATATAAGTCTTCAACTTCAAAGTTGGTGGTGTCGATTTCAAACACAACCGAAACAGCCAAGTTCTTCTCGTTTTCCTTGAATGATATGATCTCATTGACTTCAGAAGGTAACAAATGGGCAACTTTTTGAGGTAAAAATACAGATGACGATCTCTTCTTGGCTTTTCTATCCAAGATGGAACCAGACTCAATATAGTAAGTCACATCTGCTACGTGGAAGCCTAATTCAATCTTGGTATTGGACAAGCGTTTGACATGCAAGGCATGGTCAACAAATTGGTCATTCTGAGAGAATGCAATAATATAGTCGTAGAAGTACTGAGTCCTATTTGGATTGTCCAACTCATTTTCGGTGGCAGGTAATTCACTGATATACGAATCAAGAATCGATTTATCTTCTTCAGCAGTTGGGTACTCATCGCACATGAAATTGTTGTCTCTTAAAATAGCATCAATTTCTGTCTCAGAGTGTTCAATCTTACCCAATCTATTGATCAAAGTACCGAATGGGTGTAAAGAAGTGATTGGCCATCTTTTGATGGTTGCAATAAACAAGTCGTTGGCATACTTCTCATGGTTTTCAACGAAATCCTTTGGAGCCTGTTCTGTAGGAATTGCAATCAATGGGACTTTTTTATCTGTTGGCTTGAACCAAACGATTTTTGGTGCTCTTGGGGTATGAACCGATGACTCTTTACCATCTTTCTTATCTCTGGCAGCTTGTGCAGCTTGTGCAGGTCTCAAGAGGCCCAATGTACCAGAAAATAACTGATTTCCAATACGATCAACAACAGCCACAACATGACCAGCGTACAATGGCTTAACATCATCATTGATTTCTTCTTCTTCAACCAAAAGTAAAGATTGACCCTCAACCTCGACATCGTCATTCTTCTTCATGGTGGGTCTTTGTTTTAAGGACCCTCTTCTACCAAGATTAGGATTGTCTTCAGGTTTATCACCGTCGGTTCCGGAAGAAGATGGGAAAGAAGTTGCATCATTATTGATATCATCATTCAAAACAGAAGTAGAAGTAGTCTTGCTATAGTTGTTATCTTTTCTTCTCTTTTTCTCTTCCTTTTCTTTTTTAGAGTCCCAAACTTCATCCACAACCAACAATTCAACCGCAACAAAGTCACCTTCTAAAGCACGATTACGGTCTTTTGAACCACAGATGAAAATATCCGCGTCTAATAACCCATCAGTAGATACATAAGCATCACTTCTATTTTTCTTATTAACTCTTAAAGTACCTGTGACCAATTTTCCTTCATTAATAAGATCTGGGAGTGAAGACTGGGGTAAATAAGGAGCAAAAAGGGACTTTCTACCGTTGGCATTATTTTGGTTATTATTTGGAGCATTTGGTAAAAATTGGGAAAGAGAAGAAACCGAAGAGCCTCCATAAGAACTATTCCGGTTTCTATGGCCAGGAACAAATGGTTGAGGAGGTTCCAATTGAGAGCCTTGTCTTTGGTGATTTTGCTGGGTTCTCCAATTATTATTAATGTTCAAGTTATTCGAATCATAATTTCTTGAATTGGTTCTGTAATGAGATCCTTTCCTTTGGTGACCCAGATTCCTTTCAGGGCTATGACTTATATTAAAGTTAGGAGTTGGGGGCAACAAAGTATTTTTTTCAGGGGGGAATTTGAAGGAAGGTTGGCCGTAAGCCAAAGATCTAGATCTCCCATGGCCAGATGAAGGTGAGGAGCTTAATCCTCCACCCCCACCGCCATCATCATACTCATTAGAGTTTGGTGGGAACTTAAACGAACCAATCGGTTCGTCCACCGGTCCACTGGTTGGGCTTGACTTTTGACGGGTACTTGAAGAAGGGCTTAAAGAATTCAAGTTGCTTTGTCTCTGGTTAGCAGCGGCCTTGATGGCTTCATTCAAGCCCAAGGAGTGCCTTCTATTATGGCCCATATTAGGATTGGAATTGGACCCTGTCCTCCTATGGCCAGTATTGGAATTGATGGACGAAGACCTGGAGTGAGAGCGATAGTTATTGGATGGAGGCAACAATTCATTGCCGCCTCTATTGTTATATTGCTGTGGTTGCAGCAGCTGTTGCTGGACTTGCTGTTGCAGCTGTTGTTGTTGTTGTTGCATCAATTGCTTCTGTTGAGCCTGTACAGCCTCCAATTGACGCTGAAGATTATACTGTTCAACCATCAAATTAGTGAGTTCACTGGGAGAACGTCTATGAGCAATATGCAAGTTTTTCGGTTTCTTAGAACCCCCATTAGCACCAGCAGCGGTGGTGGGGATATTTAAATGGTCTCTTTCATTGCCACTCATTTTTCAAACGACACGTAGATAATTGAATGGACCTGAGGAAATACAAAAACAAACGGAAAGATTGATAGCCAGGAATCAATTGGTAGCAACTAGAGTTAACCTGAGTTGATTGGGCTGGAGTGAATTGATTGAATTGAAATGGTTCAAGGACTGTTTTTTCAAGTATAAACCCTTTGTTTCCAACAAGCTTTGAGGAAGCGAATTAACGGTGGAAGGATGCGAGGGCCCGAAAGGGATTGATCAACAAAGCGCTAAAGCAAAAGGTCAGAATAGGAGCTAAAGGATTGATTGGTAACCTTTTAGATTTAAAAGAATGAACCGTAACTAAACTAAAGTTGTGGGAAGTGACTGAGAATTTTTACTCCTGAGTTGGCCAACGCGCGGGACACGACTTACATCATAGCTATAAATATCTGAGGGGTCCTGGCGCTGCACTGGTACTACAACTACAACCATTAATGGAACTGTTGATTACTACACTCCTGCTCTACTTCTGATCCCCTACCAACACCACCACCAGTTCGTCAACTGTTGAACGGTTCCTGACTCCCCTCGCTACCCGCCGATCTCCACCGTAAATGCGTTGCATTGCATAAAGATGCTTTGTCTGCCGTCGCATCTAACCAAGCCGGATCACTTCACACTCAAACGTGTGACTATCCATCAACACCATTTCGCCCGTGTGGCAAAACTTGGGGATGGACAAAACATGTACTGAATTGCCCCCTAAATCAATTGTAGTACTAGCAAATTTGTCTTGGTTACCGGCAAAATAAACTTTGGGGGTTTCATCTCTTAATGTAAACGGATCGCAGTTATCAAATGGATAGCAGTATAATGTATCAGGGGCGGTGGCAGCGATGTTTTGCCATTTCAAAGTGGCTTCCATTACTTTTGTGATAATGTCGGGATCTTGGAGCTTATCACCCGTCAAATATTTGAGTATATCACTGATATTCTGGCCACTGGTACCTAAATATCGGGCACCATCGATCTCAAGCCAGGCAGGGTTGGTAAGTGACTTGAGGTTGTTGCCCACATACTGTTTGCACGATAAAAAGAGTGATCTGTGTAGGCTTTGCTGGGGTAAACATATCTCGGTAGGGTCTGAATCTCCGGGCATAAATGCAACATTACATGTGGCCACCAACTCACTTATCAACCTATCGAATAGGCTCAATGAGCCGCTGGTGAACTTCGATACATTCTTGGATCCATAATTGTTCAGCGAGTAAAAATCATCGTTACTGCTGGCCTGCTTCTCCTTGAACGTATTGCCCGCTATCACCACCTGAGAAATACTGCCGGAAACTTCTCTGTCGTGGTTGTTTCCGATTTCTCCTTGTATGAACTGTCTTAAAAGCTCGAGCTTTATTTGATAATCTGGCTCTTCGCTGATCTCAAGTCCAGATACAAAAGCTATCTTGGAGCTTTTAGAACTTGGACTTAAGGGTCTTTGTGGCGCCACGGTTGGATAAAGTATATCTATCACCTCGAATATCCCCGCCTGTAATTCAATGCCAAGTATGGCCACAACTACCCCGGTCACCATAATGTTGTTGTTGAAAAACTCTTGTCCTTGTAGTATAGCTCTGCCACTTTCGTCTTCCAACATCACCACTTCCTCGTCGTCTTGTGTACGATAACTGGGAGGGTTTGTTGGTAACACGTCATCATTACCGCTCCCCACGTCTTTGAGGATATTCAACTTGTTGCTGAGGTCTGAGAATACCGTCCCACTTACCCAACACAAGCGGTTGCTTTGGATGTTTAGGATCTTGTCTACTTTCGTGATGACCTTGCCGTCTCGCTTTATGGTCCCGTTCCCCCATTTCTGCATGGCTTCGTGGTCGACCCTGGCCTTGAGAGTGTTCATTCGAGATTGGTACATGGAGAAGAACTGGTGGTCATACCTTCTACCTGTAGAGGCTAGACTGAAGTCGTATTGCTTGTCATATTCTTGTGGGATAAGGCTTTGGGTAGAACGAGACACTCTGACCTCCGGCCCGTCGCTGATATAGTCTTGGTACTTCACCATGGTATGAGTGAGTATTGAGATGAGTTGATTCAAAGATACGCGTCTGAATTCGCGGCCATCTATTTCTTCAAGACAGTTCTCTCGGTAATCTTCGTCTGGGTGGTGCCGTTTAACGACGCAGCATACAATACAGGTCTACGGTCCCTCGTACTTTCATGACTCTATTACATACATACCTATCTATGGCCCTTAGTAACCTTTTGCTTCTTATGCTTCTTATCTAATGACTTACCACTAGCACCAATAGTGATATTCACCTTTGGCGGAACGTCAAATCCAAATGACTTGGCAATCTTAACAAGATCCAATTTATCGATTTGATAAACAGTCTTTAAATGATGGGATGCATACGCTTGCAAATAGGCTCTGTAACCATCTTTAGCAGATTGATGTAACCAATAGTTACTTTTGATTAATTTGGTCAATTGTGATTGAACATTGGCGATTTTGTTGGTGGGGAATTCGTACTCATTTAATGGAACATTGGCGGCTTTCAAGTATCTTAAGAACCCTAATTCACTTGGAAGCAAAAACATTAATGATTTACCTTTACCACTGGTACCTCTAGCGGTTCTACCAACTCTGTGAATGTAATCCCTTGGGTCATCTGGTGGGTCAAATTGAATGATCCAATCAACAGCTGGGATATCTAATCCTCTAGCTGCCACATCTGTACAAATCAAAATCCCCTGTTTAGCATTACAGAACTCAAAAAATGTGTTGGTTCTCTTTTGTTGTTTTTGCTTACCATGTAAATCCAATACTGGTAAATCAATATAGTTCAAGAGCTCTCCGAAATACTTCACACAGTTACAGGATGACAAGAATACAATTATCTTCTTTTTGACGTTTCTCTTCAAGAATGAGAATAACAATAAGAATCTCTTGTCGGATTCACATACAACATACCCTTGTTCTAATCCATCAGCAGTAGAAATTTCGGTTTCTGGTACAACATTTATATACAAAGGACCAGGTCTCAAAGAAATTCTTGCCAAGTCTTCCACCTTGGTGGTTTGAGTGGCAGAGAATAACATCGTTTGTCTTTCTTCACTTGGTAACACCTTGATGATTTGTTTCATTTCGTCTTCAAACCCGATTTCTAAGATTCTGTCTGCTTCATCAATAATCAAGGCCCTTAAGTTTCTGAACACAAACCCTTCGGTATTCTGCAAATGATCCAAAAGTCTACCTGGAGTTGCAATCAAAAGATTCACCCCCTTTTGTAATTTTTCTGCTTCTTGTCTTCTGTTGGCACCTCCAATTACAATACCAAATGTTTGGGTATGGTGGGCCATTAATTCTCTAGCAACACCGAAAATTTGTAAGGCCAACTCTCTGGTAGGTGAAATCACAATCACACCTGTACCGTTTCTAGGCTTGAACTTTAAGGAATAAAGCATCTCGATGGCTGGAATTAAAAAGGCTAAGGTTTTACCACTTCCGGTTTTGGCAGCACCCAAAACGTCTCTACCAGCCAACAATGGAGGAATGGTTTTGGCCTGGACCTTGGTCATGGTTTGGAAGTTCATGTCTTTAATGGCCTTTAAGGTAGGCTCACTTAATCCTGCCTCATCGAACGAATAATTCACATCTGTATCGTCGTCTTCATGAGAAACGTCCTCCACTTTTGGTCTAGGGGCATTTGTGGTTTCTTCGTGTTTGGTTTTGCTTTTTTTAGGCTTTTCAGGGTCTTTGATGTCTTCACCTAAAAGCTCTGCTACCTCATCGAAATCATTATCCACTTCATCCACCAAGTGTTCGTTATCGACCTCTTCAGATTCATCGTCGCTCTCCGAATGGTGTCTCTTTTTGCTCTCGTGTTGAGGCCTGGATGCAGCCTTCACAGGGGCGCTTCTGCTTTTCTTTCCCATGATAGTGTTGAAATTCAGATAAATTGATGGCATCTCATCTTGAATTTTTTTATTTTCAGTGCGACACTGGGACTGCACACTGGATTCTCAGTTTGATTGTCAAGTCGAGTCATAATACAAATCATCTTATAATGGCGAACTACGATGTCAACTCGACCAAGTCGTACATGCAAGCCATGGACCTGATGATAGGAATGCTAGAGCAGATCGATATCCGGTCTCTGCAGCTTCCTAGAATGGACACTGATCTGGAAAAGATTACTCCTCTAAACAAGATTCTACCTCGCTTTGATAACCTTGACACAGCTGTTGTTCACAAGCACGGCAGCTCAAGCTTTGATGCCATTAATGAAATCAAAAATGAGTGTGCACGGGTCTCGATTGCCCACAACAACGAAGGGCTTTTTGAAAGCGTTCAAAATCTAGTGATCTCTAGTACGAGTGAAGAAGAAATCCAGTCTTCGTTATTTGATATTCTAGGGTTTAGTGAACTCGATTTGATCTCTAAAATCGTCCAGAATAAAGACGCATTGAAGCAAATGGGCCAGGAAGATGACGGCGAGTCTGAGATGACGTTCATGACTCCGGAAGAAAGAGTTCAATTATTAATCTCCAACCAACAAGAAGCAAAGAATCAGCCATTGGCTGTTAGAGCTTCAGGAAATAAATATCCCCATGTGTTTAAAAAAGAAGACGTGAGCCAGTTTATGGCTGCCACGGGGAAGAGTTTTGCATTACCACTGGGATCTGTGAGAAATTCGTATCCAGTATACGAAGAGTTAATCATCCCACACCCAGACCAGCATGACAATAAATGGATTAGTGACAGTCAGCTAGTTCAAATCTCCAACTTGGACTTCTTGTGTAAAGGAACATTCAGCAAGTATACTGCCTTGAACAAGATGCAGTCTCTTGTATTCCCGGTGGCATATAACACCAATGAAAACATGCTAGTATGTGCCCCAACTGGGGCAGGTAAAACAGACGTGGCAATGCTTACCATTCTTCATGCCATCGATCAATTCACGAGCGAAACCATTGACGAAAACGGGGACGTTTCGATCGACATAGATTATGAAGAGTTTAAAATCGTGTATGTTGCCCCGTTGAAGGCTCTTGCAGCTGAAATCGTTGAGAAGTATTCAGAGAAGTTGAAATGGTTGGGAATAAAAGTACGAGAATTGACCGGTGATATGCAATTGACCAAGCTCGAAATCATGGGCACTCAAATTATCGTGACTACACCTGAAAAGTGGGATGTGGTGACGAGAAAGCAGAATGGCGACACTGATCTTGTGTCTAAAGTTAAGCTTTTGATCATCGATGAAGTCCATTTATTGCATGAAGACAGAGGTTCTGTTATCGAGACGTTGGTGGCCAGAACTTTGAGACAAGTTGAAAGTACTCAGCTGATGATCAGAATCGTGGGTCTTTCTGCAACATTACCAAACTATGCAGACGTGGCAGATTTTCTTGGTGTGAACAGGAATGTCGGGATGTTTTACTTCGATCAAACTTTCAGGCCTGTTCCTCTCAGGCAAGAGTTAATTGGTGTAAGAGGTAAAGCAGGATCTAAGACTGCTAGGGATAATCTAAATAATGTATCTTATGATAAGCTTATCGAATATGTCAACCAAGGTCTTCAGGTAATGGTATTTGTTCATCAAAGAAGAGAAACTGTTAACTCGGCTAGAGGGTTCATATCAAATGCTATGGACAATCATGAACAGGATCTATTTGATTGTTCTGATAACCCTCAGTTCAGTTCTTTCCAAAGAGAAGTTGCAAAGAAAAACACAAACAAAGACTTGAAAGAATTGTTCCAGTATGGATTCGGTGCCCATCATGCCGGGATGTTAAGATCTGACCGTAAGCTTACCGAAAAGATGTTTGCAGCAGGTGCAATCAAAGTGTTATGTTGTACGTCCACATTAGCATGGGGGGTAAATCTTCCAGCTGCCGTTGTCATTATTAAAGGAACTCAAGTGTATGATGCAAAACAAGGTGGATATACTGACTTGGGGATCTCGGATGTTCTCCAAATCTTTGGTCGTGCTGGTAGACCTCAATATGAAAAGTTTGGTACCGGTATTCTTTGTACGACTAGCGATAAGATTGATCATTACATTTCTTTAATATCTCAACAACATCCAATTGAGTCCAGGTTAAGTGCTAAATTGGTGGATAATTTGAATGCTGAAATATCGTTGGGAAGCGTAACAAACGTGGATGAAGGTATTCAATGGCTAGGATACACATATATGATGGTTCGTATGAAGAAGAACCCCTTCGCTTATGCAATTGACTGGAAAGAGCTTCAGGAAGATCCCTTGCTTTATAATAGACGTCGTGATATGATTATTTCTGCGGCCAGGAGACTTCATGCTCTTCAAATGGTTATTTTTGGTGAAACATCAGGCTCATTTATTCCTAAAGATTTAGGTAGAATTGCATCTGACTTTTATTTGTTGAATAACTCCATTGAGGTATTTAACCAAATGTTAAACCCTAGAGCTTCCGAAGCTGATATATTATCGATCATTAGTATGAGTAGTGAATTCGATAGTGTCAAAAGTAGGGAAGAAGAAAAGAAAGAAATTGAAAGATTAATGGACAATGCAGTTGAATGTCAAATTCCCGGTGAAGTTGAAGCTGCACAAACAAAAACGAACGTATTACTTCAAGCATTTATTTCTCAAGCACCTATAAGAGAATCTTCTTTGGTGGCTGATAGTAACTATGTTGCCCAAAATGCTGCTAGAATATGTCGGGCATTATTTTTGATTGGAATTAATAGGAGATGGGGTGTTTTCCTGAAAATCTTGCTTTCTCTCTGTAAATCTATTGACAAAAGAATCTGGGAATTCGATCATCCAATGGCTCAGTTTGATTTATCAGAGACTATAATGAAAAACTTGAGGAGCAAAAACCCTTCAATAGAAACCATGAGAGATATGGATGCTGCAGAGCTTGGAGACTTGGTTCATAATTCAAAGATGGGGGTAACTCTTGCAAAGTTTGTGTCGAGGTTCCCATATGTGGAGATTGATAGTGAAATCTTTCCTATATCGAGTAATGTCATGAGGGTACATGTTTTCTTAGACGCCGATTTTAAATGGGACCCTGTTTACCACCACAATTCCCAGTTCTTTTGGGTCTTTGTAGAGGAATCAGATAACTCACTGCTTCTCCATGTCGAAAGACTTATCATCAGTAAGCGACAACTTCACGGACATGAGATGGATTTCATGGTCCCCCTTAGTGATCCTTTGCCAGCACAGATTGTGGTTAGAGTAGTATCTGATAGTTGGCTAGGGTCTGAAACACTCCACACCATTTCTTTCCAGCACCTCATCAGACCTAATAATGAAACTATAAGAACTAATCTATTGAGACTCCAACCGTTGCCTGTAACTGCGTTGCATGATGCAGAAATCGAAGGAATCTACAATAAGAAGTTCAAATACTTCAATCCTATG
This sequence comes from Yamadazyma paraphyllophila, assembly GCA_030563605.1. Classification (NCBI taxonomy): domain Eukaryota; kingdom Fungi; phylum Ascomycota; class Pichiomycetes; order Serinales; family Debaryomycetaceae; genus Yamadazyma; species Yamadazyma paraphyllophila. Next base: position 1,274,046 of record JAJMJO010000001.1, read on the forward strand.
CAAACAATGACATTTTTCAACTTGTACAATACCAACCATAATATATTTGTTGGTTCTCCTACCGGTTCAGGTAAAACTGTTGTTGCAGAATTAGCTATCTGGCATGCTTTCAAACAATTCCCGGGGTCGAAGGTGGTTTATATTGCTCCTATGAAAGCTTTGGTTAGAGAAAGAGTGGATGACTGGAGAGCTCGGATCTCTAAGAATACAAGCCATAAAGTTGTGGAACTTACTGGTGATTCTTTACCTGAAGCAAGAGAGATTCGTGAAGCTGATATAATTATCACCACTCCCGAAAAGTTCGATGGTATTTCCCGTAATTGGCAAACCAGAACATTTGTTCAAGCAGTTTCGTTGGTGATAATGGATGAAATCCATTTGTTGGCAAGTGACCGTGGACCAATTTTAGAAATGATTGTGAGTCGTATGAACTACATTGCATCGCAAACAAAGAATCCAATCAGACTATTGGGTATGTCAACTGCTGTGTCGAATGCAATTGACATGGCAGGCTGGCTAGGTGTTCGTGAGGGATTGTTTAACTTCCCCTCCTCTGTTCGTCCAGTGCCATTGCAAATGTATATTGATGGATTCCCAGACAATTTGGCATTCGCTCCATTGATGAAGACCATGAATAAACCAGCCTTCATGTCCATTAAACAGCATTCTCCGACTAAGCCAGTATTGATCTTTGTGGCATCACGTAGGCAGACAAGACTTACTGCATTAGACTTGATTCACTTGTGTGGTATGGAAGATAACCCTAGAAGGTTCTTAAAATTGGATGATCACGAATTACAAGATGTATTGAATAACGTCAAAGATGATACTTTGAAATTATCGCTTCAGTTTGGTATGGGATTACATCACGCTGGTTTGGTTGAATCGGATCGTCAAATATCACACAAGCTTTTCGAGGCAGGTAAAATCCAAATCTTAATTGCCACCTCTACTTTGGCCTGGGGAGTCAATTTGCCAGCCCATTTGGTGATCATTAAAGGTACCCAATTTTTTGATTCTAAAATCGAAGGGTATAGGGATATGGACTTGACGGATATTTTACAAATGATGGGCCGTGCTGGGCGTCCAGCTTTCGACACAAGTGGTATTGCAATTGTCTATACCAAAGAGTCTAAGAAGATATTTTACAAGCATTTTCTCAACATAGGCTTCCCGGTTGAATCATCTCTCCATAAAGTTCTTGATAACCACATAGGGGCAGAGATATCTTCAGGTACCATCAAGACCAAACAAGAGGCTATGAATTTCTTAACGTGGACTTTCTTGTACAGAAGAGCACATAATAACCCTACATACTATGGTATTGAAGATGTGAGCTCAGCAGGTATTTCTTCTTATCTTGGTTCATTAATCGACGAGACTATCGATAATTTAATAGAATCGAAGTGTGTGGTGATGAAAGGGAAAGATGACCTCGTGGCCACACCATTTCTTGATATATCGTCATATTATTATCTTTCACATAAGACCATTAGAAGTATTGTTAATGTCATCAAGCGTGACTTTCTGTTCAGAGATTGTCTCAAAATTCTTTCTGCTGCTACGGAATACGATGAGTTGGCTACAAGACACGGAGAAGAGTTGATGAATATGGAGATGTCTCAGAATATGAGGTACCCTGCAGAAGACATGGAAAAAGAGTTCATATGGGATCCACACGTCAAAGCATACTTGTTGCTCCAAGCTTACATGAGTAAAGCGGATCTTCCGATAGCTGATTATTCTCAAGACAGCATCGCTGTATTGGACCAGTCGTTGCGTATTCTTCAAGCGTATATTGATGTTGCCTCTGAGTATGGATACTTGGAGGTTGTACAGACCTTTATCGTTTTGATGCAGTGTATCAAACAAAGGGTATGGTATGATGATAACCCTATTTCGTCACTTCCAGGTTGTTCTCTGATAGGCACAGATAAACAAACTCCATCTCTCGAAAGAATTGGAAATATGGGTAAAGGGCAGTTGACTAAACTCGGGGAATCACTATCTATCGAAAACACACCCCTCGAAGATGTAAGAAGGTACGGTGCTTCAAATAAGGCATTGGATCAGTTCGTTCATGTGGCAAGCCGCCTTCCTGTCTGTGATGTACAAATCACTCAAGAAAGCGTTGAGGAGATAAATGTGGTGCTTAATCATAAGAATTTCCCTCTTGATTCACATTTCGTTACTTACTGTCCAAACTTCCCCAAAGCACAAAGAGAGTCGTGGTTTATAATTTTGGCAAATGCTGATAAGTCAGAGTTAATGTTGATCAAACGTGCATCGCCAAAGATGGCAGGTAAGAAGGGAAGGATCCTGTGTACTTTAGATATACCAGAGGAGTTGTATGGTAAGGATATGGTGGTAATCTGTATAAACGATGGTGTAGGCCTTCGCTACGAGTCTTCCGTGAACCTTAAGACTAACTAAAGAATAAAAGAATTAAATGCAGTTATGTCATTAATATACAAAAGTCTACACGAATGCTTTCTATTCAGAGGAACTAGAGTCGGCCTCTTCCTCTTCTTCCTCTTCAGCTTCATCCTCTTCAGCTTCATCCTCTTCAGCTTCCTGCTCGAAGAAATCATCAACTTCAACCTTCTTCTTCTGTGGTGAGTCAATCTCTCTCTTATCCTCAACGATGGTCTCTTCTTCAACATCAACCTTCTTACCCAGCACCACATCATCCAAACTGAAAGGAAGCTTATCCTCCTTTATCAACCCTTCGATATACTTTCTGAACTCAATTCGTCTTTCCTCAGTTCTTCTCATACCTTGTTTGGCTTTATCAGTTAAAGTTTTAACATCTTCATCTTTAGGATTAGGATATAACGAGATGTATTTTTCACTCTTGGGGAAAAGCATTGAATATGCCAAATCTATTTGTTTATGTTTAAGATAAGTTCTTGCCTTTTTGGTAGCTTTCCTATCATTTGCAGCTTCTGCTTGATTGAGAGAAGTTTTAGCTTGTTTAAGTAATCTAGTAGCTTTTTTCTTTTCAAAAAATCTGACCATATGATACTTTTTGGCATTTTTCTTTTCATTGGATTTTGCTACCACATTATTTAACTGGACTTCTAATGCCTTTAAAGTTCTTTCGTTATTAACTCGCACATCAGCTGGAAGGTTACTTCTCTTTAATAACCTCTGGATATCTCTTATTTTCTTTTTGATCTTACCACTTCCAGATGCCATGACTCTGGATACCTCGGGTGCAGAGCTACGCTTCCCCTTCTTGTTTATTCCTCCTTTGGGTGCCATGGCTTTCTATGTTCTCTTCTATATTCTATATTCAAGTTTTTTTAGATGAGATGCCTTCGCGATTTTGATACTCAAACTCGAAACTGGAAATCTCTCAAAGGTGAATAATTGATATACAATGGGGGTATTGGAAAAAATCCTGCAGATCCAAGATGAAATGGCCCGGACCCAAAAGAATAAAGCCACCGAGTATCATCTTGGTCTTTTGAAGGGGAAATTGGCCAAGCTTCGTAGAGAATTATTAGAACCTCAACCGGGTCAAGGCTCTGGTGGTGGAGGACAAGGATTCGAAATCGCCAAGGCGGGTGATGCTAGGGTATCATTGATTGGTTTCCCTTCGGTTGGTAAGTCGTCGTTCTTATCAAAAGTCACCAACACCAAATCTGAAGCTGCAAATTATGAGTTTACTACCTTAACATCCGTTGGAGGATTACTTCACTATAACGGAGCAGAAATCCAAATCGTTGATTTACCGGGTATTATAAAGGCCGCTGCCCAAGGTAAGGGTAGAGGGAGACAAGTTATTGCCGTTGGTAGAACGTCAGATTTGATTATGATGGTTCTTGATGCCACTAAAGGAGATGATCAAAGAAAGATCTTAGAAAATGAATTAGAAACCATGGGAATAAGATTGAATAAAGAAAAACCAAATATAACTTTGAAGTTGAAGAAAACCGGTGGGGTCAAATTGAACTCAATCAATCCGCCTGTTCATTTAAATGAAAAGATCGTGGCAGGCTTATTAAAAGAGTACAAGATCCATAGCGCAGATGTGTTAATTAAGGATGAAAACGTCACCATTGATGACTTCATCGATATAATTAATGAGCAGCATGTCACATACATCAAATGTTTGTATGTGTACAATAAAGTTGATGTCGTATCACTTGAAGAATGTGATAGATTGGCTAGACTTCCGAATACGGTAGTGATGTCTTGTGAAATGGATCTTGGCATTGAAGACTTAAAGGAAGAAATATGGAGACAATTGGGATTGGTGAGATTGTACACCAAAAGAAGAGGAATCCAACCTGATTTCAATGATCCAATGGTTGTTAGAAGTAACTCGACTATTCAAAGCGTATGTGATGCCATTCATAGGGACATGAAAAACCAATTCAAGTTTGCATTGGTGTGGGGGTCTTCTTCCAAGCATTCGCCCCAGAAGTGTGGGTTAAATCATATAATTCATGATGAAGATGTAGTGCAAATAGTGACTAAGTAATGATAGGATAGCATAGACTGAGAATCAGCGTAGGTATCAGCATCTAGTATTCTGGTTGTTGTAGGTGGAGGAAGTAGTGGATGTAAGGATGTAGTGGGATAGGAGACGGTAGTGGATGAAAGGATGTAGTATAACTTAGTGCCACTATTAGCTTAGTTCCAGCTAATTAAACATACTGATTAGGGCTTTGTGGTCACGTGAACCAGTATAGGGCTCTTCTATAGTGTGCCAACCATTTTACTTCTCGCGACCTCACATTAAAATTTTCACTCGCTTGAAAAATTCTTCATTAACCTTGGGTCCATTAAACATTCCTATCGTCAAATAATATAAGTCGAAATGGGTGGTATCCGTGATAAGAAAGCTGAATACTTCAGCAAATTAAGAGAATTATTAGAAGAATACAAGTCCATCTTCGTTGTTGGTGTCGACAATGTTTCTTCCCAACAAATGCATGAAATCAGAAAGGCTTTGAGAGGTGACGCTACCGTTTTAATGGGTAAGAACACCATGGTCAGAAGAGCCTTGAGAGGATTCTTAGCTGAATTACCAGACTACGAAAAGTTATTGCCTTTCGTTAAGGGTAACGTTGGTTTCATCTTCACTAACGCTGACTTAAAGTCTATTAGAGAAGTTATTACCTCTAACGTTGTTGCTGCTCCAGCTAAGGCCGGTGCTATTGCTCCAAAGGATGTCTGGGTCCCAGCCGGTAACACCGGTATGGAACCAGGTAAGACTTCTTTCTTCCAAGCTTTAGGTGTCCCAACCAAGATTGCCAGAGGTACCATTGAAATTGTCTCTGATGTTAAGGTTGTTGAAGCTGACCAAAGAGTTGGCCCATCCGAAGCTTCCTTGTTGAACATGTTGAACATCTCTCCTTTCACTTACGGTATGGGAATTGTTCAAGTTTACGACAACGGTCAAGTCTTCCCATCTGACATCTTAGATATCACCGATGAAGAATTAGTTTCTCACTTTGTGTCTGCTGTCAATGTTATTGCTTCCGTCTCCTTGGCTGTTGGTTACCCAACCATCCCATCTGTTGGTCACTCTGTTGTCAACCACTACAAGAACGTCTTGGCTTTATCTATTGCCACTGACTACTCTTTTGAAGGTTCTGAAGCCATCAAGGACAGATTAGCTAACCCAGATGCTTACGCTGCTGCTGCTCCAGCTGCCGGTGCCGCTGCCGGTGGTGACGCTCCAGCCGCTGAAGAAGAAGCCGCTGAAGAAGCCGAAGAATCTGATGATGACATGGGTTTCGGTTTATTCGATTAAACTGAGTATTCTAATATATAATCCCTTTTATTATCTTTTGCGCTTATTTTCTCTCATTTTTTGCGACAATTCAAATTTCACAAATAGCTGCAAAACTTCAAATTAATCTTGTCATGACTGACCCAGGAGAATGGGAGGAAGTGAGCTCTGAAGAATCCAACAATTTGACTTACTTGGCTACCTTCAATAAAGATCCGTTTGTAGTTAACCCTGAAAGTGACCTCTCTCAGACATTTGCAAAATTAGAGTTGGCCATTAGGGATGATTTCGAGTCCCAGTTAGATGTCATTAACAAACTTAATTGTTTGTATAATTACATGGCGTACCTGATAGACGTCGTTGATCAGTATCCCAAACTCGAGGTGGATTTCAATGAGTATTACGGTAAAAGGTTCCCCTCTTTGGTAGATAGAATCTTTACCCAAAGGCTATTTGGGGTCTTATACAACTTAGATAACGAGTATCCGGACACTTTCTGGCAGTTAAACAGACTTGTTAGACTTTGGTATACATACAGCGCCGGCGACTCGGATTGGGGGTTCCCTATTTCCACCCTGATAAATATCCGTATTATCAAATACTTTCAGTACCCTCTCTACAAGTATTTGAGAAGCGATACAGACAGACAAGTATCTTTAAGTAGTGGCGCCTCTCTGCCGTGTGGATTTTTCAGAGGTGAACTTCAATTCACGTTCCTTATATTGGAGAAGCTAAGGCTTCTTGTGAAGTCTTTGAATACAATATTGTACAATTGTTCTTTGGATCATGAGCTATTCCTTCACTTCCTCAGCATATTAAATGATCCTCCCAGTTATTTCTCCATCGAGTTATTTACTGATCATTTTGGGATTATTAATGATAGGCTTCAGCTAATGGCATCAACTGACTCCGTTAAAGAAATCCACCTAACGGCTGTCAAAATTGATAATGCAATCAATAAATTGGCAGGTTCAGTGATTTCACAGAATGGCCCGAATTCATTGATGACAAAAGAGTTGCTCACAACAATAGTAAAGAAGAATAAACAACCACTTTATAATGGTCAAGTACCCAACTGGGTAAACTATATTCAAAGCACACCACCACGTCAAAGCTCGGACACGCTTTCTCCCTGCACCCCAGACGAGTCTGTTCCGCTGCTTACGATGTTGATATCACGCCGGCATCATAGGTTTATAAACTGGTGGAGAAGAGCGTGGTTCGGGGAACACTAGATGTGTGGCTAATAGTAAAAAGATTAAACGAGATAAATGAAAGATATATGGAATAGAACACATGATATATGTTTATTATATACAAGTTATTATACACCTACTCATCTCCTTCTGTATAATTGTTGAGCTTCTTCTAATACAGAATCCGGTTCTCTTATGGTTGGTTTTGGTACATGCTGGGAAAGCTTTTGTGGGTTTGGCCATTCTTCTGGTAATAAGCCCGCTCTCTTGAATAAAAAGCCCACTCTATCGCTGACTTCTGCTCCTACACCCAACCAGTATTTTGCTCTATCGAAATCAAGGTCTATGTTTTTATATGGCTTCAAACCTTTAGCGGTTTCTTCTGGAGTTAATGGTACAGCGATTGGATTATAACTTCCAATCACTTCTACCGGGAGTTTGTCACGAGCCTGTTTTCTGTTGGCAACAACTATGTTGTAAAGGGGCTGGTGTCTTCTTCCAAACCTTGCTAGTCTGATCCTTAAAGGTGCCTTTACAGTCATGGTGGTGAGATTATAGATGAGTTTAAATTTTTCAGTTCGCAGTCTATTGATTTTGGTCGAAACACGAAGTTTAACTTCACTATGTTTAATAGATAATCCATGCCTTCAGAATAGCTCTATAGCCTCTTTATATACTTCCTACACATTCCCATACAACTATTGTATATTGTCTACTAAAGCTTTTTTCTGGCCTTAAACTTCTTTTTAGGTTGGACCTTCCCAACCTTATTATTCTTAAACTTGTCTTTCCTCTGTGGTTTCACCAATGTTGAATCTTCATCATCAGACCAATCGTCTTCCGCCTTGTTGTTCTTGAACTTCAATCTATTCTTTTGTCCTCTGACAGGTCCTTGCTTAACTGCATCCAAGTATGCATCGATTCCTGGTCCTTTAGAAGCTAATGGGTCAGAATTATCTTTATCATTAAATACAAACTTCCCGTTCTTGGTTTCAACTTTATCAGCAAATTTCTTTCTTGAAACAGTCTTAGGCTTAGAAGACGAAATCTTAGCAAATGCTTGACGGTCTAATAAATCTAATGGGCTATCTTGACCTTCCATAATATATTGATCAGATTTCTTATTATTCGAGGTATCACGATCATCAACATCATCTTCATTATCACTAACATCAGAATCATAAAGAGCTTCTTCGTATGCAGAAACAAACTTCTTGCCTTGTTTTTCGGTGGGGCCTGTTTGTTCTTCTTCTTTTTGTTTTCTTTTGGCTCTGTTTCTGGTCTTCTTGATATTGGTCACTAACTTCTTATCTTCTTCAGGTATGGCTTGTTCGACTTCTTCATAGCTGAACTTCCTAATGAGTCTTTCAACAATATGCTTCACCTTCGACTTGAAATGTCCTTTGTGCTCATGAGACCATTTCATTAACTTGGCCAACAACTCTTTTAAATTAGCTCTAACCATTTCTTCTGGTAACGAAAGCACCTCGACTTTAACGAATCCAATAGCAGATTTGGCGATTTCTCTTGAGTTGTGAGTTAAGAATAGCTCGACTGTGGAACATAATTCCACTAATACATCAGTTGGAAGCTTATCTTTGAACTCGAAAATCAAACATGATACCGCCGTTATAGTGGCAGAAATCATATGTTGAGATTGGGCTGCAAGACCACCACTAACCATGGTGAAGTATTCGGTCAAGCTGGCTTCTGAGTCAGGACTAGCTGGATCAAACCCTGGAACCTTGGAGTTCACAATGACACCACCTTGTTCCATTTTTTGTCCCATTTTGATCAAGACCTGGTATGACAAACTACGAGTTCTTTCGTTCGTGTCTTTAGTGGAGATAATGATTTCTTGTAAAATGGCAGGAATGAAAAACAATTGGTCTTGGGGTAATAAGTCAATGACGTTGTTGATAGCACCAAGTCTAGTGGCTCTGGCAGAGTTTTGGGTCTCTTCGATAGAATTGATCAAGATACTAACAATCTCAGCAGCAAATTGCTTCACTGATTCTTGTCCAACTTCGGTCTCTCCCAACTTAGTCAAGATTCTGTATGATCTTTTTTGCATCAATGGATTTGGACTGGAAATCGTGGTTGAAAAAATAGAGAAAAGGGCATTATGGGAAGATGATGGAACATACTTACTCATGGCCACGATCAAATCCATCATGGTAATACTCAACTTAGGAGCTTTACTCTTGGTGTCTTTTTCATCCGACTCTTCATCCATAGCATTCTTTAATAAGCCACAAACCTTGTTGAAGGTATTTTCCAACTCATCCTTAGGGATGATTTGTAAGTATGTGTCGATAGTTTCAAGAACGAATCCACGACTTTCAGAGGTGGTCGAACTGAACACATTGAACAATACAGAAAGAATATTGGAAGCTTTTGAAGCCAAATACTGCAAGCCGACCTTGGCATCTTCAATGCTCAACTCTTCTTGCATCAATAAATCATCAGCTAATACTGCATCACTGTATGCAATATAAGACTCGGCTAAAGATCTTAAAGCATTACACACGGTAGATCTCAATGCAACATTATTATACATGACATCAGTCAACAGGGCAGCGAAAGCATCATCAAATGATTTGGTGAGGTCTTTGGGCAAGTCGCAGAAAGGCAGTAACAAAGACCAAATCTGGTCGATGATGGTTTCAAATATCTTGATGTGGACTGAGTCTTTAGGCAACTTGGATACTTTGTCTTCGAAAAAAGCTACTAAAGGTAATATTTCAGTCTTGAAGAATCCCAAATCTGCAAAACGAACGTTATCTCTTAAAAGAGGTAATAACCATGCTCTACCTGGAGAATCAGAGGTGGTCAAACTTAATGGTAAAACCCCCAATACAACTTCTGGTCCCATCACAGATATAGCAGACGCTATGACTTCTTCTGCCTCTTTATTAAGAGTGAACTCTTCAGATTCATTGGTACGCCATTGGCCAATAGTATCGACTATTTCCAAGAATTCAGGGTTAGAACGGCTTCTCAACTTAACAATGGCTTCGTTAACAAACTGTAAGATTTCTTTGAAAGCATGTTGATACTTTACGGTCAAGAGTTCCTTTTGAATGGCTTCAGCCATATCGGAAATAAGCTCGTCCATATTGTCATAAATTTCTTGAGTAACGCCATTTGTTCTTGTTGGTTGAAGTAAATATGTGTCTGGGATAGCTGCCGTTATGGCAATTAAACAATGAGATGCAGATGAGTATATATCTTTTGATTCAGAAGCAAGGAAGGAAGCAGTATGCTTGAAGATTATTTGAAACTTTTGGATGTAAACAGATCCATCTAATTTAGCAAAGCATTCACTTGCTTTAGCTATGACTGCTAACCAAGAGGCTGCCAAATGGATATCATTTATTGCAGGTTTTAAATCAAATATGATATCAAGAACTTGAGAGAACTTTTCAAGGTCAATCACATTGTTCATAGACTGGAATAATCCTTCAAAAGCAGTGAAAGCTGATGATACAATAAACTGATCGTTGGTCTTAGACACTTCAAGTAAAACGTCACATAAAGGTTCGATTTGCTTGGATGGCCAAGATCCAGATGTAGTGACAGAAGAAATCAATTGTAAACAGTGGATGATTTGGGCACTGACTTCTTTATTATTCTTGATCTTATTGGTCTCTAAGATAGATGCAAGTCTTTCCAATGCAAGTTTCCCACATAACCCAGAAGCTGGGTGGATTGGGTTAGGTGATGTTGGAGGATTTAATAAAACCTTGGCGACTGCTTCTTGTGCTCTTCTTCTGACTTTTGGTCTGCGGTCCAAAGATAATTCAAGTAATCCCACAAGAGCTCTTTGTGGTGAAACGCTATCAGTAGAGTTCCATCTTTGATAATCCTGGGCCAATAACAAATTTTCTAATGCGCCAATTGTTGATCTGACTAATGGAGCTTCAGCTTCAGAGCTGGTGAGTGGTACGGCCAATTTGGTCAAAATATCCCCAAACTTTGAGATTAAAAGTGGTCTGGCAGTGTATGGTAAAATGATATCCAAAAAGTATACGGCAGCTGTAGCCAACCCTTGGTCAGCAATACTATCCTTTTGAACACTTTGGTCTAATAAGGAAGAGAAAGAAACAAAATAGGCTGCAGGTGATTTATCAGTCTTTTGTTCTTCTAAATTCTCTTCAACTGCAGTTAAAATTACAGCCAAGTGTTTTTGATTATCAAGCTTAGAACTTACTTGGGACCTTATCTTCATTAACTTCTCCTCCATCTCAAAGACATCAAGCGAAAGTCCTCCATCGGGATTATTGACTTCCATGGTGTCTATCAAAGTACTATATTATTCGAGATGAGCTTAAATTTTTTTGTTCGCGATGCCTTCGCAGTATCTGATCTGAATTTGGCTGCTAAAAATTATAGGTTGTATATTATTATAAACTAGTTGTACAATTGAGTTAAATTACACGGGGATTACTTGATTATATGGAAACTTACTTGTCGTACGAATTGACGAAGTATTTGAATATTTTTTCCTTGAATTTAGACTTTTTATTCAGTTTGGCAGGTTTAGTCTTTTCAACGGCTATGTTTGTATCGATTGGTTGTGGGTTGATGATGTCCTTGGTGTCGATTGTGGAATGAGACTCGGGTGATTTTTGCTGGCTAAAATCGGTTGGTTGTTCGGATTTGCTTGATGGTTCTTCTTCTTCCTCTTGCTGTGTGTCTTCCTTGCCTGGCTTCATTCTTCTGAGAGCCGCATTCAAATCGGCTGAAAATCTGCTACTGGCATCTGAATCTGAGTCGTAGTTGGCGCCAGGTTCTTCAAACGTGGTATCTTCCTCCTTTCCCATCCTGATGAGGTCAGCTAATGTCACTTGCTGAGGCTCAACTTGCTTTTCGTTCTCTCCTGATGTGGCACCAGGCAATATTATACGGTGGCTAACTTCTGATGATTCCTCCTGGTTGATACCTTGGTCTTGGCCTGGAGAGATGAAGTTTGGAGCTGGGATAAACTTGAGAGGGCTGTCAATAACCTCATCAGTTGCTTCTACATCCTTATTCAAACCAGAAACCTGGTGGGTGGTGTTCTCTGGGTTTTCATCCCGTTTGTTATTATCCTCTTCCTCGATCCTGTCTTCTGAGTCAATCCTATCCTCCTTGTGGAGTCTATCCTCTTGAGGATCACTGCTCACTCTAATAAAACTTCCTTCTCCAATAACCTTGCGTTCTTTAATGCTATCCTGTTTAAGTGAGACGTCCTTTTCCAAGTCGTCACTCTCTTTTCCTACCACTGCATCATTTTCTGGTTCGGCTTTTGGTATCAAACCATCCTTTTCCAATTGTGCTTTCTCTCTCAATAAAGCTCGTTCGTTAGACAATGACTCGGTTAGCAATTGCGATTCCTCCTTTAACAACTGCTCTTTGTTCAGTACCTTATCTAATTGGTCATCAGTTAAACTATCTGTTACCTCTCCTTTGATATTTGAATGGTCTACCGAATGAGGAAGTGACTCATCTCCGACATTAGCTTCGTAAAACTTCTCGTTTAAATCCAGTCTCTTTGATGTAGGACTCTGAGGACCATCATCATCTTCAAAATCAGATGATGTGACAATTCCACTGTCTGCATTTTCAACGTCGGCCAAGTCAGTGAGTACTGGAGTAGGGATCAGGCTCTCGCTTTCTTTCTTTTGAACAACGGATACCTCTGGAGGAACGATTTCAGTGCTCTTATTGGGGGAGACGATTGGGAGGCCCTTGACACTCTGGTCGGAGGGTACGGTGTCAGATCCTGGGTCACTTTTCGTAAGGACTTCCCTTTTATTGGCTGAAGATGTATTGATACTGGATTGTGGGATACCAGAACTTTTTGTGGCGTCAGGATTCTGACTTCCAATACGTCTGCTCTTGTACTGAGCTTCCTCTTGTAGTTCCTTATCGCCGTTAATATTCTCGATTGGTTCTTCAGGGGTTTCATCGATTTGAATGGTATCATCAACAGATGCGTTCTTGAAAACATTATCGTGCTCCTTCAAAACACGCACAGGGTTCTCGGGAACAGGACTGTTGAATCCTAATTGGACTGTAGGTTCTATTAACGGTGTCTTAATATCTTCAACTGGAACTTGACTATTCTTGGGGCGAGAATCAACATGGAGCGGTTCTTCGTTTACTGAATCAATAGGTGGATCCACAGTCGGATGCAATACACTATCTTCAGGTATGTTATCAACATTTCTTACTGGAGAACTAATAACACTATTTGTGAATGGAATTGATCTAGTGGTCAAAGGTGATCCATCTGTGAAACTACTAATATCACTTCCAAGGGTCGAAACATCTGTGTTGTCCTTTTTCCTCCTACTGAAGAAGCCTCGTTTGGGAGATTTTTTGGACTCTGATCTTTTTCTTTCCTTTGCTTCACGCTTGGCTCTTTCCTTCTCCTCTTTTTTCCTTAATTTCTCCTCTTCTTTCAATTTCTTTTCAAGAAGTTTTTGCTCTTTCTCTTCATCTTTGGCCCTTTCCTTCCTAGAAGATTTTTTGACAGTTGTATTTTCTCTCATAGAATGCATTGGGAAATCACGATGGTGGTTTTCATATCTGTAGTTATCATTCGTGCCGAGGTGTCCAATTGTTTCAAGTTTCTTTTCAGTCTTTTGCTTTTGTTCAACTATAGGGTTGACAGCACTATGAGGTACTTCTGGCGAGGAAGCTGCATCTTGTTGCTTTGAGTTACCATAAACCCTTTCCATCGCAACCTCTATCGCTTTGGAATACATGTCTGAGTTTGAAATCTTTCTTTGTGTGCTCTTATACTCGGAGTTGTAAATAGGAATTGTTTCGATATTTTCATCAAATTTGATCGAATTATTGGATGGAGAAGTAACTGAGGCATTAGAAGTTACCTCTTCAGGCCTATTGGGTGATAATTTAGGGGCTTGCTTTAATATAGGAGATTGCTTGATACTTGGAGATTGTTTCAAGCTAGGTGACTTCGTGACATTTACGTCTGGAACAGGTGATTTTGGTGAAGAATTACTAGAAGCAACTCCAATGGCCTTGTAAGGATGTTGTAATTGCTCAGGTTCTTTTGCAGAAGGTCCTTGAGAGTCTGTTTTTAGGCTCTTATCAAAGTCTGGTTTCTGTGAATTCTTTAAGATGGATTTTAATGGCTTCACTGGCGATATGTCAGCTGATCTCTTTGAGCTATTGATAGATCCTGATCTTTGCCCAACAGGCTCGACATTTAATCTTAAGGTGTCTGCATTGTGAGCCAAATCCGCTTCAAGCTCATTCGTATCTCTGTAGTCTTGATAATTGCTCACAGGGATAACCGGTTGATGTTGTTGGTTATCCAATTCATAATTGTATTCGAATCCTTGTAAATCTTCGTCGATTTTCTGTAAATTATAATTTGCAGGATCTTTAGAAGAACTCAATATCGAGTTATTCCTCAAAGAATTGTTCCTTGAATTACTACGGGATATATTCTTGGTAGTGGTTTCAATCACGTTGGTCCCATCAGGCAATTGTCTTGTTGTCTTTGTGGTGATCGATTGTACTCTTCCAAGGCTATCAACCACCTTAGTAGTTTGAGTGGTTATGATAGTCTCTCCTTCATCGTTTTCATCTTCTTCTTGATACAAATTGTTAGCAACATTTTGGGATCCTAATGAGCTGAGGCGCTTTGATCTAGAATCAATGGAATGATGAGTCTGGGGTCTTTGTTGCTGCTGTTGCTGCTGTTGAAACGCAGGTACGTTTGTGTTTGAGTTTAATGAACTGAATCGCCTAGCGTTTGGAATGGAGGCCAGCCCAGGAACATAAGAGCCTTTAGGATGATAGCTGTAAGACCTGAGGGAGTTAGATCTTTGGACAGGAGAAGTCAAGGAATTGGATCTTCCTATCAGCTGGCGCTTAGGTGGAGAAAGTTCTTGAACTGGCTGACTGTTTTGATGTAACCTTAAGGCCGCTAACGCAGCTGATCCAGCGCCATTAGACATCGACGACGTTCTGTCTATTCCGTTATTCGGTAAACCCGCCACGTTACTTAGGCCTTGTTCATATTCATTTACCTCATGATTGTATTTTCTAAATCCCTGTGAAGGTTGTCTCTAAATCAAAGTTAGTATTGGGTGGAAGATGAAAGGCTAGACACAATTGAATTCACATACCCTACGAGAACCAAAGAATCCAACCATATTTGGTTCGATGAAGTCTAGTAAATTAGGTGGATAATACTAGTGAAATTACTCTAAGCAATAACTGAAATTGCATGTAAACACTTTAAATGCGAAACTGGAAGTGAAACAAATTATTATATAAGCCGCGAGTCAGCACAAATCATGCAGGGATTTATGACAAGGAGGTATAAGTGGGGTGTATAGAGCTCAAGTGGTTTATATGTTAAGTTAAGGGGATACAAGTCAAGGGGGTACATAAAATTGGAGCCAATAAAATGGATATATCACAGCAGTTTGTTTATATCCTGAGAGTTTAAGAATTCGCATGTGTACTTAATCCATAATTTGACGGCACTTTGACATACCGGTATGATTGAGAGCATGTTCGGATATGTACACAGTGTGGTTGTAATAGCTTGGCTGTTTGAATACGATGAGCTTGGCAATATTAATCGTACTTGGGCTTGAGTGTAGTTGGAGATTCTTGTTCAGTTTATTGCAGTTTGGTGCACTATTAGTGTTAGTTCAGAAATAGCACAGTATCAGTACAACTTATTTGCCGCAGTCTAGTACGATAGTTAGAGAAGAATCTCAATGATTTGCCTCTACACTTCCATTCAGGTCGATAAAATTGACGTCCTTCGCTGTAGCTGATAACAAATAGTGCTGTTAATGTCGTGGGTTTCACTAATCTGTGCAATACACTTTCGTGTCCCGTGCATTTCTGCATCACCACATCACCTATACAGAGCTAATACACTTATTTTACAAACTATAATGTTCTATATGCATCGTCTACAAGCTCACAAGCTGAGATGGCCTAAACGTTGTGCTCGGTTATATTGCGCGCAATTACCAATGGATTAGAAATCACAAAACATATGTAAGTAGCACACCAGGGAAGCGCCCTGCTACGGCCGTCGAAGAAGCCGGGTCCGAAAAGGCGAAAAGTTCAGTCGAGTTTACTATCTACCACCAGTTGGCCCTATATACTGAAGTTAACTCCCAGCCAGCCTGGTGCCACAACTGCGGCCCACAAATGATTTCCCCGGGAGATATAAATTATCTCCGGACCGATGACAAATATAAACCCATTAAGTAATAAAATGCGTAACACTATTACTAAGATTACATTTGATGGACACAGTATTTTTAAATAGGTTTTATTGAACAGTAAAGTCGGTTACTTTTATGCTTATATTGGTGGCTACTATTGTCGTATTTCTAGCTTATTTTATTATGTCGCCCAGTGATGCAATTCAGTTTGCAACCGTTAAATGTAAAAAACCTTTCCCTACATATTTTGTGAGCCATGGTGGCCCAACTATGATCCATAAAGATGCTGCGTTAACTGATATAGGTGCTTATGAAACCCTTGAGAACATCGGAAAGGAAATATTGGAGTTACAGCCCGACTATATCTTGCTTGTATCGGGCCATTTCCAAAGTGACGAAGAAAATACTATCCAAATATCAATGAATAAAGGTGAGGATCACAGTTTCCAGAATAAACTCATTTACGATTTTCATCTTTTTGACGATGAAATGTACCAGCAAAAGTTCGACCTGAAAGCTAACCCGTTCATTGGCTTAATGCTTCATAGAGAACTTGAATTGCATGGCTTTAAGGCTCCCCTTGTCGAGAGAGGCCTTGATCACGGTGCTTGGGCTCCATTGAAAGTCATGTTCGGAGATAAGTTGGATATCCCATTGATTGAACTTTCTCTACCTTACAGTGATGATTTTAATGACAGTTATAAGCTTGGTAAAGTTTTAAAAATATTAAGAGATAGATTAATCTGGGATCAAGATAAAAAGGCCGACTCAAAAGGGTTGATTATTTGCTCCGGTACTTCGGTTCATAATTTAAGGGATTTAAGAAGATCCATGAGCTTGAGTCCTGGTAAAGCAATGCCGTACGCCAAAGAATTCCATCAATTACTAAGGAACATATTCGCAATGTCAACTCCACTAACCTTGTTGCAAAATTTGAACAATATCAAAAAAGATGCAAATTTGAAGCAGCTTTTGTTCCAATCTCATCCCACATTGGATCATTTTCTCCCTTTCATTGTTGCAGCTGGATCTAATGATGGCAGTAGCGAAATTGAAGAACTCTATAATAATGAAACTTATAGTCTTGGCTGGGGAATGTACAAATTCACAAGCCCTAGCAAAATGGAAAGGGGCCCCTATCATTTAACAAGGACATAAATCTATTAATCTGGTTGAATGATATGCATTAAATAATATGTATAAGTATATGAATAAACGATTTAGGTACATCTAATTCTTTAATAAGGCTTGTAAAGCAGTTGCAATGCCTTGTTCATCTAACCCTTCTAAGTTGTTCTTAATTTCTTTACCCTTTTCAAATCTAGCTGTTACACTTGGTGGTATACCATAAGCTTCTCTGATTAAGATTGGTAATTTATTTTGCAGACTGGTCTTTAAGGTGGGGTAGTTGGTGGTCAAGAATTTTCTCAAAGGCACAGAGGCTTCTCCGGTTTGTGACAAGTGGAATCTTAATTCTCTCAAGGTGGTTGGCAATATGAACTTAGACATGGCTTACGTTAGTTATCTCAGTAATTACATCAACTTTGACTGGTAGAAAATTTTCGCGGGTTCGTGCCAGCATCAATAATAGAAGTGCACGACTGAAGGTGTTTAGCATTGGGGAAGCAAGTACAAGCAATGGGATAGCTTCAAGCCGTCAGAATTATGACTCTTTCCGGAAGAGACTGTTTACATTATTATTGCAGAATCTCTATGTTTGTGTTTATATCTGAAAGCTAATATTTTAGTTTATTTTGTGAATTTCATGAATTTCGCAGCCATTTAATTTTCAAATCAATTTTATCAATATATGTTTGTTACTTTTAAGTTGAAAGACTCACTTCAATAGCTCTCCTGCATTGACTGAAATACATAGTCTACGTAAGAGAATCAACTTACTATTTCACATGCATTAGTTAAATAACTTTTGGTCTAGTTCGATCTTTAAAGCGTCAAAATCAGGCGTCACCTCTGTTATATCTGGAACAATCACGGGAGCTCCTGTTCGTATAGATTTCTGAACACACTCAATCACCATCAACGCCGAAATTCCATCATCAATATTACAAGCTGGTGTTGCACTGTTATTGATGATATCAACAAAATGGTCCAACTGAGCATCAAAAGGTTTTCTACCAACCAAACCCAGGGGATCTATTAGTTGTTTACAGCTTATACTAGTCAACCATGAATTCTGATCCCCTTTACCGTTCAGATAAAGCTTAAAGTCAGGGATCGATAGCGTTCCTTCCAGTCCAAATATACGGTATAAACCAGCAACATCTTTATGGAAGGGAACAGTAGGGTTCTCACCGGTACTGCTCTCAAAATTAAATGGGGAAGGGACGTTATCGCTGCAAAAGAAAGTCCCACAAGCCCCCGATTTGAACTTGAGAGTCAAAACTGCTCCTTCATCAACATTATCGTATCCTCTTTGCTGCGGTAAAGTCTCTGCGTAAACCTGTGAGATAGGCCCAAGAAGGTACTGCAAAAGATCAAGATCATGCACGAGGTTTATGAGTAACGCACCACCACCAGTTTCACTATCAGTTCTCCAAGGAGACATTTGAAAGTATTCATCGTGTTTCTTCAAAGCCCAGGTGCCTTGTATGGCCACCACTTTCCCGATCCTATGGAGGTGTTTTCTAGTTGCAATTATAAATGGGTTGAATCTTCTATGGTGTCCAACCAATATCTTGACTTTCATGAAGTTAGAGTATATCTTTAAGGCCTTTGATGCTTCTGCTTTGGGACTGACGGGCTTCTCCACAAGAACATTGATTCCATACGATGCCAAGTTAGCTGCAACAGAAACGTGAGTGTGATTTGGTGTACATACGATAGCCCCATCAGGTAAATTTATTTGGTTACCTCGGCAATACTTGACCATGTCTTCCACACTGTTAAAGAATTCTGCCCCCAAGTCTTCAGCTATCAATTTAGTGTTTGGATTTAAATCAACAATTGCAAAAAGATTAGTCGATTCATTGTCTTTAACATGTTGTGCATGTCTTGGACCAATAAGTCCCACTCCCACCACAGCGATATTCAATACTCTGGATATAGGCTTATGTGGTTTAACAGGTTTTACTGGCGATTTTTTTTGAATTTGTTTCGAAGGAAATAAAACTTTGACAGATTGGAAAATTAATACCGCTAAAGATAGTACCACTGGCTCTATAAAAACATGCCATGAGGCCTGTAAAGACCCTGAAACATATGCTGTGATTTGACGAAGTGCCAACAGACACACGCCTACGGAAACCGCCAAGACGGCACCATGCCTGGTAAAATCTACCTCTATTTGAGCCATTATCTAAAGTAGATGCGGTGAAAATTTAGCATATTGACTCATTTTTGTGGGGTACACAGATAACGGTGCAAATAAAAAAGTAACTGGGAGGGAGCTAAAGCAAAAATAGAGACAGTAATAGGAACAAAACTTGGGACCAAAATAACTGGGGCCGTAGAGGTAGACAGCTGTTGGTGGCGGGAGCGGTGGCACTGCGCTTCTTCGGTCATGTACCTGCTTATTCATCAGGGTCTCCCAGTTTGTCAGCCTAGTCATGTCGCGGCAAAATGTGAAATCCCGCCGGAGGTGGAACCAACTTTTTCCGCGGGCCGAAGAAGGTTTTAACTACCACCGAGTTCCAGAAAGTTCCGCACCATTGCCTGATCAGGTAATGGTTGCAGTCAAATTTCCAGAATCTTCTAGTAAACTCATTTTTTGCAGCTATTGCTTCTAAGAATAATCAGCCGTTGATGGCAAAAATGACTATAAATATTTAGTGAATTACCAAGTTTTCATCATCATCTATTTCAAAACTTAAAGCACAATGTTAGTTAACCCATTATTTTACCCACAACAATTCTACCAACCACAATATGGTTTATTTGATAATACCCAGTTCCTTGAACAATATTCGAAGCCAAAGTTACTTAGACAGATCGATGGTAAAGATGCCATTAAGTTCCAAATATTTAAGTTGGGTGGAAACTTCAACTCATTTGAATTCAAGTTGGTTCAATTAAATGAATATGAAGGATTATTGCAAGTGTTTTCCATTGCTGATAATTTTAAGGTATCAATTAAATTAAATTTGACCAAAGTTGATATTGATGGTATTGATTTTGAAGTCGACAGATATGATTCTAATGTTTTGATTTTAAACATCCCCAAGTTGACTTCAAGGGCTTACGACCCTCAAGACTTGTTGAACAGTTACTTCAACTGTTTCTTCGACAGAGATGCCTGTTCCGCTGAAGATGGAAGAAAGGAACAAGCTGAGAAGTTGAGAATTGAGTCCGAAAGACAGGCCCAGATCAAGAAGGAGCAAGAAAGAAAGAAGAGAGAAAGACAAGAAGCTGCTCGCAAGGAAAGAGAAAGAAGAGAATTGGAAAGACAGGAAGCCATTAGAAAGGAACAAGAAAGACAAGAGAGAATTAGAAGGGAACAAGAAAGGTATAGAAAAGAACAAGAAAGAGCCAGAAAAGAACAGGAAAGACAAGAAAGAATCAAGAGAGAAAAAGAGTCTAGATTAAGAAAAATCAGACAAGAAAAGGAAAGAAAGGAAAGAGAACAAAGTCAACAACAAGCCCAAGAGTTCATGAACCAATTCTTGCAAGGCTTCTTTGTGCCTCCAACAGGCTCTGAGTACCAACACCCATTTAGCCAGTTCCAATTCCCATTCCAATCTCACCCTCAAGCTCCTGTTCAAAGACCAGTCCCAAGAGCACAAAAGGCTAAAGCTCCAGAAGCTCCTAAGCCTGCCGACAGAGACCCAGAAGTGTCTATTCCAGTTGCCGAAGTAATCGAAACAAGCCCAACAACTGAGCCAGAAGTCGAGACTCCAGTCTCGTCACCTGCCACTCCAGAAGTTGAAATGGAAGAAACGGAATCAATCAATTCAGACATTAATCTTGATGCCCTGGCTTCCACAAGTCCATTACACAAACACCCATCAATTGAGGAAGTTGAAGATGAAGAGTTTGTGATGTTAAGGAAGAAATTTGGCCAATAAACAACGCCAGTAATAGAAACGATTTATAGTTATGAATGCACTAATATGTCAATATGAATAATAAATTGTAGAATATGTAGATATTATGTTGAGATGTTTTGTGAAAACCGCGCTTTAACATGTCGATAGCTGTATTCGGAGGGAATGGGTTCCTAGGCAGTAAACTCTGTGAGTACGGGATCAAGAATGGTTTCAAAGTAACATCCTTTTCAAGATCCGGCAGACCTCCTATAGTTGCAAACAAGTATTTAAAAGACGTCAAATGGGAATCAGCTGATATCTTCAACGAGTCCAGTTATAAACCCAAGCTCGCAGAATTCAATACCGTCTTCCATTCTATGGGTAAACTATTAGAAGACGAGTCGTACAAGTCTGATATGAACTCCAAGGGCTTGAATCTAGGCTTCATAAAGAACATGATTGTTGGATCCAATCCCATGAAAAAAACCATCTATAATTCGTACGAGGGACTTAACAAAAACAGTGCTTTAATATTAACATCTGCCTACTTGAAGGCCAACAAAAACGGGAAATTGGTATACATTTCTGCAGATAAAGCCCTCCCTATAGTGGTTCCAAAAGGATACATCCAATCTAAAAGAGAAGCAGAGGTAGAACTACTCAACCTGAAACTTAATACATTGATCATCAGACCCGGTATAATGTATGATAAACATTCAAAAGACAACAACAGGTACAAACTCGTCAAGGGGTTACAGAAATTGCATAAGGTGAAACAACTCACTATCGGTAATGAATTGAGTTGTGTTGATAGTACAGTACGGCCCATTCTCTCGACCGATAAGGTGTGTCAAGCCATATTCAAAAATTTGGAAAAGGATAACACTATAGTTACATTAGATGATATATTAAGAAGTATATAGGGGCTGTAAATAGAAATTAATCCTATACGCTGGATTCATTGTTCAGGTTCCATTCTTTGTCATTACGTAGTCTATTCTGGATGGTTTGTAAGAACTCCATCTCTATTTCAGACAAGTCTAGAGATTCAGGAACCACTAAATCCAGCAGGGTTATCGTTAATTGTTGCTCGGGTTCAGTTTCTTGTTCGGGCTCTGGAGCAGGTTCCAGTTTTGGCTCGGTCTTTTTGGGACTTTTAGTCGAAGGCGTCCACCAGAAAACAGGGTACCGTCTTATGAAATTCCCCGTGATTACGGCCACAACCGTGATCAAAAGAGAACTGACTAGGTGCGTAGGCAAGTACCACCAGCTCATTGTTCGGATATTCTCATCGATGAATGGAAGTAAAGCAGACGCTCCAGCAGGTGGATGAACACAGTTGAGGATCAGCATTGCAACAGATGCCAAACCTACACTCAAAGCGCCCCCCAAGTAGTAATGGTCTCTCCCACCTTGGCTCAACAGGAAAAGCTTTTCAAGGCAAACCCCAATGAGTGCAGCAACAAAATGCCCCATTATTATGTTTCTGGGTTGAGCTAATGGGACCTGGTTGGCATTGAAACACAAGATTGCGGTGGCTCCGTAACTGGCTATGATTATTGGCGCATGGTGGTTATCGGTGAACACATTGGGGTTTCTAAACACTCCTTCTAGTAAAAGTATACCCGAGAACGAAGCGATGAGGATCTCTAGCCATTCCAAATAGTCAGGCCTTGACTTTGTATGATTGGAGTTATTACCCAAGAAATGGGATAATGCGGGAGGGAGTTTCCTCACTTGGTTGGAAGGAATATACTCTTTTGTGTATTTATCTAAGTTGAACTTGAACACCATTTTTAATCATTGACTCTGTATTTTATGGGGAGTTGACTCCATTATATATACAAACCTTTACGGTAAAAATATCCGATCGGCCAAAATGCACCGAACGCCCGCGCACCTTATAGAATTAACTCATTATATTGAACGGCTACACATCTCTATATTTGTCACCATTCCATGTTCTAGTATGGAAGTGGCGGGTTGAATTTTATAGCCAGACTTGTTTAGTGTGTAAAATCGGGCAACTGTTTTTGTCTAGATATTAGAGCGGTCATCTAGATCTTAGACTATAGACGTTTCTGTATAGTCATTAAACCTCTGTGTGGTTAGTGAAAGGTAACTTCTTTCTTAAATAATATTTTCTAATTTCATCACCAATGAAGACAGTACTACACAAGATGATTAAATGGACCAAATCAATCAAGTATAATGCTTCAGTTTGGAAAATACCCTGGAAAAATGGTACATAGATGGCACATAATTGTCCAAGAAGCGAACCTGCAACGGCTAAATTGAACATGTTATTTTTCATACCAATCTTGAAGATTGATTTGGAATAGTTACGACATGCCAATGCATTAAACATGTCGAATAATACAAAACAGGTGAACGTCATGGTAGTATCTCTAGCAGTGATTTCATTATCTGTCATCTCTTTAACAAATATGTACAAGGTACCAATAATGATGATACTTGATGACTGTAACACTCTTTTAAGCAAACTCTTGGTCAAAATCTTGTCGGTTCTCTTTCTTGGAGGTTTCTTCATAACTTCATGATCAACTGGTTCAACTCCTAAAGATTGAGCCGGTGGCCCATCCATCAAAATATTGATCCATAAGATTTGCATAGCATTCAAGGGGTTTGGTAAACCGAAAAAGGTTGAAAGGGCAATTAACGTTAAAGCAGCAATAGATGTAGATAATTGGAAAGTAATGAAATTTTGGATATTGAAAAAAATACCTTTACCTTCTTCGATTGCATTCAAAATAGTCGAGAAATCATCATCAGTTAAAACCATATCAGAAGCTTCTTTGGCCACATCAGTACCGTTTTTACCCATGGAAATACCAATATCTGCTAACTTCAACGCTGGGGCATCGTTAACACCATCACCAGTCATGGCAACAATATCACCTCTTCTTTGGAATGCTTTGACAATAGTGACTTTATGTTCTGGAGTTGTTCTTGCAAACACAGACACATATTGGATGATATCTGCTAATGCTTCTTCACTCAAGCTATCTATTTGGTCACCCGTCATGACTGATCGTTCATTGATGATAGGCATTCCGATTTGTTTGGCAATATTAATGGCTGTACTTGGAGAATCACCAGTTATCATCACCACTTGAACGCCACCTTTCATCAATAATGCAACCGATCTATTAACATTTGGTCTTGGTGGATCTTTCATACCGACCAAACCACAGAAAATCAAGTCACTTGGTTCAATTTCGGAATCGGTGTCTAATTTTTCAGGCACTTTGATAGTGTTACGGGCAAAACCCAACACTCTTAATCCATCATTAGCAAGTTCATGAGACTTGGCCAAAATGTTGTTTTTAACTTCATCCGTAATAGGTTTGGCAACTCCATTGCTGTCTAAGTATTTAGAGCATACTCCCAAGATTTTCTCCGTAGCACCTTTGGCAAAAGCCTCAGATTTGTTCAAATCACCAGTGTGGGCATATACAGACATGTACTTCCTGGAGGAAGAAAAAGGTAACTCGTAGACTCTATGCTTGGTATTTCTAGTATCTTCTAATTGGAAATGAGGTAAACACTCCACCAAAGCAATATCACTTGCGTTTCCGACATACTTTTCGGTTTCAGTGGAGAACTTGGAGTTATTACAGATGTTTCCAACTTCCAAGGTCTTTCTGATATTCTCAGTCAATTTACTATGCAAAGCTTCGTCATCTAATTTTTCAACAATCAAGAATGGACTGTTGAAACTACCTTTGAAATCATAAGACCAAATCTTAACCACGGTCATATGGTTTTGCGTTAAGGTACCAGTTTTATCAGAACAAATAACATTGACGCTTCCCAAGGTTTCAACACTAGGTAATCTCTTGACAATGGCTTTTCTTTTAGCCATTCTCAACACACCTAAAGCCAAGGTAACAGTAACAATAATAGGCAAACCTTCTGGAATAGCAGCAACTGCCAATGATACAGAGATTTGAAACATGTCCAACCAAGCTTTCCCTTGGACAATACCAATCAAAAAGATAATGCCAATAACAACAAAACTGAACATAGATAATTCTTTACCTAATTTATCCATTGCTTGTTGTAAAGGAGTTTTAGGTTTTTCAATTTCACTCATCATTTCAAAAACAGTACCAAACTCTGTTTTAGCACCAGTTGCAACAACTATACCTGAACCATGACCATCACGTACCAAAGTACCCATATATGCGATGGATGTTCTTTGAGTGATGGGAATAGGATCGTCACCTTGTCTTATTAATGGGGCCACTGTTTTCTTTACAGGTCTATTTTCACCAGTCAAGTTACTTTCATCAATAGATAAATGAACGGCATTGACCAATCTGATGTCAGCAGGAATCCTATCACCTTGACTGAAATACACCAAGTCTCCTGGTACTAAAGCTGACGCTAAAACAGAAGATGAGTTACCGTTTCTAGTTAAATTAGCTTCAGCAGGAACTAATTTGTTTAATGCTTCTAAGGATTTTTCAGATCTATATTCTTGAACAAACCCAACTGTGACCACAATTACAATGGCCAACGTGATGGATACGGCATCATCGATATTTTTCATCCAGAATGAAATAACTGCAGATCCAATTAATAACAAGATTAAGGGATCCTCATAAAAACTCGATAAGAACTTAAGCAACAAGCTTTCTTCTTCTTCACTGTTTAATTCATTTGTACCATGAATTGACTTCCTATAAAGGATATCTTGACTATCACATAATCCTAATCTTGTATCGGTATGAAGTTCAGACGCGGTTGCTTCTACTGTTTTCAGACAGAATATGGCCGACGGAGAATTGGCTCTGTTGTTGAGCACTGCCTCTTTTGGGAGGAACGGATTATCACTCATCAAAATTTCAAGGTATATGTTTTCGACCTAACCGATGAATTGGCGTGATATATTGGATGGTTAAAAACCTAAGGGAACAAAAAGGTCAGGAAAAAAGGTATGTGAGCACAAACTATACGGTCGCTTTGGAATGCGAGCTAGTCAAACGACTCTATAACTTTAAAGTGGTATATAACCTATGAATATGAAAGCCAATATCAGCTATAGATGTTTTTTTCATCTGTTCACTTCGCGGTGATCTGGCGCAGAATCGGTGAGCACACTATGGAAAAGGCTTGAATCGTAAATTACAATTAAGATTTTGCGCCCAGGGGAGCTGACTTATACGAATGTCGTGGTGTAGGCCACTGGCTATGGTATTGGTGTAAATATATTATGAAGGGACAGATCGGATC
Source organism: Yamadazyma paraphyllophila (assembly GCA_030563605.1). Taxonomy (NCBI): domain Eukaryota; kingdom Fungi; phylum Ascomycota; class Pichiomycetes; order Serinales; family Debaryomycetaceae; genus Yamadazyma; species Yamadazyma paraphyllophila. The sequence continues at coordinate 1,300,444 of JAJMJO010000001.1, forward strand.
TGCTTGATATGTGTTAGTTGTTAATGTAGTGCTGATAATTGTAGTGAGAGCGTTTACACCTATAAATCTACTTACTTTACTCCAACAACAAGTCGACCAAATAACCGAACGAACGGAACAAGTCAATAAGCCACCAGAAGGCCGATACCTGCACCTCCGGTCACGTCTCCAAGTCTCGGCACTTTCAACCAATGACAGCCCAAACTCCGATCCTCAATGATTCATTAATCATCAACCACGACATACGGCATCGCGACATCTTCGATCCAAATGCACTTATCCAACAATCGTCTTCACTGCGGCCTTACTGAGCCTGTTCATTATGGCAAGGCCCTCATCGTCCTCTTCAATGCCCTCCACCAATATCAACTCCACCCCCAACTCATCAACCTCTCGCAATAGCTTGAACAAGTTCCGAGAGATTTCAGTGCCTGATTTGCCAAGCTCCCTTTCAAACGCAATTCGGGAACTTATATCCGCCGATGAGGCGAAGCTACGAGACCGTAAAAGTGCTACTTTACGATCTGTCGCATCCTGGTTGAGGAACTCGTTCACGGCTTTAATTCCGTCCCCACAACGCAAAAACAATATAACGTCTGCAGACGGTGAGTAGTGTTTATACTTCATTCCTGGGGTCCTTACGGCTTCGTTTTCCCCGGCAACTTTTTTGGAAACAACCACATTCTGCCACGCTGGGCCGCCTAGCTTTAGGACTTCTTCAAGCGATATGCCGCCCGGACGCAAAAGCATGGGAGGCTTTGACAACCCGTCGATAACGGTACTTTCGAGTCCTACGCTGCATGCTCCACCATCCAATATATAGGGGATTTTAGTGTCTAGATCATGTAGTACATGTGATGCAAGTGTAGGGCTGGGGCGAGTAGATGCGTTTGCTGATGGGGCAGCAATTGGCGTATCACTCAATGCAATCAATGCTCTGGCAATGGGATGCAGAGGAATCCGCACTGCGAATGTGTTTTGTCCCGCCGTAACGTACCGCGAGATGGGCGAGTCTGGGTGCACCGGAAGTAGAATCGTGAGAGGCCCAGGCCAGAACGCACCGAGAAGCTGGCGGTACGCACTAGGAATCTCGTACTGTGGAGGGAGTAATAACCGTTTGAGCTGCTCAATTGACGATACATGCACAATAAGTGGGTTGTCTGCGGGCCGCTGCTTGGCCCTGTATATCGAAAGCACCGACTCGTCGTTGATGGCAGACCCCCCTAATCCATACACGGTTTCAGTAGGGAACCCTACTACATTATTGGTATTCCTTATCTCGTTGGCCGCGATCCGTAGATTTGTCTCTGTTTGCTTATCGCTTATGATCGGAAGCTGCAGCTGGGAATCGAAGGTGATGGAATTCACATCCACCTTTAATACTTTGGTATGAAATGTCATGTTTCTTAGGCTCTTGAGTTGATGCAACAAGTTCAGCTTGATGGCCATAAATTTTTATTTTCGAGATGCGATCGCGATGAGGAATGCGTAGATGGCTGTGGATACAGTTAGATGAAGTAGCGACGGACAATTGATACCAATGATAGATATGCTCCCCTAAAGTATTCAAACAAAACTCCCCCAAAGTATACAAACAAAACTCCCCTAAAGGATACAAACAAAAACCCTACCTGACCATTAACGTCTACTAATCCATTTCTACGATAACAAACCACGCAAGTAGTATAAATATTCTCTATCTAGCTTCATTAGTATGACTCTAGTTAAAATAACACATTCTCAGTAATGGTTCTCTTCTCTTCTTCATTGAGTTGGTCATAGTACTTCAGGAAATTGCCCAAGTTTTTGGATGCACATTCCTTAAAGAAGTGCACCAAAAGGTTCTTCAACCCATCATCTTGTGATTCTCCAACTTCTTCGTCATCAGATTCAATGTACGACTTAAGCTTATCATAGTTAGGTACTCCTATGTCTTCAAGATCTTCCCACCCGTCATCGTCTCCTTCTTCTGCTTCATCATTATTATCGGCCTCAGGGAGATAGTCTTCGGCATTAGGCTGTTGACACTGGAAGTCAAGCTCGCTGACAAGAAGCTTTAAGATCTTGAGAGACGCAGACACCTGGGTGTATTTATCAGGCATCAGCTTGGCCATTGACCTGGTCAAAATGATGTCGCCCTCAAAAGGTATTAAATCTCCATCAACCACAAGGTTTTCAATTCTCAGATCAGCCAAAGAAAATATCTTCCCAAGGGCCAATGCGTTTTGTTTGATCTTTTCATAGCCTCTTGTAACTTCAAAAGACCCAAACCAGATCGGGAGAATCAAAGAAAGACTCGGTTTCTGCCCGCCTGTCTTAGGATCTTTAAGTATCAAATCATTCCCAAGATAATTGATCATCGATTCAGGAGAAAGAAGAACAAGATTACAGAATAACATCACCAAGTTCTCCACTGTTATAACTTCTTTGGCAATCAAAAGCCTTTGTGCAGTTGCTGATAAAATTTGTGATAAATATTGATCTCCTAATTGCTGTTGGAATTTGTTGATCAACGATGTTACTATAGTACCACAATTCAATGCTGCACTATCAGACAATTCAGACGACAAGAATTTCGAAACAATCGTCAATAAAGACTCAAGGCCCGTTTCTCCTGTTTTAGGATCTTTATAAGTTAAGAAACTGGCTGATCCAGTTTGAATCAATCCATTAAAAACAGAACCTCCACTTTGTAAGATTTGGTCGTCATTAGCTGATAGTAAGAGTTGCTTAATCTCTGGGTAGATAAAATTGAATATCTGTTCCGGTAATTGTTTTTCAGATGACTGACTAGCAGGAACTGAGTTGATGATGATGTCGAGTAGATCCAAACTGAGGTTCAACTTTGGTGTATACTCAACTACCAGGGAGCTTGACAAAGCTGCCTTAATGATATCAACAAATTGAGGCAACGATCTTTCACAACAATTGGTATAATCTGTGATCTCTATGTTTTCAAGAAGGGTCTTCAAACATTCAGATGACTCAATCGAACACTGAACATTAGAAGGATCACGGAATGAAATAGACATGATGAGGTCAACCACTGTGTTGCCATTGATCTTGCATTTACAAGCATATTTGGGGTCAATATCAATGGCTACAGACAAGGCTTCCAAGAGAGCAGGGAGCGAGTCTTCTTCACTTTCCTCGACAAGACTCGAAATAAGTTTGAAGAAGTTCAGCTGAGTAACCGATGAAGTTTCTTCCGTGAAGTCAGATTTGAAATCAACCAAATCCTTATAGTTTCCACAGCTTATCAACGTAGCAGCCTTCACAAAGTCAAAACCCTCGTTGTCGGAGTTAATTTCAGAACTCAAGTATATTGTGAAGCTAAAAGCAAACGCTTCGAGCTTGTTATTATAACGATGCAATTCTTGACTGAAATAAGTGATCTTACTCAAATCAAACTTACCAGAAAACTTTTCGAGGAATCTTGGGAGTAGCAAGAAGATTCTTGAAATGAGTAAAGGATGGTAACCTTGGTTCAAATGCTTGCTGTCATCGACCAAAAACAGGATTAAGAAGTTGAAAAGATCAGTCACGTCAAAATTAACTGCAAGAGTTGTATCTTCGTTCTGGAACAAACTTTCTAAAATATAAATCTTGGACTCAAGAGTTTCCCAAGACCCTGGATCAGATCTGATATTATTTGTCAAGTAAACAAAGATTTGAGTCGAGTCCTGATCATTCAATTCCGAGAAAAATTCGTTGATAGAATCACGGACATGAACAGCACCAGATAATCCGGTATTCTCAGTAATGAACTCGTTAAAATCATTACCATAAGCATCATCATTCGGTAAAGAAGCTAGGGAGATCAACTGGTTGGCGAGCACCTCGAAACCTTGGGGCTCTAATAATGACTGGATACTAATAGAATGCTGAAGCAAAACCAAAAGACCTATGTTTTCATTGAGAGTATCGGTGATGTCCCTTAATGGGTCATCACTTGGATTTGTAAACACCAAACCTGGTTGTGAATTATTGATATGCAAATATGGTTTGTTCAAAATATTCAAGTCGTTAAGAAGTTGCAAAACCAAACCTCGTTTTACATCTTTGGTTATTTTTTTATTAAAGGTACCCACCAACGAACTCAACACCGAGTAGATGGATGCTCTATATCTGCACTCCACGAGATCCAATTTCCCCTCTCCCAAAGAACGAGTTGCCAGTTCAATAGACTGACGAATCAAGCTGTAAAACAAGTCACAAATATACGTTAAGTGTTGGTATACCAATCTCTTTCTATCATCATTAACAAAGGCTTCTGGGCTTGTTAAGTAGTTCAACACATTTTTGTACAACTTCACACAGTTTAGCTTGACACCTGCGTTCAAAGAGTCGTTAGAAAGAATCAATCCAATATGATTTATCAATTGGATACCAATACTTTCTTCCCAGAATTGGTCTTCGCCCACTAAATCATCAAACAAATCGTTCAACACTTGAAGTGATCCTTCAACCGCCACGGGGTTTTCGAAATCCTTGGAATACGTGTATAGTTCGTTTAATAGGCTCGGCCACTCGTCTGGGTAATCAGCGGCAGCGATTTGTACTATCACGTAAGATGCACCATTTCTAATCTTTGTACCATTGTTAGTGACGACCAACTTGATCAAACTCTCACGAATGACCTGCTTCAATTCTTGGGAAACCGGATTGCCCGTGAAAGATTCAAATGCCATTGACCAATATTTCGGAACCATTCTTCTTAAGTGTAGTAAACAAGACTGTCTTAAATCCTCCGCATAATCGTACAGAAGAGACACCTGAATTAGGACATAAGCGACGCTCGAAGGGTCTTGGGACACCAAGGCGTTAAAATCCAACTCAGACGATCTCCGTAAATCATTATCAGGGCTATTCTGGCCCTGAACCAATTCAACAACACGATCTATAGACTCCATGGCTTAAGCTTAAAGATTTTCACGATCTCAAAAATAAAAAAGCGCGTTATCAAAATCATCATACATTTTATCTATTCGTCTACCAAAATGTCTAATTTGCTTTATCCAGCGTTGAAAGACTTCGAGCATACGATTCCGATCGACAGGTTGAACGTATTGCGGAACCAGGTTGAATCAGAGAATCCCGAGCCCAGCAGCAGCTCTCTTTTCAACTATGCTTGGGGACTTATCAAGTCTAAAGGCTACAAGTATAATGAGCAAGGAGTGGCGATTTTAAAGCAGTTATACAAAAGGGACCCGGAAATTAAAAAAGACTGTTTATATTATTTATCCATGGGAACTTTAAAGCTTGGAGATTACACCAGTGCCAGACAGTATATCGAAGAGTTGCTTAGGATCGAGCCGGAGAACAGCCAGGGCCAAGCCATGAAAAACGTTATCGAAGATAAGATCACAAAGGAGGGACTTATTGGCCTTGGAATAGCCGGGGGAGTTTTGGCAGTTGGACTTGGAATAGTCGGTGCTTTAGTCAGGCGGAAGAGATAGCCTATGGCGTGGTGTGTACTCAGTAAATAGTAAATGGTATTTATGGCAAAGGATTCAAAGAGGCCCCATGTAGAGTAGCAATAGTGGCAAGTAGGTAAACTAAAACTATCGACAAAAGTACAAGCAGTATTCATAGGTCCATCAGTGAATGCGAATCTATGCCGCAGATATAATGCAAATAAATACCCATAGTCAGTTGGCGCAGCGAATAGCAGACAAAGCGGTGAAGCAGTTCAACGCACTATCCACCAAGAGTGGCAAACCTATAAAGCGTTCCAATGGGATCAACGAATGGACGGTGTTGGCATCCTTAGTATTATTGGTTGGTGATGACATTATACCCATCGCTATCACCACCGGTGTTAAGGCTTTGCCGGACAAAGTAAGGGCCTATTCTTCGGGGCTACTTGTACATGACATGCACGCGGAAGTGTTGAGCATGCGGGCTTTCAACAGGTTTCTAGTACACGAGTGTATGAAAGACGACTCGTTATATGTGGAGAAACATTCAGGTAACTATAGACTAAAGCCTGGGATAAAAACAGCTCTTTTCATAACAGAGCCGCCGTGTGGCGACGCGTCAATGGCGTATCTCAGCTCCCAGTCACCTGACGATGTCCCGTGGAAAGAAACCCCCCAATCAGATCTAGAGTCAACACCCAAACGAAGAACTCTAAGAGGGAGGAACCATTTCGGTAGATTAGGGGTGGTCAGAACAAAACCAGGAAGACAAGATAGTATCGAGACTCTTAGCAAATCTTGTTCAGACAAGCTATGTCTTAAACAATTGGTGGGATTGAATAATGGTATTTGCAGCCAATTCATCGATACCATATACCTTGATTATCTTGTTTTACCAAGCGGGAAATTTGAAGATTCGGACATCAAGCGGTGTTTTTATGAAAGATTTAATGATCCAGATAGCAGAAGATTCCAAGTAATATCTTATGATGAAGATGAATACCCGTTTCACAAACAAGAAGGCTATGTACCATCCCCTTTATCGCTAGTGTACATGCCTACACTGAAGGAAGTTCAAGTACTCAACAATGGGGTCAGAAATGGCAGCTTCATCAAGAACAGACCACCGAAGAAGGGCGGCCAAAGTTTCCTCTGCAACCAGGAGTTGTATCGCCAAAGTGTCAGTCTTCAGCCCGTAAAGTATCAACATTATAGCGAGCTTAAACAAAGCCATAAAGAACGAACGAATGTAAAACGACACGCAAAAAGCCTACTTGAAACATGGACAGATACAAGCGAAGATAACTTTCTATTGACATAAATAATCCAGAGATGATACTATCTAATCTTTTATTCATCAGCTGAATCAACTATCATCCTCAGAATCTGAGGGACCATCACTGCCTTCATCATTTTCATCCAACTGTCCTTCCATAGAAGCAGCATATTCGGCACTTTCTAAGAGCTCCGTCAAGTTGGCATTGGCCTTGACGTAGTTCACCGGTTTCAATTTATAACTATCTACAGTTCTTGGGTCACTTCCCGCGTCCAACAAGTTATCCACAATGAAGTAACCATGTTCCGGTTCATCGTTGGCGTATTTGACCGCCAAATGCAAAGGGGTTTCGCCTGCTCTATTTTTGGGATCGATTTCAACCCCTTCAATATCTAAAACAATATCAACAAACTCCCAGTTACCCAAGTGGCACGCTAAATGTAATGGAGTATTGTTGGTTATTATTTCATGGGTGGAATTAATGAGCTGCGCCAATTTGACTTGATCATTACTCAAGTCTGATTTGATCTGAAGTAAAAGCTCCGTGTTGTTTCTTCTAGCAGCTTCCAATATTTGTTCACTGTGTGAAGCTCCATGTTCGTCAGACATGATGCAGAGGCTGAAATCTCCTTTCGCGCTTTTTATTCAGTGGTATTTTGGGGCATTGCAGGAGGATATAACAATAGGTTGGTTGGATGAAGACAGTAATATATTTCTAGACAAGACCGTGCTGTCGGAGGAGACGATCCACCATAAGATCCTAATACAGATCGTCCTATATCAGAGAGAATCTATGCGATTGCGTTGGGATGGTTGGTCAGATCAATGGGTGATTGTTGTCATGACACTCGCCATCCTCTTGTCTTCAAATAGCCACAGAGATCCAATCACCGTGCTCCAATCACAACAATCGCAAGCCTAATCGCCTGTCTGGCCATGGCCCGGTGTAAGCACTCTTGTATTTATCAATTGCTCTCCACGCTAAAAGAGACAAAACACTAACGGGCTGGGAACATGGCTAGACTTGTTTGATAAGGAAACGAAACTGGCTCAAAATCACCCGGGTCTTATCTCTGGTAACCCCCCTGAATATTTGCAGTTTAACAGCCATGCCTACAATGCATTCCACTAAATCAAGTGGGGTAGGGGCAGTGACAAGCATTATTTGATATGAAACAATAGCACCGCTTACGGAAAAATTACCAGGTCAATTCCTCCACCCAATGCATAATCATCATTCCAAGCCCAGTCCCACCTATACTCTATCTCTCACCTTATTTGACTCGCACCTGTTTGTCTCACGTATTTGTCTCACGTATTTCTCACCAGATAGCGCGAATTCATCCACTCGTTCCAACTCAATTACAGCAATGGTCAAGCCAATTATCGCTCCTTCTATCTTATCAGCCAATTTCGCCAACTTGGGGTGTGACTGCCACAAGATCTACGGCGCAGGTGCCGACTGGTTACATATCGATGTAATGGACGGTCATTTTGTCCCCAACATCTCCTTGGGGTTGCCTGTGATAAGCAGCTTGAGAGAAGAAATCCCAAGATCCAATGAAAAGAGCTTCTTTGATTGCCACATGATGGTTGCAGAGCCAGAGAAATGGGTTCCAGAGATCGCCAAGGCCGGTGGTGATCAATATACCTTCCACTATGAAGCCACTAAGAATCCACTTGAATTGGTTAAATTGATTAAGCAACATGGTATGAAAGCTGCTTGTGCTGTTAAACCAGGCACTCCTGTCGACGTTTTATACCCATTGGCAGAACACTTGGATATGGCGCTTGTGATGACAGTTGAGCCTGGTTTCGGAGGGCAAAAGTTCATGGCTGATATGATGCCGAAGGTTGAAGATTTGAGAGCCAAATATCCTAGTTTGAATATCCAGGTGGACGGTGGATTGAGCAAGGAAACCGCTCCTATTGCCGCCAAGGCTGGTGCCAACGTGATTGTAGCCGGTACCTCTGTATTTAAGGCTCCTAGCCCTGAGGACGTCATTAGCTTTATAAGAGAGACGGTGTCCAGCTCTTTAAAGGAGAAAAACCTTTTAGACGGGCGACTTTGATATAGTATCCGCATCAGAATAGTAGAGAATCAATACACGTCTGAAATATAGTGTTGAAATTACACCTGTTCGAAAACAAAACTGTCAAATAACGTAGCCCAATGATTAATGCAACTCTATTATACTACTAATGTACATATCCCTAAAATGATTGAACACCAACAAAGGTTCCTTCAGCACTTGGCTGGACCTTGAAGGCCAGTAAATCCTTACTAGTAACAACTTCCCATAAAGCTTTTCTGATCTTTTCAGTTTGCGATTCCTTCTTTTCCTTTGATTTGATGTGAATTACTGAATTAGCTGGCTTGTCAACTTGCATTTCTTCGTCAAGGTCTTTGTGCAATCTGGCATTGATGTACTTCTGGTTTCTTGCCAATTTCTTAGCTCTTTTATTGGATAAGGTCTTAGTGGTTGTAGCAGTAGGAGTTGGAACCTTACCGGTGTATAAAGCGACTGCCTTTGAATCGGTTGGTCTTGGGGTGGCGTCTTCATTGTAACGAGAGGTGGCAGAACGGGTGGCCGTCTTGTACCTGCTTGCTCTTCTCTGCCCCATGGACGAGGCATGGCTGTTCTTTTGGATCTTACTCTTTGGTCTATTGATTGATGCAGGCATGTTTGAATAAATTTATCTCATCTCAAAATTTTTTTGTGCGCACCACGCTGACATAATCAGAGGGCAGAGTCCAATACGACACAAAATAGCCCCCACCAAACAGCAGGGCGAGACGAAGCAAGCGAGTATTTAGACCACACTTGGCAAGATAGACACGTAAACCGCTATGGAAACGATGGACAGTTCTTGGCTAACAACTCATGTGAAATGTACGGCAACTTAGCCACGGCATGTCAGCCACGACCAAAGTCACGACACAAAAGTAACGACATAAAAGTGGCCAAGTACGCAAACCTGTAAGTACAGGAACCGAGTCCCGGAAACGCAGGAAAAGAAGAAACTGACACAAAACGACAGAAGACTGCAAACACTGAGGCTAAACCGAACAATAACAACGATCTCCACATACTTGGTTCAAAAGGGAAACGGCACGCCTTCCGCTCATCCTTGTACACGGTCGTGAACAACAAAGCTTGTTTCACGGCAATTTGGCAACCATCATTATGCTAGTTTCTTAGCTCGGTACAGGTTGCGCCTTTTGCTGGATCAATTTTGAGCATTGCAACTAAACCTGCTAAGAAAAATAGCTGCGAAAAATTTCTTGGGGACAAGAAAATATGACATTCGTCAATGGGACCCAGAAAAAAAACCCAGCTCAAGACTTGCCACCGGTCGATCAAAACGTCAAGGTTTCCCCGGATGACAGGTTGTATTCTTGGATTAAGCACGGCTTAAAACTGGCGGCTATGATGCCCCCATGAATGAGTTTTTGCACCCTAAATCATAATAACTCGGGTAGCATTAAGGTGCGCTATTATCTCCACATCGAAAGTTTAACGTCTGGAGTAATCAATAGGATTTTTAATTTTTCTTTTTAATAAACCTGGTTTTAGCCACATTGAGTTGTTTTGGTTGCGTCAAGCCGTGTTGCAGCAATCATTGTTCTTAACTGCCCGAGGTTTTCCCAAAGGCCCTTACATCATACTACGTATTCCGGGGAACTCAGATACTCCCACCGTACCTTAGATACAAGACGATTAGCTAATAGAGATTTTCATGGCATTCGTTGTGTGTATTAGCTTGAAATTTTGTTGTCGACGGCCTGGTATAAATAGCCACCAATATCTTAATGTTTGGCTTCTCGGATTTATCTTCAAACATGAGATTTTCTTTAACCGCTAGGACCAATACTTTTGGTTTGTCCGGGAGACCATTAAGAGTGGCAATCACATTCGCAGCCGTTTCAGGGTTTTCCTTATTCGGGTATGATCAAGGTTTAATGTCTGGTATTATTACCGGGTACCAATTCAACTGGGAGTTCCCAGCCACCAAGTCGGACAAAACCATTCAAGGTGCTGTCACCGCCTCTTATGAAATCGGATGTTTCTTTGGTGCTTTATTTGCCTTATTCAAAGGTGACCCAATTGGTAGAAGACCGTTGATTATTTCTGGTTCTTTCATTATTGTTATTGGTGCTCTTATTTCCACCGTGGCTTTCAAAGATAAATGGGCCTTGGGTCAGTTCGTCGTTGGAAGAGTCATTACCGGGGTTGGTAACGGTATGAATACTGCCACCATCCCAGTCTGGCAATCAGAAATGTCAAGAGCAGAAAATAGAGGTAGATTGGTGAACTTGGAAGGTTCCGTTATCGCCGTTGGTACCTTCATTGCTTATTGGGTTGATTTTGGTTTCTCTTACATCGACAACTCTGTTCAATGGAGATTCCCTGTTGGTTTCCAAATCTTCTTTGCCGTGGTTGTTTTAGTTGCCATTAGTGATTTACCAGAATCTCCAAGATGGTTACTTTCTCACGACAGAGTTGATGAAGCCAGAATTGTTTTGGGTAAGTTGAACGACATGCCTCCAGATTCAGACTTGGTCATTGCCGAACAAACCGTTATTTCCGACGCCATCAATAGATTCGATAAGAAACAATCTGGTTATAGAGAATTATTCACTGGTGGAAAGTCTCAACATTTCCAAAGAATGATTATTGGTGCTTCTGGTCAATTCTTCCAACAGTTCACTGGTTGTAACGCTGCTATCTATTATTCTACTGTTTTATTCGAAGAAACTATTGGTTTGGAAAGAAGAATGGCCTTAATTATGGGGGGTGTTTTCTCAACCATTTATGCTCTTGCAACCATTCCTTCCTTCTTCTTAATTGATACTTTAGGTAGAAGAAACTTATTTTTAATCGGTGCTGCTGGTCAAGGTCTTTCCTTCTTCATTTGCTTTGCTTGTTTGGTTAAAGAAACTGAAAATACTGCTAAAGGTGCTGCCGTGGGTATTTTCTTATTTATTACCTTCTTTGCTTTCACAATCTTGCCTTTGCCATGGATCTACCCACCAGAAATTAACCCATTAAAGACAAGAACCGTTGGTTCAGCTGTTTCTACTTGTACCAACTGGATCTGTAACTTCGCCGTTGTTATGTTTACTCCAGTTTTCATTGGTAACTATAACTGGGGTTGTTACTTATTCTTCTCCTTGGTTAACTTCCTGTTCATCCCAATTATCTTCTTCTTCTACCCAGAAACTGCTGGTAGACAATTAGAAGAGATCGATATCATCTTTGCCAAGGCCTATGTCGAAAAGAGACAACCTTGGAGAGTCGCTGCTCAAATGCCTAAGTTATCAATTGAAGAAATTGAAAAGGAAGGTCAAGCCTTGGGATTATACGATGACAAGTACGATGTTGAAGAGAAAGATTCCAACGCATCTGGCGAAGAAACCAAAGACGTTTCATCTGCTGAAAACAAGTAATCATCTAGACTCTAGACTAACGTAATATATGTATATTTTATTTATATCGTAATCATTAACTCTGGTATGTCCAGTTCAACTCTTGTTGCAAATTTATATCCAAATTGCTTGGTACCAAATAAGTGAAGAGAATCGGTAAAATATAAGACTTGGTTTCGTTTTCTGTAAGTTTCTCGGGCTGTTTAAGTTTCCCGGGGGTTTTGGTTAATTGGTTGTTTATCAAGGACGTTTGTTGAATCAATTTGTTGTACTGCTTGACACCACTGACCTTGGTCTTCGTGATTTCCACAATGGATATTTGCTTGTTTATGTCTCTCGACTTCCCTACAATCAACACGGGCGTCGACTTCCCTAGAAGATCTATCACCTCATCGACTTTTTTTTGTATTGAATCGTGTTTGTTAATGATCATGGGTGGATTGAACAGTATGTCTTCTTTTTCATCGGCTATTTGATAAACCTCTTCGTTCGTGCGATTGGTTTCGTAGATGTATTTCTGATGCTCCTCGCCATATGTCTTTTTCAGAGCTTCAGCCGCTTGTTCTGACTCTACCATTGATGCTTATTTGTTGTACTAAACTATAGAACATTTTTCTATTCATCGCTGCGCGAAGTTTCGCTGCCAGTGCTCTTCTTACTACCTCTGCTGTTGTTTCTAATGTTGGCACTATTAATGTAGACAGTGGTGGTATCATACTTCCCATACCTACTGATTTCTCTATCGGCTGAATTCTCGATATTGGAGGCTCCTAGCATGTTGGCTTGAGACTCTCGAAGCTGTTTTACAGAAGTATTGGTGGTTATAGATGGCTGCAAATGATGATACAATGGGCCTTTCACACGCTTGGGCTGCAACGTTGCAAACGGATTGGTGCGAGGATGCATTCTGCCCGAGAGATTGTGTGGGTATTGGTGGGGTTGGTGATGACCAAACGACTGGAAGTTTGGAGAAGGTGCTGCATGGCCAGGAATTTGTTGGTATCCCCGGCGAGGAGGAATAGGTGGAGGGGGCACACCAGGTATTTGAGGAGGATATGTATTTGCCTGGACTATTGCCTGCGGGTTTTGTGGGTATACCTGTGTGTTATCCAACCCGGTTTGTGTATCGTAATAAGTTTCCTGGGCATATCCTTTTACCATTTCTCTTATAGCCGAGTCAACACTCACAAATGATGCTCCATCATCTTCCTCATTATCATTGCTATTGTTTGCTGAGGTGTTTATTGTCATGACAATAGGATTGACCGTAGTATGAGTTGGCAGTGCAGGCAAAGGCAACGGGTTGAATGGAGGGTAGTTCATCATGTTTTTCTCAGGGGCTATTCCGTTAGTTAATTCATAATTCACCATCCTCTTCTTCAAGTAAAACACTTTAGAGTTTTTGGATCTCCTGAGTCCAACCAAATGGCTTAAGTAACTATTTATTGATTCAAGATACTTCAATTCGAGATTGAGATCAAACGAGTAATTCAACATTGAGTGGATAGTCTGATGGACTGAGACTTTGTAATCGTTGACAAAATTGTAGTATATAGGATTGGCTTCGAGTTCATTGAAATTATAGCAAAGTTTTGCTTTTGAAGATAAGTATCTATTCGCTTCAGTAAGCACTAACACCTGGAGCAATTGGATGGCTTCTGGGGAAGACGGGGCAGGTAGGAACTTAAACTTGAGTCTTTGACAGAACTCCAACAACTCCAAAAAACTGCCCTTCATCAAGGGAACAGCACTGGGTATCTGAGACAACTGCATCACATCAGTTTGCTCAAAAATAATAGTTAAGGTGTAAAAACAGACATCAACGATTAGTTTCTTCCAAATCAACTTGTTCATAGAGTTGGAAGACGTGACGGGGAACAATTTTAAACAGGCACCTGAAAGCTCACAAGCAATTGCAAGATTATAGAGAGGAGCCATTTCAAGCTCGAGAGATAAGATTTTATCAGCGTTGGGTTTGAGCTTTCTATCCGATAAAACCCCAATACTGACGGTGAACTTATCTTGCTCCCCAAGAAATATGTAGTGGCACTTCTTGTGGGATAGTTCCCGACTGTCCACATCCGAGTGGATAGCGAATACAGTATTCGGGATGACGTTATTTGTTATACTGTAAAGCCAGGGACAGGTACTACAGTCTACAAGAACCAAGGAATCTTGTTTCAACAACGAAACAACTTTAGCCAATGTCTTGGGTACCATCAAGTTGAGTTCATTGGTGAGCACAAGCAAGTCATAGATGTCGTTAACATCGTCTATATTATTGATGGATTTGTGGACATCGACAGATAGAGTCTCGTTATTTGCACGAACAGTCCAAGTATTTTGGCTCGAAGGTTGCTTGTGGCTGCTTCTATGTGATACTAGCCACCCATTGACGCTAAGAATGTATACCAAGAAGGTTAAAGTGGGCGTGTCGCCTATAATCAATGCTTTTAAACCACACATGAGAGAAACAAAGTCCACAAATTGGCTGCAAAATGCGCACATTATCAAGGAATGTTCACCAGACTTTCAATCAAGTGAATTTCTAGAGGCTTCAGATAGGTATCATCAGCTGGGCTTGGCAGACGTATCAGTGAGTATCAGAAGCACGTGTTAGCAGTTATGTATCAACGGTTGTGAATTGATAAATACGAATTGGTGTATATTTTCCCAAGAGTCGTCAACATTCAGTTCACTTATCTTGAACATACGATTAGTGTCATTAAACCAGCTTGGAGTACACAATCCCAACCGCCTACAATACCGAAGACTCCACACAGCGTGGAACCATAAAGACAAGTCTAGCCTAGACATCGCATCTCCTGCCATGGTCTCACGTGAGGCGCGGCTGGACCAGCTGCGGGCCGAATCCATCGTCGTGCTACGGATTAGGCGTGACTCGCGCCGCGACTCTCGTTAGCTGGCTGACGGGTCCTCTTCCGCATCGCCGATACAAGATAACAACTCTCTATTTTGCCACGAATATACCCATGCTAAAACCTGGCTGGAAACCGCTTGATTGTTTCCCAAACCATCACACACAATCTGCATACTCCCCTTTACCCAATTGAGCTTTTTCTGGGTGCTTCAACCTCTCCTAGCACTGTCTGGCCCACCTCGGATATAGCCTAACTCCACAATGCTATACCCGGAGCCAATACCCAATCAAACACCACGTAAATGCTCCTATAGACCACCAACTCTATCATACTCTACTACCACGTAATTCCACCACCGGTCCCGAGCTAGTTGCACGCCCATATCGCCTCTTCACCGCCGTAAACTTGCGCCGTATCCATATCAGGTATACCAGTCCCGCTTTACTGTGCGCAAATCGTGGGGCAGATAAAATTTCATACCGACACTTTTTCTTCAGCAATTGCATGAACAAATTGATCTCAGCAACCAGATCAGTTAACCTATTACGTTCCACTTCTCGTGCTACACTTCGTGCTACTTCCCGTGCTACCGGTACAACATTATTTAACAGAACCATGTCTTCAGTTCCTTACAAGCAACCAGAACATAAATTGACCTTAATCCCTGGTCCAATTGAATTCAGTGATGAAGTGTTGTACGCCATGTCTACTCCTTCTCAAGCCCATACCTCACCAGAATTCATCAAGACTTTCCAGTCCACCTTGACTAACTTGAGAACCTTGTTCAAGTCTTCAGACCCAAATGCACAAGCTTTTGTATTGGCAGGTTCCGGTACTTTGGGTTGGGATATAGCTGCCACCAACTTAGTTAACCCAGGAGACAAAGTTTTGGTTTTGTCTACTGGATTCTTTTCCGATTCTTTTGCCGAATGTTTGAAGGTCTATGATATCGATGTCGATGTTATCACTGCTGACATTGGTGATGTTGTTGCTTTGGATAAAGTTGAAGCTCAATTGAAAAAGGAAAAATACGCTGCTATCACCATCACCCATGTTGACACCTCCACTTCTGTCGTGAGTGACGTTGAGGCCTACTCAAAGATTGTCAAGAAGGTATCTCCAGAAACTTTGATCGTTGTCGATGGAGTTTGTTCAATTGGTGCCGAAAACTTAGAATTCGATAAATGGGGTATTGACTTTGCTTTGACTGCTTCTCAAAAGGCTCTTGGGGTTCCAAGTGGATTATCTGTTTCATTTGCCAGTGCCAGAGCCTTGGAAAAGTCCTTATCTAGAGCTAAAGACTCTTCTTTCTTTGCTTCATTAAAGAGATGGACCCCAATCATGAAAGCTTATGAAAGCGGTAAAGGGGCCTACTTCGCTACCCCAGCAGTTCAGACTATAACTGCTTTGAAGGTCTCTTTGGATCTGATTATTGCTGAAACTGTGGATAAGAGATTCGCCAACCATGCTGAGGCTTCTGATAAATTCAAGAACGAAGTTGAAGGGTTAGGATTGAAGCTTTTACCTGTTTCCAGAAATGTGGCCGCTCATGGATTGAGTGCCGTTTATTTCCCTGAAGGTCTTGATGGAGCTCAATTTTTATCTAAATTGGCAGCCAAAGGCTTTACAGTTGCAGGTGGTATTCATAAGGCATTACCAGGTAAATACTTTAGAGTTGGCCACATGGGTTACTCCATCAGTGTTGATCACATCGATAAGTTATTGGTTGCCATCAAAGACACTTTGGCCGAATTAGGTTACTCCAAGTGAATATCTGTATAGGCTCTTCTCTGAAATAAACTCGCGAACATTTTTCAGTTACTTCCAAGTGTAGTTACATCAATCATGGCGGTTCCTTTTCCGGATATCGATCCTTATGCCGTGTTGGGTATAGATGACAAGGCTGACCCCATTGAAATCAAAAAGGCTTATAAAAAGTTGAGTTTAAAGTATCATCCTGACAAATTACAACAGTATAACATTGATGATAAAGACATTTTCCCTAAAATCCAATTTGCATATTCTATTCTATCTGATCCTAAAAGGAAACTAAGATTTGATAATACCGGGTCTCTAGCTGAGTTTGAAGAGGGTGATGATTCTTTTGATTGGAAGGATTATTTCGACTCTTTAAATGAAAGAATCACCGTTGAAATGGTTGAGGAGGATAGACAAAAATATCAAAAGAGTGAAGAAGAAACGTCTGATATACTTCAAAACTTCATCTACTATGAAGGGGATTTCTTAAAGTTATTCGAGGTGATTCCACATTTGGAATTTGACGAAGCTGAAGAGGAAAGAGTGTTTCAAATAGTTGAAGATCTTATTAAGCAACAACCTGACCAGTTCAGTAAATCTATCATCAAGTCCTTCGACAAGTATAAGAAATCAAGAAAGACAAAAGTTAAGAACAAGTTAAAGAAATTAGCTAAAGAAGCCAAAGAAGCCGAAGAGCTCGAAAAGCTCATCAATAATAAAGGAAGTGACCTAAAGAGTATAATAAAGTCTAGACAAGCTAATAGACTTGATGATCTTATAAATAACCTCGAAAGTAAGTATGTGAATAAGAAGGGAAAGAAGAGGACAAACATCTCTGATGATGAGTTTAACAAGATCCAGCAAGGTCTTTCAAATAAGAAGAAGAAGCAGGTTTAATATACGACAAGTGAATGAGTTGACAAGTAGATGGGTAACAGGCGTTTAAAAAGGCTGAAGTAGACGGCTAGTAGACTTTCAAAGAGGCTGGTGTAGATATGTATTAGATTCTTAGACAGAGACCGACGCTCACAAGCATCACCATACAAACAAACAGGTCTCTGCTTAACGTTTCAGAAGTATGAAGTACTCAACCAAAATACAGATCAACGCGAATTGTATCGCGTTGTTTATTTCTTCATGAGTGAATCAGAAGACTATTCAGATTACGACCAGAGCATAGAAGCTGATGCCGACGACTTGTCTGACTTTGTAGAGGAAGAGAAGCCTAAGGCCAAGTCCAAAGCGAAAGCGCCTAAACAAAAAACCCCTTTATCTGATACAACGAATACATCTGTCCCATCTAAAGATACATCTCAATCTTCAATTGATGCAATTGTAAACCAAAAAAATAAGTCTAAGAATGCTTCAGAACAGTATCAGCGGCTTTCACAATTAGAGCATATTTTGAAGAGACCTGATACGTATATCGGGTCTGTCGAGAAGTCGCCTATCGAGATGTGGTGCTTCGATGCATCTACTGAGCAAATGGTGTTCAAAGAAGTTAATATTGTTCCTGGGTTATATAAGATTTTTGATGAAATCTTGGTTAATGCTGCCGATAACAAGATAAGAGATCCCAGCATGAAGAATCTTAGGGTCAAAATTGACCCTGAAAACAACTTAATTGAAGTGATGAATGATGGTAAAGGTATCCCCGTTGAGATGCACCTGAAGGAAAATATGTATATTCCTGAATTGATTTTTGGTAATTTGTTGACGTCTTCCAATTATGATGATGACGAGAAGAAGGTTACTGGTGGTAGAAATGGGTATGGTGCTAAGTTATGTAATATCTTTTCTACTGAATTTCAATTAGAAACAGCAGATGCATCAAATGAAAAAGTGTATAAACAAGTTTGGTCCGGAAATATGTCCAAAGTGAACAAAGCCAAAATCACCACCATGAAGAACAAAAAAGAATTTACAAGAGTTACTTTTAAACCAGACTTGAGTAAATTCGGTATGGATTCCTTAGATGATGAAATCTTATCAGTGATGAGAAGAAGGGTTTATGATTTATGTGGTACGGTCAAAGATTGTAACATTTATCTTAACGATAAGAAGCTCAGTATTAAGAACTTCAAGAGTTATGTTGAGATGTATGTAAAAGCCATCAAGGAAAGAAACCCGGATCCAATCGAAGAGGAAAGTAAAAATTATCAAACTGTCATTCATGAAGTGTTCAATGATAGATGGGAAATTGCATTTGCAGTGAGTGATGGAACATTTAATCAAGTAAGTTTTGTTAATTCTATTGCAACCACATCTGGAGGAACTCATGTTAAATTCATTTCAGATTCAGTCATCAGTAAATTGGTTGACTCCATTAATAAAAAGGAAAAGGGTAAAAAGAAGTTAATGATCAGACCCCAAGAGGTTAGGAATAATATGTTTTTATTCATCAATTGCTTGATTGAAAATCCTGCTTTCACTTCTCAAACGAAAGAGCAGTTGACCACAAAAGCTAGTCAGTTCCATTCCAAGAGTACGGATAAATTAGTCATTAGTGACAGTTTTATCGCTAGAATCTTGAAAACTTCTATCGTCGATAAAATCAAATCTATTGCTAATGCCAACGAAGATAAAGCTTTACAGAAAGCCGATGGCTCCAAGAAATCAAGAGTTAAAGGTCAAGTTAAGTTAGTTGATGCCAATAAAGCAGGTACCAAACTTGGTCACCAATGTACCTTGATCTTAACGGAAGGTGATTCCGCTTTGTCTTTAGCTGTGGCCGGTTTGGCTGTTATTGGAAGAGACTTATATGGTTGTTTTCCATTAAGAGGTAAGTTGTTGAATGTTAGAGAAGCTTCAACAGATCAAGTTAGTAAGAATGCAGAAATTAATGCCTTGAAGCAAATCATTGGTTTACAGCACAAAAAGAAGTATACCCCTGAAAATATCAAGCAATTGAGGTATGGTCATATCATGATCATGACGGATCAAGATCAAGATGGTTCCCATATCAAAGGGTTGATAATCAATTTCTTGGAAACAAGTTTCCCAGGTCTCCTAGAGATCCCTGGATTCTTGTTAGAGTTTATTACTCCTATTGTTAAAGTCACAGTGAACCAGAGGTCTGGACCTAAGAAAGTCATACCTTTTTACACCATGCCCGAGTTTGAGGAATGGAGAAACACAGAAGGTACAAGATGTAGATGGAAACAGAAGTATTACAAGGGTTTGGGTACTTCTACTAATGCAGAAGCCAGAGAATATTTCTCTGCTTTGGATAAGCATTTGAAGAGTTTCCATGCAATTCAAGGGAATGACCCAGAATTAATTGATTTGGCATTTTCAAAAAAGAAGGCCGACGAAAGAAAGAATTGGCTTCAAGATTTCCAACCTGGAACACATCTCGACCCAGAATTAAATGTCATTCCTATTGGAGATTTTATTAATAAAGAATTGATCTTGTTTTCTATGGCCGATAACGTAAGATCTATTCCTTCAGTATTGGATGGGTTCAAACCAGGTCAAAGAAAAGTCTTATATGGTTGTTTCAAAAGAAACTTAAAGACGGAAATCAAAGTGGCCCAACTAGCTGGTTACGTTTCTGAACATACTGGATATCATCATGGTGAGCAATCGTTAGTCCAAACAATCATTGGATTGGCACAAGATTTTGTTGGCTCCAACAATATAAACGTGTTGAAACCAAATGGTGCTTTCGGTACTCGAGCTGCTGGTGGTAAGGATTTCTCTGCTGCTCGTTATATTTTTACTGAAATTAATGAAATCACTAGGAAAATATTCAATCCCTTGGATAATGGGTTATTGTCATATGTCCAAGAAGATGAACAAACCGTTGAGCCTGAGTGGTATATTCCTATCATCCCTATGCTTTTGGTAAATGGTACTGAAGGTATTGGAACAGGATGGTCTACTAATATTCCATGTTACAACCCAGAAGATCTTGTCACCAATATCAAGAAATTGATGAATAATGAGGAATTGGAAGAAATGATTCCCTGGTATAAAGGCTGGGGTGGAGAAATGGAAATGGTCAGTAAAGAAAAGTTCAAAGTTAGTGGTAGAATTGAAGAGGTTGATGATCAAACTCTCGAGATTACTGAAATTCCAGTCAAGACTTGGACCAATAACATGAAAGAATTCTTGTTGGCTGGCTTAGGAACTGATAAAGTGAAACCATGGATTAAGGATATGGAAGAACAACATGGGGTTGGTATCCGATTTGTGGTGAAGTTGACTCAAGAGGAAATGAATAAGTCACGTCAAGCTGGTTTATTAGAAAGGTTCAAGTTGATTTCCAGTATAAACTTAACCAACATGGTTGCTTTTGATCCTAGAGGTAAGATTAAGAGATATGAATCTAGTCTTGAAATTTTGAAGGATTTCTATTACGTGAGATTAGAATTTTATCAGAAGCGTAAAGATTATATGATTGAGGAGTTAAAAAATCAATTGGACAGATTATCTGAACAAGCAAGGTTCATCAAATTGATTATCGATAAGGAAGTTTCAGTTTCTAATAAAAAGCGTAAGGATTTAATTGGAATCTTGAGACAGTTTAATTTCAAAAGATTTGACAAGAAGAATCATGTTATCAAAGAAGATGATGCAGAAACGAGCAACCTATTTGTCGAAGAGGATGATGAGGATATGGAAGAAGAAGAAAACAATGCAGATATTAGTGAATTGAATATTAGAAACGTCCAACGTGATGAAGAAGAAAACACCCCTGAAAATATCTATCAGCAGTATGACTACTTGTTAGGGATGTCGTTGTGGTCTTTGACAAGGGAAAGATATGAGAAGTTAATAAAGCAAAGAGATGACAAAGGTCAAGAATTGAAGGATTTATTAAAATTAAGTGCTAAAGGTTTATGGACTAGAGACTTGGATGATTTCCTAGTTGCTTGGAAGACCTTCTTAGAAAATGATCTAGCTGAAAAGGCTAATGTTGTTCCAATGAAAGGAACAAAGAGAAAAGCCAAAAGAAGCGCTACTTCTGCTAATAAGAAGGTTAAGACAGAACCGGCCCCTCAAACAAGTCTTCCTTTACAAAAGAGTATTCCTAAGCAAACCACCGTGAAGAAAGAGAAGGCAGAACCAAAGGTCAAGAAAGAAAGCACCGAGTCTACAACACAAAGTAAACTTCCTGATTTCTTTTCACCTTCAGGAGAAAATAAGAAACCCGCTAAGAAAGTTGCAAAGGTTGTAAGTTTATTCAGTGATAGTGAAGATGACGAGATATTCGGCTCGAAATCTGCCTCTACCACCCAATCTCCACTTTCTCAGGCTAAAACGAGCTCAACATACAGTAAAGCACCCACATTCTTCAGTAAAGATGCCAGTGTAGATGCTGCTCCTAAATCAACTCCTCAACCAAAAGCAAAGAAGCAGAGTATCAAAGATGAACTTGAAGAATTGGTTGACATAGCACCACCAAAATCAAAGAGAAAGGCAAAGGCCATCAGCATTGAAAGCGACAGCGACGATGTAATGGAGTTAGATGATGAGAGCGAAGAGAGTGAGGAAGACTACGATGATGATGATTCATATGATGAGTAGATTAAATAGAGTGTATAGTTTAATCCAGTTCATGAATCATTGTGAGATACTCCGAAAGCTTTGTGTACCATCAAAGCCTAGACAGTAGGAATTGGAAGCTAGAGCTGGTATTCTGATAGCCAATATAAAAGTGAGCAAAGGCTTTTGTTGAAAAAATCGGCTGGCTGCAAATCTATAATAGATCAGTATGGAGTCTGAGATCGTTGGCCTCAGAACTTGTATACAACAAGAAGCATGAGCTTAGAGAATTAACGAGTATCCTGAGTTTCTCTGTCGAATCAGAAAGATGCAAATCAAACCTCTGCCAACGAAAATGCCGACTCTAGTCCGGTTCTAGGGCGGTATAAATCGCATCAAATACTCGAGTCACCACGGTATCTGTTCAAGTGTCCTTCCACTCCACGAATTATATACCAATTCGTGCTGGGACTATCACCCAGTCTATAACTACCTGCTCAATTATTCACACATCTTGAAATGCGCACGCTTAATGTCAACTAACTACCTCTACACCCCACCATACACCACACAGCTAGCACCGTTACCAGCCCATCTGCTAGTACCATTCCCAGCCCATCTGCTACCACCCCCACCAGCTTACATCACATTTACTAAGAGCGAAAAAAAAAATAATGGAACAGCTGATTTACGTGCATGAGTGCTTATCTCGTAAAATACGAGGCAAAAGGCGGGCCAGTATATAAACCACTGAAGCCCCAGCTCATTGTTATAGTTTATAAATTTCTTATTCGGTCATTCTGTTTCATCTTGTTGTGAAGTGAGTTTCATCTACGATTCAAGTCATGAGTAATTACTACCTACCACAGATACCCCAGTACCCGTCGTCATCGAATACCCTGCCACTACTGGTTCCGCAGCCAACACCACATTTATCGCACCAAGACCAGCCAGGCGCTGACAATAGAAGCGCGGGATCTGGGCCTGCGAATGCTCCGCCCGTGGCATCTCAGGCGCATCCAAATCATTTAAACTCTCACGCAACAAACCCTCACGGAACAAACCCTCATAATTCCAATCAGGCGGGGATAAATTACGACTACCAAATAAAAAGTCACACTCAGCCAGTTTTACCTCAACCTAATCAAATGAGTCAGTACCACAATCAACAATATTACCAAGGCTCCTCCCAACCATCCAGCCAAGGTAGATTTACCCCACAA
Organism: Yamadazyma paraphyllophila; assembly: GCA_030563605.1. Classification (NCBI taxonomy): domain Eukaryota; kingdom Fungi; phylum Ascomycota; class Pichiomycetes; order Serinales; family Debaryomycetaceae; genus Yamadazyma; species Yamadazyma paraphyllophila. The sequence continues at coordinate 1,323,924 of JAJMJO010000001.1, forward strand.
GAAATCCAAACTTTGAAGCAGCTCTTGGTCACGGGAGAGAAATACAAGTGGAAACAAATCACAAAAGATATAAACCAAGCAGCGGCTGAAAAGCACCATGCTGAAGGTGGTAGTAAAGCAATCAAAAACGTTAGTCCAACTTTTGTTATTAAACAGTACCAGACTTTGTTGGGGCTTCCTAATAACCAGTTGTATTTTGGTCTTTTAGGTAGTCTGTTGCCGTATGTGGTGCACGGATGGGATTCGGTTGAAGAGGTAGATTAATGTGTAACGTAATATGATAATATGTATAATACTGTAGAGAATATATCATGAAGTAGGTAGGGCTTGGTGGGCAATTAATGGGGGAATTCTCTATTGTCATCATTATGTGATTTCTACATTTACAATACATTTTGTGTCCATTTGTTATGTCGTCATTTTACTGGTTATCTACACAAACCTTACAGGCTTCGTCATCTTGAGGTTCCTTTCCATCCGTCAACTTATAATTGTTCCACTTGTCCAAATGCCCCATATCTGTTCCCGGGTTGATTTCATTCCTTATCAACACCTTCAAGAGCTTTGAATCGGGAAACCCGTCATAATACCATGGATCATCCTGGGGCTCTTGTGTCTTTTTCAATCTCTTTTGGTAGATGATTTTGTCGCCATTATTTGTTGAAAGCGACACCTTGAAAGTTCCCGGCTTGTCATTATTTGGCAATAGAGATATTTCATTGATTGTCCCGTCAAACGTCATGAGCAACTCTTGCATATACCAGACGGCTCTATTCTGCCACTTGCACTTATTACAATATTCAATTGATACTTTGATATGTCCCAAACTCATCTTCCAAGGGTTTTTTCTACATCTCAATTTGCTTTTCAGCTGTCGCATTAATCTATAAAGCGTAACATATAATACACACACGAAGTGAATTGGACCTCCAGCCAATGGGGTTAGAGCTGGTATGGGGTCGTCTATTAAAGAGCCATGCTTAACCAATCGAGGTTTTCGTCTGGAACATATTCCAGATTGGTATATGCATCATCAAGCTCGTGAATTGGGTGCAAACTGTCTTTATTTGCAGCCATTCCTGGGTACTGGAAACTATTTTCATGCTCAATAGGTTTAGGAACATCGGGGGAAGGACCTTGTATATCCATGTTTTGATCTTCTGACTTGGACTTGAAGGAATCTTGACTGGACTGCTTCTTTTTAGGGCTCTTTTTATTGCCTCCAACACTTGTGGGATTTAAATCATCTCCATCCTTAGCCTTTTTAGGATTCCCAGTTCTTTGCCTTTTCTTGATAACGTCAGTTTTGAGACTCAATGGCCTGACCACTCCATGAAGCTTGAGGAACAACCCACACGCATTACAAAGAGGCTCGCCATCGGGATTACGGCGCCATAATGGTGTGGTACGGGTATGACAATTAGTACATGAAATGTCCTTATTTTGCAAGTCATTGTTGCCAGCTTTCAACGGCATCAGAGACGTGTCGGGGCTGATTGATTTCATTTTCTTGGGCTTGGGTCTCTTGATTTGTTTCTTGGGCTTAATGCCTGAGCCTTCAAGCTTATGATCTCTGAAGCTATCGAAGTAGTTTGACTCTTCAAACAAGGGTGATTTGAAGTTGGGAAGCGATGAGGTGGTTGGTAATGAAGAAGGGGCCGATGGTAGCGAAGACGCTATGGCGGGGCTTTGGCTTAAACTCAGCGGTATGGGGATACCTTCATGTTGACTGACTATACTATTGGAGTGGTCTCTACTAGGGTTCAACTCAGCTAGATTGACCATACTGTTTTTATGGGAATGCATTTCAAGCCCCATGTTATGCATTGACTCAAAGTCTTCAAATTCCAAATTATTGGCCCGAATTATATCGGCATTATTAACACCTGAGTTGACAAAATGCATGTATGAAAGTTCATTCATGTCTGGGGTATGAATTGCGCTAGGAAGATGGGAACTCATCTGAGAGTTTGCAAAAGAGCCAGGATGTGATTCGTGATAGCTGCTTGGATTGAAATTGGAAGGATGAAACCCATTATCCATATTAATGTCAATGGGTACACTGGCCAGTATCATGTGCGAATTCGAGTTGTAGGCAGCGGTAGGCTGACTGGAGGTATTGGGCTCAAAAAAGGGGATCCCCGACGATTCATCATCAAGTATCGAGTAGTTGGTACTATCTCTACCCATTCTCTTTATATGAGCAATATAATCAAATTCTTCAGCAGACGGATCAAGAGCAGGTTTGGGCTGCAGTTTTTGAGTATCGATAAACATCATTCTCCAGGTTAAGTTTTCCATTCGGGAGCGATAAGGGAGCAGATCTTTTGCTTTATTATAAAGTTGCCAAATCTGCTTCGTTTTGGAGTCATCCTCTATTAACGAGCGGATATGTTTGTGGTTATTACGCTCGTTCATTTGAGATAACAAAAAGTCGGTAGCTTTCTGATGACTCGGGATTAGATTTAACTGGGATTAATCCAACTTCAACGCCTGATTAATATAGCATATAGTCGTGCATATGTGTTTGTATTTATGGTGATTAACCATAGCATTAAGTACTGTGGGTTTTTATTGGATGAAGATAATGGGTATCACCCTGCTTTATCGGGATTGGGCTTCGCGATGCGCCGCTTCCGCACGCATCCTCTGGTTGTACCGCTAGCTGGCGACGAGGCGGTGGGGGTTGATGGAGGTGAGTGAGCACAAGGGTGAGTGAGCACGAGGTTGGAGAAGGTGGTGGTGGTCTACCAAGCGTTTCCTCCACCGTACTACATTACTTGCCACGCTGGTGGCACTCTTGTTCCTTCGGATAAACCTGTGAAATGGCTGGATACAGGCCGCCCGATAACACAGGTGTCTTTCATCTTATCAGAACGTTATTTGATTCTATAATAGCCAATAAAACTTATCGGGTAATCCAGGTCTGGAGTATCCCGGAACCTTTAGCGGGACTGTACAGGTAGCGGTGTTTAGATTTACTATCAGGCTTTGCTCGATTATCTAGTGCTAGTTTGCTTCTATGGTTAATGATATTTATAGCTACCCCATAAAAGCATATCACCATATCGCCCTCTGGATTGCCCACATAACTATTTCCTATACTTATAAATACTCGCCTCTGTAGTATCTCCCGTCACAATCCATCGAACCCTTTCAAATTTCTCCAATCATTGCTGGCTTCCTCCCTGCATTCTCAATCTTACTTGACGTAACTTTCGCATCGCAAATCACCAATTGATCCATGGAGCACGAAGCGTCACCTCTAATGTCTCGACCTCCAGCATATGGCGCTGAAGATCGTAATGATCACCCTCAACAACCGAACGGGGATACAGCTCCTCCCAATAACAAGCTAGATACATTCCTGGGAGTGTTTGTCCCCACATCTTTGAACGTGCTTTCGATCTTGATGTTTTTAAGATTTGGCTTCATCGTAGGACAGATGGGAGTACTGGGTTCATTGGGGCTATTGTTGTTGAGTTTTTTCATTGACACGTTGACGGTCCTTTCTGTCAGTGCTATAGCCACAAACGGTACCGTGAAGGGTGGTGGTACTTATTATATGATCTCACGTTCCTTGGGACCTGAGTTTGGTGGAGCAATTGGAGTCATTTTTTACGTGGGGCAAATCTTGAATAGTGCCTTGAATGTGGTGGGGTTCATTGAAACATTACTTGTGAACTTTGGTAAAATAGATGGTGATATGTACCAGCTTTTACCTGCCACTTACTACCACCTGTTGGTTTATTCGACTATTTTATTGGCATTTTGCATGTGTATTGCATTGGTAGGAGCTAATTTGGTGTCTAAAACTGCCCTTTCGCTATTTGTGCTTTTGGTTTTGTCTACAATTTCAATTCCGTTGTCAGCTCTTCAAAGTAAAGTTGTCTACTTCGAGGGTGTCTATAATGTTGGGATTAGCTGGTCTACCCTCAAACAGAATCTACTCCCACATTTCACCAAAGGGGCAGCCGGTTCGGTTTTAGACACCCCAGAAACTTTTAGAAACTTATTTGGGATCTTCTTCCCTGCCACTTCAGGTATATTTGCTGGTGCATCCATGTCTGGGTCGCTAAAGAACCCTTCAAAATCAATTCCTCTAGGTACTATTAGAGGATTGATGTTGACTTTCACCTTATATGCAGTGGTGATTTTAACTATTGGTAGTTCAGTCCCAAGAGAATTATTATATAAAGACATCAAAGTTATTCAGACCATCAACTTTCAAAGTTTCATCATTATTATTGGCGAATTCTCCACGTCCTTGTTTTCCATAATCATGGGGCTTGTTGGAGCAGCCACTATTTTGAATGCTATAGCAGATGATCGTATTATTCCTGGGCTTTCAGTTTTCACCACTAAGAAGAAGTCTCCAAGAGATCATAAGAAAGCTAATTGGTACGCTGTGTTAGCTTCTTGGTTATTTGCTCAAATATTTCTTTTTGCAGACATTAATCAAATCGCTGTGTTTGTTACGATGGCATTTTTAATGACTTTTATAGTCACTAATTTAGCATGTTTCTTATTGAAAATTGGCTCTGCTCCGAATTTTAGACCATCCTTCAAGTACTTCAATGTTCAAACGGCTTTTGCAGGCTCTGTTTCGTCTATTGTTGCCATGTTCATTGTAGATGGTATGTCTGCAAGTCTTGTTATTTTGATCTTATTAACATTGATTATTCTTATCCATTACTCGACACCTCCATCTAAATTTGGAGATATTTCACAATTGTTGATTTACCACCAAGTTAGAAAATACTTGTTGAGACTTAAGGTCGATATGAACGTGAAGTACTGGAGGCCTCAAATTCTTTTATTATGTGATAACCCAAGGACAAGTTGGAACTTGATCAGATTCTGTAATCATTTGAAGAAAGGTGGATTGTACATTCTTGGCCATGTGGTGTTGTTAAATGACGATACTATGACTCGAGATGAAAATGAAAGTGAACTGGAATTCAGTATTACTGCTTACAGAGAAGTTCAAAAGCAAAAATCGGCATGGATAAAGTTGAGAGACATTGCCAAGATCAAGGCTTTTGTTCAAATCGCTTTGGGGCCAACACTCCCTTGGGGTGTTCGTAATGTTTACTTGGGTTCAGGCTTAGGTGGAATGAAGCCGAATATTACTGTTTTAGGGTTCTTTGATTTCGCTAAACATGGTTTACAAATGCCATTATCGTCTTCTTTTAAGTCCAAGTCTCAATTCAACCAGCTCCCAACTGATGACTGTAGACAAGAGCAGCAGGTTTCAATAAACCAGTGGGTTCAAGTGGTTGAAGATCTTATCATTATGCAAAGTACTGTTGCAGTTGCTGCCAACTTCAGTAGTATGGAACTTCCTGATCCCGAGGGCCAAAGCCATTGGTCGAGGTTTTGGCACGGTGCCAATCCAGCCAAGTCAAGAGTTGAAAAGAAGTTTATTGACTTATACCCTATTCAAATGTCTTCTGTGAATGTTATTGATGGTAAGTCTGTTTTATCCACTAACTTTGATACTTACACCTTGATTTTGCAGTTGGGCTCGATCCTTTCAACGGTGCCTGAGTGGAAACTCTCTAACCATAGGCTAAGAATTATTGTTTTTGTTGAAGACCCAGCAGAAATCGAAGAAGAAAAGAAGAGATTGAGCGACTTGTTGGAGAACTTAAGAATTGATGCTCAGATTAAATCTATTTGTTTGAATGATGGTTCATTGAATTCTTATAATTATATTGTCAAAGGTTATTCAAAGAATTCAAGTAACAAGATAACTTATGATCGGATCGATAGGGCACTTAAATTCGACCAATGGTGGAAGAACTTGGCTAGTGCCAGAGATACAATGAATCAAATCGAAAAACAGAAGCTTAAGAAGAAATTGGATAAGAACATGGCTCTCAAAAATGGCAGCTTCAAAACTTTAGGTTTGACTAGAGCAGATAACACATCAAATTCGGTCGGTAAGCGCAGGAGAGACACCATATCCAACCTTCATGGACAAGGGGTGTCACTTAGTTTCAACATGAGAGGTGGTTTACTTAACTATCCAGGGCTTGAAAATTCATTCACTTCTGCCGATGACGACGAAGATGATGACGACGATGACAACGATGAAGATGATGATAGTAATGACGACGAGCAAACCTACTCGCATGATGACAACAAACACAATGAATCAAGCATAAACCATCAGCCTATTGAGCACAGTGGTTTATTACTTCATGACCCAGCAGGAACTTTAAAACCCATCACCAGTCACGAGTCTTACTTAAAGCCCGTCAAGTCCAAACAGTCAAGAATATTCGACCTAAAATTGAGCTTAAAGTCGCCTCACAATTTATCTTCTGATCAATTATCTATCAAGTCATCGAGATCAAACTTGAAACCAAACTTTGTATCGGTCAAAACACCTGCAGCCCAGATAAATGATAACGAGGAAGAAGATGAAGATAATAAAAATGACAGATCAGAGGGTAAACCATCATTTGGATTTGTTGGTACTGAATCTACGTATTCCCAGAATCCTAGCTTGGCAAATACCCCGACAGAGAAGAATGAAAAGGAAGAAGAAAGAGACTATTTCAACCTCCCAATTGATAGAAAAAGGAAGTCGTCACACTTACAATCAGACAAGAGTGCACTCAAGTCTCCTTCTATAATATCTAATGACGGTATAATCCACCAGTTGAAGACTCCCCAGTTTTTGGCTGTGGAAGATGACGATCTTGAAGATGTCCCATCAATGGCTTCCAGTACCACGAATTTACCAAGCTTGCCCAAGAAATCTGTTCAAGCAGCGTCCAGGACTGATATATACAAGCGGAAACAACCGTCTTCCCCTGCTCAGCCTCAACCTACTGGATCTGGAGCTTCTTCAATTCATGAATCGGATGTCCTCACCCAGAAACAATTGCAACAAGAGTTAAAAGATCTTTCTTTCGATAACATTCCTGCCAAGGGCCAACATATTATTCTAAACGAACTCATGAAAAAACATTCATCTAAGAGTACTACAGACATTATTTTTTCAACCTTACCAGCCCCTTCATTAAACACCCATCTAGATGACGATGAATCATTTGAGTACACCAATAATTTATCTATTTGGATGAATGATCTTCCACCCATGATACTTTTTAACTCTCAAACTGTCACCGTTACTACCGCATTATAAAACTAGCATGAATTCGATATTTACTGCCAATAAACATTTTATTAAACCCTGTACTTTGAGCACTCTATTAATTTGCAGCCTGTGCGCGACTATGTTTATCATCTATCTCATCTCAAAGTAGGTAGCCACAGCTCCAAGATGAATTCTACTAACGAAGCAGATAAACTCCGTCGAAGACGGGAGCAACTAGCGGCGTGGAAACAAAAGAAGCTCCAGAAGACCAAAGACGATGATGAAAACAAGAAAATCCAAGACCGTCAAAAGCGTATTGAAGAGTGGAAGAAGAAGCGTTTAGGAAGCTCCACCCCTAAACAAACAGCTGAAAGCACAGAGTTACAACTGAGTTCCAACACTAAGCCTAGTTCGAGTTTCTTTACACTAAAGAAAGTAGCGAAACCGACACAACAACCACACAAACGGTCCGCTTTCGACGTAAGTGATGACGAACTCCCAGCTAAACCAATATTTAAGAAGCCCACACTTAGTAATGGCCTTCCCACCGAAACCAACGAAGAAGAAGAAATTGACTTGGACCAATTCATAGAAAGCTTGAATGGCAATGATACTACAAGCCAGATTGAAGCAGAGATAGAAGAATCAGGCAGTAGCACAGGAGAAGATGAAGAGGCGGACGAGGATGGTGAGCTATCAAACGCATTGAGGAAATACCACGCTAAAGAAAAGGATCTTGAAGATATAGACCATTCTACTATGAATTACAGACCATTTAGGAAAAACTTCTATAAACCTCCAAAGGAACTCGAAGGATTATCAGAAGAACAAGTAATGAAGGTACGATCAGATCTCAGTGATATAAAAGTCAAGGGTAAAGATTGTCCTGTTCCAATCAGCAAGTGGGCTCAACTCGGACTATCTAAGGGTATAATAGATATCTTTGGGGGGTTAAATTACGAGAAACCATCCCCTATTCAATGTCAAGCTTTGCCTGCTATCATGTCTGGGAGAGATGTATTGGGAGTAGCCAAGACTGGGTCTGGAAAGACTCTATCCTTTGTCATACCAATGATAAGACACATCCAAGACCAGGGCCCCATAGAGGGAGATGATGGTCCTATAGGGTTGATATTGACTCCGACTAGAGAATTGGCGTTACAAATTAATAAGGAGTTAAGCAATTTCAGCAAGTCTATATCTTCGTGCTGTTGTTATGGAGGGTCCAACATCGAACCCCAAATTGCTGAGTTGAAGAAAGGAGTCCAGGTTATTGTCGGAACCCCTGGACGGGTGATTGATTTGTTGACGGTGAATAGTGGGAGAATCACTAATCTTAGACGGGTCACTTATCTTGTGCTAGATGAAGCTGATAGAATGTATGATATGGGGTTTGAACCCCAGGTCAATAAGATCATCAGTCGGATCCGTCCAGATAGACAAACAGTTTTATTTTCAGCCACCTTCCCCAAAAAGTTAGAGAAGTTGGCCACCCTTGGATTAAACGATCCAGTTGAAATCATTGTTGGTGGCATCAATATTGTGGCTAGTGAAATCGATCAGAAAATTGAATTGTTTGACATGGATGGAAGAACAGATGAAGAGCTTGAACGATTAAAGTTTCTTAAATTGGTTGAGATTCTTGATAAGTTCATCAAAGAGAGCAGTGACTCGAAAATATTGATATTTGTTGAAAAACAAGACCTGGCAGATAATCTTATGGTTCAATTAATATCGAGTGATTATAATTGTATTTCTATTCATGGAGGTAAAGATCAAGTGGATAGGAAATTTGCTATCAAGGAATTTTCTTCTTCCAAGTCACAGCTTAATATTTTGATCGCCACTTCTATTGCTGCTAGAGGTCTTGATGTCAAGGGGTTGGATCTCGTTATCAACTATGATGCTCCGAGTCACGTGGAGGATTATATACATCGAGTAGGAAGAACTGGCAGAGCTGGGTTGAAAGGTACCGCCATCACGTTTGTTACCACAAAACAAGAAAGAGCTATTTCCGACATAGTTAAAGTCATGACAGGGCCTATTGATGAGAAACTACAGAGCATCAGACAAGAGTTTCAATCTAAAATCAAAACCGGAAAGAAAAAGTATAATTCTGGTTTTGGTGGTCAAGGGTTAGAGAAGCTACAGAAACAACGTGATAATTTGAAAGATTTGGAACGGCAAACCTATGAGGATATCACAGGCGATAAGTCAGCCACTGCGCCTAAAAAGGTGGCTCCACAAAAATCCGAGTTCGAAAACGAATTGCCGGAGTTTGATGTGATAGAAGGTAACCATGATCCTACGAAACCTGCCACATCCAAGTTTTACTCCCAAATTACTATCAATGACCTTCCCCAGAAAACAAGATGGGTTGTGTCCAACAAGGAAAACCTCTCTTCCATCACAGAAGCCACGTCTGCTTCCTTCACCCATAAAGGACAATTCTATGCACCAAACACCAAACCAAAGCCTGATGGACCGCCTAAGCTTTTCCTCTTGGTAGAGGGGATGACGCAAAGGGCAGTAGAAATGGCAAATCAAATGATAAAGCAAAACATCTTAGACGGTTTACAGCAAGAGAACCAGTCTTCCGGTGCCAGTGTTGGGAAGTATACTGTTTAGATATATAGTGTGTTTTGTAGACGCATGCGTGGCAAATAAACGGGTTTAATGTTCAACATCGGCTTAAGCTACAATACTATGTCTACTAACTGCCTAAACCATTAATCACCATCTCCACCACGAACTGCCAGGTTCATTTGGTTGCGAAAATACTACTTTTGCAGCAAAACATGTGACCCAAATTAAGCAATTGATTGCATGACATGGTAATATCAGGATATGCTACATCCATCTGCTTCCACAATACGGAGCCCAAATCGGAGATAACAAGAGAAATCGTTCTCTACTATTTTCACGGCTGGCCAGCTTACAGTTTTCTCAAGAGCTCTCCACCCCCTACAACGAAAGATCCGCAATTGTTCCAATAAGTGTGTTTAGTTCTGTCATTGGAGTAATTGAAGGATTGGTTCGGTAATTGAAGGATTGGTAGGAGTAATTGAACTTGATTTAATTGAACTTGATTTGAAGTTGACCCGGCTTTGCATGAGATTTTGTCGTCGCCTCTTCTGCTAGCTACAAACCTAGCATATTTAAGAACCAGAGAACATGAAATATGACGCCCCACCTCTCTACGATTATCGATATAACCCCCAGCTGGAACAGCCAATTTATAGTACTAGCTATAAACTCCCGACGGTACTAGGCATATGACAGCGCGCAGGTGGTTTTCACACTATGCCGCTCCCCTCATACACTACACTATTTATATACTGGCAAATGTCAGATATGATCGCTAAAAATGCCATTCAAACAAGAAGATTATAACCACCCTGAATTTATTGTCAAGGAGATTGAGCCTGGCTTCGTTAACCTTCAATTCAATAACCCAAAGACCCTCAATGCGTTTGCCGAGTCAACTTGGAGAGGATACCAACAGCTCTTGGAGAAGTTAGATAAAGATGAAGATACAAACATTATTCTTATTCTGTCACCTATTGAAAAATCGTTTTCTTCTGGGTTGAACTTAAAGGAATCGACCTCAATCTTAAATTACGGTAAAAATGATATATCCAATAGAGAAAAGTATGACTTTTTACACCACCATATCATTGAATTTCAACATGCTATTGCTACCCCTGCTCGGATCAGAACTCCAACTATCTGTTTACTTAATGGAATCTGTTATGGTTTGGCCATCGATATTGCTTCTGCCTGTTCTATTAGGGTGGTTGTTGAAGGTGCCAGATTATCCATCAGAGAAATTAAGATTGGTATTGTAGCTGATATGGGTAGTCTTCAAAGATTACCACTTTTAATTGGTAACAAATCCAAATTAAACCAATACGCTTTAACCGGTGAAATCTTCAGCGCTAAAGACGCCGAAGAGATTGGATTGGTAAGTAAAGTTGTTCCTGATCTCAAGAGTGGATACGAGTACTGTATTGAACTTGGTATTGATATTAACCTGAGTCCACAATGGGCCATTAAAGGTACCAAGGATCACATCCAGCAACTCAGTAATGGGCACAGTGTTAGAGAAGGTTTGGAGAGTGTGGCTGATTACAATGCCATCCACTTGAACAACATCCCAAGTAAATTCTAGTATGTATTTAATGTAAAATTTCTGTGCTGCGAAAATTCGAGAAACTGAAAAATTAAACGTTAAGCCCGAATCGATTTTTTAAGATGATTAGACACAGTTTCAGGCCTGGTAAACGATTCCTTGCCACCCTGATAACGGCTAATGTAAACACAGACATCACTGTCGACTCTATACCGAGGGCCGCTCTGAAAGCTCCAACGTTATCCCAATATGTCTCCAACCTGCCATCCGCACATTTCACTCACAGCTTGACTGCCAGTCAGACAGCACCAATAATCAACCATAAGCTGAACCTCATATCGCTGATCTACGATTTGATTCAAGACCAACAATATCCAGAAGTGTTTAAGATACTTTTGTTTGTGAGCCGTAGCTTGAACACCAATCTTTTATCCCATGAAGAGATTACCTACTGTATGAGTAAATTGGTGTCACATCAACAACACAACATGGTGACGATGGCTAGGTCCAAGCAAGCCCGTTATAAACCGGGAGAGCCCAAACCAGAGTACATCATCCAGCAGGAGAAAAATTCCCGTGAAGTAAGGAATAAAATAAGAGAAATATATGATAACCTAGTCACCAACTACGGGCCTGGTGGCTTAAGCATAGCTGATTACGAAAACCTCGTCCAATTTGAATTTGCTAATAGAAAATTTGATTTAGTCAACAAATGGCTTCTAGCGTTTGAAAAAGACTATGGAAGAAAACTGTACACACAAAACTTGTGGAGCATAAAGTTCAAAATAAATGGTGGTGATGCTACCCTTTGGGAGAAGTTTTCTAGTGACTTCTTCCTGATGAAATATAAGGTTGCCAGGTCTATCCATAGAAGAGAGCCGTTTGAACAATTATTAAATGAGTATTCCAAGTATCACAAGCTTGATGAACAAATCCCTAATATCATCTGTTGTTTAGGTCTGGCCGGTAATGTTGACGGGGTATATAAACTCGTGGAAGTCTTCTACGGTATTAATTCCAATGGGCAAAAAGTAGCTGACGGAACAAAGCCTAACGGAGACGTCTTGAAAGCCATTGTCAATTCCTTATCGCTTAACTATCGATTTTTTGATGCCATGAAATTCATCAATGCTTTCCAACACCATTTCTCCCTTGACTTGTCCAACGATACCAACTTCTGGGACACCGTAATGAAATGGGCCCATTTAAGTACGAAGTTCACAGAGGAAAAAGTGTTGGCTCATTACATCACCAAAGTGAATCCTGAAGTGCAAACCAAAGCTCCAGACTTGGTGCAACTTAAAGAAGATGTCAACTTCGATTATGAAAGGTACCTCCAGTTCTTAAGCGAATTGAAAGAAACAAGGAGTAAAGTGATGAAGGAAATGTGGCAACTTTACCAGCAATCAAACGCCAAGTTCTCTATAATGACCCACAAATATTATGCCATGTATTTAATGGAGCAAGGTGAAGAAGACGGTTTCTATGACTATTTGAGTCTGGTGAACAAATTCTACCAACAATACAGCGTATCCAAACACTCATTCAATTATAAATACCGTGAGCTCAACGATATCATCACTTCAATCGAACAAGCTTACAGAAGAGGACTCAAGGGCCTAATTCAATTGAAAATGGAAAGAGCACTCTTGGGACAAATATCACCATTGATTGAAGAATGGGGAATCAACCAGTACATTAAAAAAGATGCCAACAAATACTTCCTTAAAAAACTACCATATGTTCTGAAGAACCTAGAAGTTGAAAGAGAGGCGGAAATGATAAAACAAAGAGAGGATGATGACGGGCTATTAGAATTATTTTAGTTAGCAGTTAGTATATGATAAGTGGCTCTACCATAAATCACCCTATTCGCGCGTCGATGAAAAGTTGTTCAGTTTTCTAACACCTAAACGTTAACAAAATGGCTGAAGGATTCGAAAAATTGACAGAAGTTCCAACTGAGTTCCTCAAGGATGGAACTGCATTCATCAAGAGATGTCAAAAGCCAGATCAAAAGGAATACTTCAAGATCATTAGAGCCGTTGGTATTGGTTTTATCATGATGGGTGTTGTGGGATACGCTGTCAAGTTATTACACATTCCAATCAGATACTTAATTGTTTAAATCAGGTTCAAAAGAACTAGGATGGCGCGACAAGTAGAGCTTATTCGTGTTTCATATCTAAGGCAACTTAATGGCCCAATTTACGTGATAATATATTAACTAAATAAACGTTCATATTGACTAGCGTTTCATGATTCTCTCACTCGTAATTTATTGAACTTCGCACTCGCATCTCAAAAGTTTTTCACTAATGTCAAGTAAACTAGTTAAAGCGTTAGCTTCAACGCACGAAGATACCAGGAACGAAGCTATCGAGTCGTTGGAAAAATATGTCAGCATAAATGGCTCCAAATTGCTGTTGATAAATGTCCAAAAACTCTGGAAAGGGTTATACTATTCCATGTGGTTGTGCGATGGGCCTGAAAACCAGCTGCAACTCAGTGAAGACTTAGCCAGAATCTTTAATAATAGCAACACAAAGCAGGAAGACTTTCTCAAGTATAACGAGGCATTCTGGCTGATTCTTATCAAGGAATGGCCAAATATCGATCAATGGAGAATTGATAAATACTATATGTTAATCAGAAGAGTGTTACGTTTTAACTACAAGTACTTGAGTAAAAAGAACTGGAACAAAAAGCTTCTTGATAAATACAATTCGGTGATAAATGTGCCCGTATCACTCAATAAGAACATGGCCATTCCCTATCATATTTGTGATATCTTCTTGGACGAATTAGAAGAGTATGATGAAGTTCCTGAACAAATTGTGCAGCCATTTAAAGAGATGAGCAAGAATCATTTGTTGAAAACATATAGAAATAAGATTAAGGAGGATGTGTTGGAGGACCCTAGAGCCAAGGCCAGATGGTTTGAAGAGGAGGAAGATGAGGAGGAAGACGAGGAGGAAGAGTGGACTGGATTTTAATCTAATTAAATAGTAGCATAATTGGTATGGCCATCGCTGTACTGTGTAGAATAATAGACAAAAGTCGCGATAACTCAGCTATAATTTATTACGATGGAAGAGAATCAGAATATACCCAGGTTTATAAGGAATACACCTTGGTATAAGGATGGGCAGGGCGAAGAGGTTAAAGATCACAGCTATTCCAAGCATGGAGAAGGGTTTCTGAAGGATGGGTATGATGCTAAAAGAGATAAATGGGAGGGGTTTGAGGTTCAGTACCAGACTAACGAGACTGCACCAGCAGAAGCTGACGCCGACAGCGACGATACCGACTTCGAATTGGAACGACAAGAACTTGGGCTTGAGGTGAAGGATATCAAAGACCGGTTCAAGAGAGATAAGCAACAAAAGCTGATGAGAGGGAGGGATGATGTGCCTGAGTATATCAAGAGCATTCGCGGTGAGTATAATAATGAGTGGGAGGCTTCTAGCAAAGTGTGATTGTTGGTGAACGGTAGGAGATGTTTACAATCGACTGTGCTTCCGAATCAGGTGCTTCCGAACGGTGAGTACAGTTTATCGCTATCACCACTGGAAGAGACGAGGATCTGATCTTCACCAGATCCGCTGTTAGATTCCTCCAAACTATCGAAGTATAAACAATCAGCTGTTGTAATATACTTGTATGGTGTTTTGGTGATAGTTCCGTTATACGAAAGCTCCTTCTATCTAGAAAGGATTGGAGATGCTGGGTATATAGCTCTGCATATTGCTTGGCCAAAGCTGAAAGAAAATACCTATCCTTATAACGATCATCACAGTTCTATTAACCTAATGGCAGTGCCCACTTCACAATAAATAAGTCATTAGATATGGTTATTCTTAATCGCAAAATAAATAGTAATAAACTGCTGAGTGAACAATAAATAGTTACGGGCAACGCAGAAGCGGCTCACGGTAGTTGGCTCGTGCAAAATTGAGACATCAAACCAAATGTAATCAAATCGTGAAAATCACGCACACTCACAAAGCTTATATTGACACCCAAACCCAAGCTTAATCAGCCTATGCCATTGTTGCCCCTAACCAAATCCCTCGCTATATTGTACTTCAACACAGCCCGGTCGCCGACGTAATCGCTCACCTTCATGGCTGCAAAAACTGAGCCTCACACATTGAGAAACGTTCCCCACGTGGTGATCGATAACGCTGGTACCAATTAATGTCACACGAGTAAGGGAAAATAATAAGGTTCTTTTCTTTTTAAACTCACACGTTTACTTATTTAACTCCCACGCCTGTTATTTTCCGGTGCACAAGGGTCTCACACTTGCTTGTAATTTAAAATATTTACTACTAGCCTTTTAGGTATTTTGTCTTCAGAATTAAACCACGTTCAGTAATTTTTTTAAATATTGGCATTTTTTTATATAAACTTAACCATTCGCCGTTTATCCTATCTTATTAATTATCATGGGTAACCATAACTTACCAGCCCCTCCGGTGTTAAAAACCACCATCATCCAGCTCAATAAAGAATTAGACCAAGAAAATGGTAATTTTGAAATATTAACCAACGACTACAATAAAGCAAGTGCTTCACCACAGATTGTTAGTGAGACTCCTTTTACCAGCCCCGTATTAAATGCATCTGATCTGAAGAAAAAGAGAAGAAGGCTGACGACAAACATCAACGAAGAAGAATTGGCCAAGCGTAAGATTGAAACAAAACAGTTACATTCAATAATTGAAAAGAGGAGGAGGATTAAGATAAACAGAGAATTCGAGGCTTTGAAATATTTGATCCCAGCTTGCAGAAACAGTAAGAACAATAGTGAAAAGCCAACCAATAACAATAGCAAAATCGATGGAATGTATAAGTTGACTATTTTAAAGTCTTCGGTAGAATACATTTTATACCTCCATCATTTGATTGAAAAACAATCCGAAGTCATCAAGGAGTTTGATCCTGAGTTTGATTTTAATCAGACATTTACAAAATTCCCATTAAACGTTAACGAGTATAGAAACATCGACAAAGAGTTCAGCTTTAAGCTGCTCCTTGAAGAGATAAGTGAGGAGTCCCCTAGCGATGAAGCGGACTCTGTCAGCAGTGGTAGTGCTTCAGGAAGCACAAATGGGAGCATAAATGGAAGTATAAATGGGAGCATAAATGGGAGTATAAATGGGGGCATAAATGGTAGTTCCACCAGTCATATAACCCACCCGCCATTTGCGAGGAATCGTAACGACCCCAATTTTCCCTCCGCTCCCTCCTCCACTATTCAAGCAGCCAACAGACCCGAAGAAGACGACAGTGACGACTTTCAACTTCCCAGCCCCATTATAACTCCAGATATGCCTCCAAATAATAGATTCAGATACAATTCTAAGTTTCAACTCCCTGATCCAGCTTTATCATTCCCTCAGAAGAAACTTTTCAAGTCGGCTCCCAAGCTGCTTGTGATAAATGGAGATAATGATGACGAGAAGAATGCTACAAAGACTTTGTTGAGCTTGCGCAAGAGTTCTATCGACAATTTGTTAAACTAGTAATGTTTGTAATGTTAATTTATATTAAGGTTTAGTTACTAACAAATCTGTAAAGTGTCCGAATTCACTGGTTCTGTTCTTCATTTTTACAGCTGTGAAAGCATGGGCTGTATAAATCATACCAAACGCCGTAGCATCACTTTTATATCTTGGATGTTGAATGCGATAAGATCTTAGATGTTGGCGATACCGGTAGCTGAAATCCGGCAAAAGGCATACTATGTTCTAATGATGGTTTGACAGTTAAAATTCCTATAATATATCCTGGTTGATGTCTTTAAACAGAGGAAGTAAAGCTAAACATAATGCCTATATCAAGCTCACAAACTGGGATTTTAGTCAAGGGAAATCCCTGTGATCAGAATAAACAACACCGTACACTTCTACTCCTTCGCTTCTACTCCTTCACTTCTTCAAATTTCATGTGTATTATTGCTGTTATTAATCCCCCATTACATTATGATACAATGGCTGCGAAATCAACATCCGCACTATTTGCAACACAACACATGTATTTGTACTGCCACGAGGATAGCACCGTGCGATTCCCACGCCGTGTGCGTGCATTGTCTATATATTACACCTGAAGCTCATGAAATGGCAAGGTGTCTGTCAACGTTGTCACCCCTTTCTGGAACATTCACCTCGTGCATGATGGTAATGGGCTACTGTTAATGTGATTATCTTCCATATTTTTTGTATTATTACAATTTTTTACGTTTTAAACCATATATGTACATGGGCTAATTATAGCCCTTATATAACTCATCAATTAAGAAAGCGTCAACAGATCCAAACCCAAACCCTGGATCTGTGTCCATGTTATCTGGATCTTGGCCTTGCTCATTGAATGAAGGGGTAGCACCTTTATTTGGTGCAAAAATTCCAGTTGATTGTCCGAAATTACCTAATGGGCTATTAGCAAGCTCACCTGGGAAAGCGTAGTTTGCCTGGGGAATATCGAACGTGTGTATATCGTCGATTCCATTGGGATCCTTGGCCCCAAGAAGTTGAAGCCAAATGTTATCAATCTCACTAGACCCAACAGAGTTGGAGCTATCTGACTTGATAGTATCTGGTGCTGAGAATCCTTCCATCGATGATCCCATGAAATCTCCATTGCCACCCAAGCTACTAGGATCGGTAGCAGTACCTGAGTTTGTCTCACTTGTACCAGTGAAGCTGGACTTGTTTGGAGAAGCAGGATAACTTTTCCCAGAAAGATTTATAGGTACGTCGAACAAGTCAAGATCGTTCCTCACGTATTTTGCTTTTTTAGGCTTCATAGTTGAGAGTCTGCTTTTAGTATCAAGACACAAGTCCAATACCTCTGTCAACTTTGTCACCTTGTCGTCGTCGTCTAATATTGGAAATACTAGATTGGCATGGCTAACCTGCTTCTTAAACTCTTTCGATTTAATGATCTTAAGCACAAACTGATTCATTTTTGAAATCAACCAGGCATAATAGTACTTCTTACTGTAGACATCAGCAATAAGCGTTAAAGTTTCGTTAACCTCTAATAGCTTGTGAAAAAACACCGCCAAATTTTCTAACTTTTGCCTATAATCAGGATCTTCTGCTAATAACTGGTCATGTTCAGGCTTGCCGGTTAAATTAAGAACGTGTATCTTCACCCTCATAATCATCGCATCCAAGAACATCGTTGACTTGTGAAGCATTGACTCAACTCCTGGAACCAACACAAAATCGAGAGTAGGTTCAACACCAGACATATTTGCCAACTCAAAATAGAATGGGAAAAGTACCAACAAGATTTTATTCAACAAGTTCGAAAGGTAATAGAATGCAACGTCATACATCTGTCTTCTTTCAAAAGTATTGAACAAATGGAAATAAAGTGAACATATGAATTGAGAAAATTGTAGTTGCACCTTATACTTTGTTAAGTTTACCAAGTTGTTGGAATTCACAACCGGTAAAAATGATCTAATCCAGGATGTGATTATCCCATTTTGATGAAAGAGTTTGCCTCTCAAGAACATCAATCTTTTACACAACTTGGAAACATTGAACTCATAGTTGACGTCAAGCAACTCGTTAATAAATCCGATCAATGGTTTATAACAAGTATTCAAGAATTCATGACAATCGAGCACAAACTTTTCCATTTGTTGATCAATAAGGTTTGAATCTTCCCGCTTAAACACCGGTAACCTAGTATCGTGAGAGAACCTATTCACGTTTAATGGGTCTCCAAATTCTAAGGCGTGGTTCAAATCAAGAACTAGAAGCATCGACCACATTTTTCTAATTAAGTTCTTGGTCTTTCCATCCATGGAAACTTCTGTTTTATCGGGTTCTCTGTGAATACCTAAACTGTAGGCCATTTGAAACAAAATAGAGTTAAGCATTTGTGCATCACCTTGCTCAGGACCGTCACCTTGCTCTGGCCCATAAATAAAGTACATTCTAGTTACCATCATTAACTGGAATATAGTCAAATTAGGTGTACCGAATAAATTAAACTGGTTAACACATTCTTGACCAAGTCTAACCGCATCCAAGTTTATTGGGTAGCTCAATAACAACTTGATTTCGCCTTGTTCTTCTGGAGAATATTGCTCTTCAAGCGAATTCTTCAATAGTGGGTTTATGGACAATAGAGATAAATATGCCAAACGACACATGAATAATAATATACCCAAGTGGGCAAAATCCAACTTATTGGCCATATTCAAATTATGACATTTACCCTCATAGTTCACTCCTTCAAACAATCTATTCATATGGCCTTTGAAGTCAACTTCATCAATGATGGGTAAAAATGTATAGAGCTTGTGGAAGAATTTATCAATGAATTTCCAAACAATATTTTTAGGAGGCAAAAATGCTTCTATAAGTTGTTTAAGTCTCAATCTATCATCTTCAGTTGATTCGTTGTGAGTGCTGCCTAATTTTGTGATTGGTCTTAACTTTAGTACGTTTGCATTATCTCTTAGGTTGGAACGGGATTGGCCTGGAGTGTCATGCTCGCCTGATTCGGGCGTTTCGTTTGCTTTCATCAGAGCCAACTTCTCATGTGCCAAACATAACGAGCAGTCGAATACCGCACATCTACCCACATCATGTTTCAAAGGCTCGATATTATCACTGAGGTAATTATCAATTCTTTTGGCATAAACTTTATTTTCATCGTTTCTCATACTAAAAGTTTCCTTTCCCTCCAAGTACAACTTCTTTGTGTAGTTTGATATAATTTTCAAAGTTGGATCAACAGAATAAGTTGACTTCCAAGAGAATATCCCATAATTACGTCTCCGCACTGGTTCTGCATCCATAATGGGGGTATTATCTCTGAATAAGTTGAAGTCGTCATTACTATCATACTCTTCAATAATCTTCATCAATTCAGCAAAGTCCTTCTCATACTTTGTGTTTTCAGCATCATCCATATCGTAGGCTTTTGCAGGATCATTGGAGTGATTGGAATCTGGTGAACTATCTTTGCCATGATTCAATTCTCTGACTTTGGCCTTGAGCTGTTCGATTTCCAACTCCATCGACTTCTTTGATGGCTTCGTTACTTTCCGCTTTCCCGATCTAGGGGAAGGGTCAGCGTAAACACAGTCTTCCCTGCCAAACTTAATACAGGATGAACAGGGCTGATTTCTATCACATTTAATTTTTCTTCGTTTACAGAATAGACATACGTGCTGCAACCTCAGCTTGTCGGACTCCCTATTATCAGATGATTCTTGAAACTCTTGATTATCATCCATTCTGTATGTGTTAAGAACAAAAGTGATGATAGAAGGTTTATTATCGCGCTGTCATGCACGACTTATTGCCGTTGCAGCTAATCGAACATGGAATGGGAAGCGGCTACGGTGACAGAATTAGACGGCAATTACGGCCATCAAATTGCTACGAAGTTTGAGCCCCATATCATGGCTTGTATGTATAACGGGTTAACTGCGTGGTGGTTTATATTAAAATCCAATATTTTTGAGTTCCAGCTCAGCCATATTTACAGTATTTGCAACCCACTGGTTAGAAAACTTAAGGGTGTTACCTACGTCAATATCTTTGAATACTGATTCTAGGCCAAGTAAGCTCATACACCTCATGAAGTAGTGGTGGGTTTTGAAGGTTCTCCAGCCATAATAATATCGATAGCTGAAGTTTAAAAGATAGTCAAAAATAATGCCAATAGCTTTATTCAAACTTGCGAGTAACTTTCGACAATTGATGTGGTATTCATTGGGATGCCCCGCATGATTCGTGTTAAGGATCAAATTCATCCGGACAATAACACTTGATAGAATGAAGATGACTCTATGAAGTAAATGGAGTAAGGTTGGGTTCAAGATCATGTCAATAGTGTTTTTATATACATTGGATTTTTCAACTATTGCTTTGACTTCAGGTAAAACATCTTTGAATATGGATGATAGCATATCACTTAGTAACTTCAGGGCTAGTTCAATGTTATCTGTACTGTTGAATACATGGAACTTAATAGATAGCCTAGATAATGATCTCATGGATTTATAACGAGCTCGGAAAGTATTGACAGTACGAAGCATCTTGGGGCTCTTCAAAATGTTTTCCTCTTCTGGTTTCTGGACCATCTCATAGAGTTCAGATAACCTTTTAGCAGCTGTTTCAAATTTTACAAAATTGAAATTCTTGAATAAGTCATTGTTATCGGTATACAGGTCCCTTGGAAGGAATATGCATTTGAGTAACATAATGGCCGACCTTTCCACATCCTCATCAAGGTTATTACTGTTTTCCGGGGTGTATTCGGGAATTGAAATATTACATGTTCGAAGTCTAAATGTCCTGACACTGCTAATAGACCCATAACTGATCAAACTGAATGATATAATGAACCCACCGATCTTGCGTCTCAAGTTCATTTCTTTGTCACTGAGATGTGGTATTGGGATATCACGAAAGATTTCAAGCTTCTGGGCCACAATTGTTATCATAGAATCGAACGAGAACGTTTCGTTCTCTTGAGAACCAAGAATATACTCGGGGCCATAGATTTGATAGGCTCTAATGACGAGAGCCAATTGCAAATTATCCAAAGTGGCAGTTGATACGAACCCAACTCTACTGAGGCACTCTTGTGCTATATCAATCAGGGCAAGGTCAACCGGGTGAGCAAGAAGTAGCTTCACCCCTGCATCATCCTTCCCATACGGTATACTCTGGTCTTCTAACTGATCGTTGAGCTTCTTACTGCTGGTGAACAAAGAAACATAACTTAATCTTAGCACAACCAATAGTATTCCAATATACGATAAGTCTTGATCATCATTGATTCTCAATCTTCCTCTTTCAACATCCACCAAGATTCGGCTCGTTTGTTTGAGGAAATCAATTTGGTCCAATACAGGTATGAATGGGTATAAGGTGTTAAAAAACCTGTCTACGTATAAGTTGGTTATTGCCTTTTCGGGGAGAAGTTGGAGTATTCTTGCACTTAAGTTAGCTCTCTGTTTGGCATTATCATCTATGCTCACTAGTCCAATGGGTTTGATTGTTGAATTCTGACTGGTATCCGGTGGTGTTTCAGTAGATAAAAAGTCAGACTCCTGTAAGATCTTAAAGTCCTCTAAGTCTTCATCATCGTGATACTTTCGGGTAAACAATTCCTCAATTTCAGGCGAACAGCCAGCATCAGCAATTTGGTTCAAGAAGGATAGCTTTGAATCTAAAGATAGATCATTATATGCCACATCATAAAGCCTATTCAAGTATCTATCGCTTATAAAAAACGACGGCCAGGAAAACGGAGTAGTGTTCTTCCGTACCACCTTTTCAATCTTTATAGGAGTGAACAAATCAAACACGTTGAACGACAATTCTTTCTCGAGATCTGTGAAGTTAGGCATTGCTATTTCTCCTATGGGTATCAACATATTGGCCAGTGTCAAAGGAAGTCGAGGATGTCCTTGGGGCGTTGGAGATGAAGTTTTCGGAGACAAGGGACTTGCCGAAGTCAAGTTGAACGAAAGGTAATCGCCTGAACCGAGTGGTCTATTACCAGAGATCATTTCATCCATACTGCTGATGTAACGGCGTAGCTCTTCAATTCTTTTTCGAACTGATTCATCCCCCATTTCTTCATCATCAGGCTTGGGAGTTTGCAGTCGGGCGTCTGTTTTGGAAGTGGGTAGAGCTTCATCTTGGGGTGGATCATTTTTCGCTCTATAAAGGCATTCCACATTATATTTAACACAGTTCGAACATGGTAGACCCTTGTCACATTTAACTTTTCTTGTTCGACAAGAAAGACAAACGTTTATTGGTCTTGATTTCTTTGAAGTTTTATGCATGTTCCGTTAGCCATCCGTGTTATAGACCGGTTGGAAATGTATTAATAACTGCGATATATAACAACACCGGACTTAACAAATTTCATGCGAATTGGTTAATTAAGTTATCAAACAATGTAATTATCGCTAAACCGATGCAGTCGAGTATCCAATTAAACGGCAAACAGAGTACAAGTTGCAAAAACGGTTGTATATTAATGAACTATTTATCCCCGGCTTTATAGCTTAAGGTTATCAGCTTCAAACACCTCCTCATACGCCTCGCCTAAGAATGCTTGGATATTTGATGTCTGCATGGCCCTGCCATACTTATTAAAGGCTTTTCTAGATGCTGTACGAACAATTGTTGAAGCAGAGAAACATGCCAAAAGCCTTGTTTCCTGATCTGAGAGCTTATCAGCCGGAATCTGCCAAAGCTCTTTCTGATAATTGTACGACCAATTGACCAAGGTTGCAATACAACCAGTAAATGTATCACCTTGTCCTCCGACTCTTCTGGGTGATCCCTTTTGTTCGGCCCTCAAGTATTCATCTCCATCCACGATTAAATCGTGCTCTCCTTTTCGAACTATACAGACTCCTAATTTCTTACTCAATTGCTTCAGCACTTCTAAAATTACTGAAGGGTCCTTCTCGTCAAGTATTGATGGCAACTTGAAGTGATCGCTGATACGTTCAAACTCAATCAAGTTCGGGGTAATGATAGCTTTGGCGTAGTTTTGTATTACCTGGGGATAAAGTGATACCACAAATAAAGCATCGGCGTCTAATATCACTGGTTTGTTAACTACTTTAATTTGCTCTATGATTTTGATCAACGACTTCACCATCAATGGATCTCTTCCGAACCCAGGTCCTATCACAAAAACATCACATCTATTGATCAAGGGGAGTACTCTGGGCAACACCGATGATTCGATGAATTTATCCAATTTCTTAAACAGCGGCTTCACGATCTCTGATAAAGCGACCTTACTAATATCTTGTTTATCCACTTCGATATTTGCATTTTCAAGGTCATGCAAATAGGGATGAACCATTAAATCTGGTGAGTATGACTTTATCACTGGAGCAGCTGCCCGTTCACAGATTAAGTGAGTAAGGTCGCTTCCGATCAAGGCGCTAGCGCTGGCAGCAAAATATGGGGCACCAGTATAATCTTCGCAGCCACCAATGACTGCAATTTTACCTGCCTGGCCTTTGTAGAAGCCGGGGAGAAGTGGTTGAACAATTGAGCGGGCTAGTCTTAGAAGTTCGCTTGTGGATTTGCCGCTTACCATAATTGAGTGGTGAGAATCAGATGGGTTAATTAGGCTTGCTAAACTAAATGTGATTTTATGAGCTAAGGATTGCCAGTTCAGGATTTGCGGGCCGCGAAGCGCGGGACGCTGGAAAGGGGACTATTATAGGGCCAGAATAAACTACAGAATGGAGCAATGGTGAGCATGTTGATACCAATTTTCGGCTCCGGTGGTGTCATGTGTCCACGGCATAAATTGCTCCATCGACTCCTCACAATGCTCCCTGCCGTTCCATCCATACTGCGTTCCATCCCCCCCGCGCTTGCGCCAGCTCTACCACCGCCATACCGTGTACTGCACAATGCGCACCACAATTATCACCAATAAAATAAAGCAAATATCCGCACTTGTTCTTCTTTGCTAACTATGTTTTCCAGAGCTGTAATCAATAAGCAATTCCTTTTACCAGCCGTTTTAGGTACCGCAGGTGCAATTGGAATGTACCAATTCTATTCTACCAACATCAAAAACGAATCCGGTAAAACTTTCACCAACCCAAACGATTGGATTGACTTAAAGTTGAAACAATCAATTAATGTTGGTTCAAGTTCGAAAAGATTAATCTTTGAATTGGCCGACCAAAATGATGTATCAGGTCTTGTCAATGCTTCTTGTTTGTTGACCAAGTTTGTCACCGCCAAAGGTAGCAATGTCATTAGACCATACACTCCAATTAGTGACGTAGATCAAAAGGGTTTACTTGAGTTCATTATCAAAAAATATGACGGTGGCAAAATGTCAAGTCACATCCATGAGCTTAAACCTGGTGATACTTTATCCTTCAAGGGTCCAATCATCAAGTGGAAGTGGGAACCAAACCAATATAAATCCATCTTCCTTATTGGTGGAGGTACTGGTATTACTCCATTATATCAATTGATTCACGAAATCACCAAGAACCCTGAAGATAAGACCCAAATCAACTTATACTACGGAAGTATCGACACGGGTGATATCTTGTTGAAGAGTGAATTAGACAAAATTGCTTCTGATCACAAGGATCAAGTTAGTATCACTTACTTCTTAGATAAAGCTCCAGCTAACTGGAGTGGAAAGACTGGTTTCATCGATAAGGACTTCTTATCAAAGAACTTGCCATCTCCATCCAAGGACTCTAAGGTATTTGTCTGTGGTCCTCCAGGTTTGTACAAGGCCATTTCCGGTACCAAGAACTCTCCAACTGACCAGGGTGAAGTCACTGGTGTCTTGGCTGACTTAGGGTTCACAAAGGAACACGTTTATAAGTTTTAGATTATAGAGAATGTATGTGTCTCTTCTAGTTTGTGTATTTGTAGTTAGGATCAAAGGTAGCTGAGTCTTGTTCAACGGGCATCACAAGTTATGGATCTGATCTAGCAATTTGTAAAAACCATCGCTTGTTACATCCTTATATAACAAACATCACTAGGCCCATTGCCTACTATTCGTCTAATCTTCAACCGCTGCTTAGTCTTTGGTGGCTGCAAAATATACCCATACTGCTACTGACTTCGCGAATTTTCGATAACATGAAGGTTTTGAAGATAGCAGTACAAGGATGCTGTCACGGAGACTTGGACGCGGTATATTCCAAGCTTGTGGCGAGAGACGTTGATCTTCTTATAATCACTGGCGACTTCCAGGCTTTGCGGAACACCACCGACCTCAAAACAATGGCTGTACCCGAAAAATACAAGACTCTAGGACAATTTCATCAATACTATACCGGGCAAAAACGAGCCCCTGTTTTGACGGTTTTCGTGGGGGGAAACCATGAGTGCTCCAGCTACTTGACAGAGCTCAAGTACGGTGGGTGGGTAGCTCCTAACATTTACTTTTTAGGTGAATTTGGATGCGTATGGTTTAAAGGTCTTCGCATTATGGGCTTGAGCGGCATCTTTAATCTGAGTTCTTTTAAAGAAAATAGAGTAGACGACCCTAAATTGCCATATAATCCAAGCACGTTGCGTTCTGTGTATCACATGACCCCACTGGCGTATATCAAGGCTTTATTAATGAAGTCTGACTTGAAAACAGATATAGTGGTGAGCCATGACTGGCCCCAATATATCTATAACTACGGGAACTTGAACAAATTGCTAAAAGATAAACCATTTTTTAAGGAAGATGTTAGCACTGGAAAGTTGGGAAGCCCCTTATTAAGAAACTGTATCAATGCTTTAACTCCAAAGTACTGGTTCTCTAGTCATTTACATGTCAAATATGATGCAACAGTAGATAGTGAGCTAGAAGCACCCAAGAACAGCGACGAAATAGACTTGGATATGGATATGGAGATGGAGGACGGTCTTCAAATTGGCAAAAGACCAAGCACTTATTTCCTAGCTCTTGACAAGTGTGGAAGGAACAGAAAGCACCTCGAGGTATTGAGTATCTCTGTGGATAAAAATCATATTTCCTATGGGGAAAGCTGTTTCTATTATGACAAACGAGCCATCGCCGTGAACAAGGTTGTGAATAAGTGGGTACGAACAGACAAGGTGAACCCACAGGGATTGTACGACATCAAGAGAATCTCTAAGTTACTAGAGGATCTAGACAAGCAGGTAGGCCAAGAGATGAACAAGCTTTATAACGAGGAGGAACAGTATAAAGTCCCAGAAAACTTTGAAGTTATAGCACCCGGTGGTAAGGTATCGCCACCACTTCAGTACTGGCCTAATCCTCAGTCCCGTGAGTACTGTAAGAAGTTCGGCATCCAAATATAAGACGAAAAGTATGCACAGCTGGATACCTTGAAGTTTACCTGGATTGTTTCTGTGGCCTTTTCTACCGTTCCTACAACTTCTACCGTTCCTACAACTGCGATGGTTTTACCACTATCGTTTTGTACCATACCACTTGTGCCCCCTCCGTTTGTACCATATACTTATGCCATGCCTCTCACTTTGTACCATATACACTTCTACCAAGGCTTACTTTATTCTGCAATATCTCGTCACACTCTCACAGTAGCCCATCACCTATGCCCTCGTCTACACTACTAATATCACTACATATCTTCGATCGCTATCAGTAACAAAACTCAATTCAGTCGCACAGATATAAATCTCATCATGTCTCTAATCAATTTAGTAGGCCACTTTCTCGAACAAAACGGGTACAAAAACACCCTTGCAGCACTAGAAGTGGAATATGGCCAACAAATAGACACTAAAGTCGAAAATCTCCCCAACAAAGAGAGTTTGCAGCATATCGTTGATGACAGGTTTAATTTTAACGACATCAAGCGAGAGATCAATGTGATCTCCACCGAATTCAAACCATGGAGGTCCCCTTACCCCAGAAACCTTTCAATTGACCAAAAAATCGATGGGGTGGTCGTTTCTGTCGAAGTGATTGAGCTGCTCGAACGGGTGCTTGTATCTACTGCCACACAGAAGTTGATTATACTTGATTTCCAGGGCAACATCGTCAATACAATTGACCAGGTAATCGGCAAACTTGTGGTTAAAAAGATCGTGGCTAATGGTCAAGACGTTTACCTTGCTGGAATGAATGGAATTGTGTACCATTTCAAGATGGTTGGTGATTCACTCCAGAAAGAAGCTGAGCTTCAGGTGCACAGAAGATTGGTGGTCGACATGAAGCTAGCTCGTATCCAGGGCCGTAAGTTTATTGCCACTGTAGGATTCGATAAGCTTGTGAAACTCGTTGATCTCGAGCAATGGAAGCTAGTGGCTTCTATAGAAGTATCAAGGACCCCGAGCTGTTTTGATGTGCACAGTTTCGAAGACAATCTGGTGATAGTGGTGGGATGTCTTGAGAGCACCCTACTTGAGGTTTTAAAAGCCACTCCCCAGGAGATCTCTGCCGTGTACAAGATATCTATCAACGATGCCGAATTCTCCACCAGTAACTTTTCACCCAGAATGATCCAACTCGGGGTTGTGAACGATAAATTGAACGCAGCAGTCGGAACATCTCATGAGCCATATATGAGGGTGATCATTGTGCCTATAAGCACATTAGAAGCTACTGGAGACATAAAGAGGAACCAGATCATCAAAAATGTCCTCACCATGTCTCCCCAAGATAAGTTTAGCACTGCATGTATTGGATGGAGACAAGGTGGGCATGGGGTGTGGGTTCTTGGAGATGACGGGAAGGTTCGTGGGGTTAATTTGGCAGACAGTAAGATGGTAGAGCTTGAGTGTCATGATGGAAAAGTCAAGCATCTAGTGACGTTTGACCATGAAGGAGAAGCCATATTGACAGTAGGAG
Organism: Yamadazyma paraphyllophila; assembly: GCA_030563605.1. Lineage (NCBI taxonomy): Eukaryota > Fungi > Ascomycota > Pichiomycetes > Serinales > Debaryomycetaceae > Yamadazyma > Yamadazyma paraphyllophila. Next base: position 1,352,537 of record JAJMJO010000001.1, read on the forward strand.
ACGACAGGCGGATCCGGGTGTGGAAGCCATAGACAGCAGAAGAATCGAAGGGGATAAGGATCAAAGGGAAGAGCAAAATGATCGAGCCGAAATCGACGTGGGCGGACTGGGGCATGTCAAGTATATGGACCAGGTGTAACACCTATAAGATGCCAGTACACATGGAGACGAGAGAATATAGAAGGGGACTGGCAGTAAGAAGCAGATATAGATAGTGATTCTATGTAAATAAGAAATGTAAATAAAGCCCATCACTTGCATGTGGACCGGCATCATATGCACTGAGTCGGCTATAACCGTAGCAGATTTGCGGAGGGTGGCGGTGGCCCGCACTGGATGGCGCCACCATGGGGCCGGCTCCACTGATACCGACATCTGTGGGGAACGCGCACTTTCATATGGAACAGAGCCTCGGATCGTAATACATAAAAAGCCAATAAAACCCACCCGTTTTCTTACCCTAAAACAACTCATGTCACTTACACCAATTGAAAAGGCTGCATCAGGAGCTTTAGCTTCGGTCATTGCCAACACTTTGGTCTACCCACTTGACCTTTCTAAGACTCTTATCCAAACTCAAGTTAAGCCTAGGAGTACCAGAATAGAGAAATCAAGTAGTATCGATAGTGTTTTTGAAAATACTAGTGATGCCGATGGAGATGCAAAATATAAACACTCGATTGATGTGTTGAAGAAAATCTATAAGAAGAAGGGTGTTTTGGGCTGGTACCATGGATTATTTTCATCTATATTAGGAACAGCGGCACAAAACTTTAGTTACTTTTACTGGTATACGATTGTCAAAAGAGTTTATTCCAATATTTATAAGAAGTTCCCCAACCACAAGCCATCAACCCTAATGGAGTTGTTTTTAGGTGCATTGGCCGCTGCTATTTCGCAATTGTTTACCATGCCAATTGGAGTCATTACTACTCAACAACAAACTGATAAAGAGCATAAGAATTTAATAGAGTTGAGTAAAGAGGTTTATGCAAAGCACGGGATCACCGGATTCTGGAGAGGCTTGCAAGTTTCCTTGGTTTTATGTATCAACCCATCCATCACTTATGGGTCATATGAAAGATTAAGACAAGTACTTTATGGTACTAAAGAATTCTTGCTGCCTCTTGAAAGTTTCTCTTTGGGGGTAATAGCCAAATCTTTAGCCACCGTCGTCACTCAACCTTTGATTGTCTCAAAGGCAATGATGCAAAAGAAGGATAGTGATCATCCTGACCATGTAAGGTTTGATGGGTTCACTCACGCATTAGAGCACTTGTGGCACACTGAGAAATTCAAAGGGTTATATAAAGGTATTGTCCCACAGTTGGTGAAGGGGGTGTTTGTGCAAGGTTTATTATTTATGTTCAAAGATCAGCTTGATATTTTGTTTTTACTTTTGTTAAAGATGTTGAAGGCTAAGAAATAGACTGTATAGTATGCATTAATAAACGTTACCTAGAACTCATGGACTTTGCGGTGTTATGGTATGGATTTGGACCTGCAAATGTGTTGATTATTAGACCTATTAGCACCGGCTGGCAAATATTAACCCCAGACTGCAAGTGATAGTCACTACTGACTGCCAATTCGCAGCCAATGCTGCTGAATCACGCGCACAACATCTAGGGCTTGCACCTCGCACTGTGACTGCTCTGTAGCTGTCACCCCACACGACCACTGGTGCGTTCCCCAACCACACCTGCCGCGATTAGAAAATTTTCATTTCACCTCAGAAAAAAAATTACTAACTAACTAATTTATCAATCATGGGTAAGGGTAAACCAAGAGGATTAAACGCCGCTAGAAAGTTGAGAGTCCACAGAAGAGACAACAAATGGGCTGACCAACAATATAAATCCAGATTATTGGGAACTGCCTTCAAATCTTCTCCATTTGGTGGATCTTCTCACGCCAAGGGTATCGTCTTGGAAAAAATTGGTATTGAATCTAAACAACCAAACTCTGCTATTAGAAAGTGTGTTAGAGTCCAATTAATCAAGAACGGTAAGAGAGTCACTGCTTTCGTTCCAAATGATGGTTGTCTTAACTTTGTTGATGAAAATGACGAAGTCTTATTAGCCGGTTTCGGTAGAAGAGGTAAGGCTAAGGGTGATATTCCAGGTGTTAGATTCAAAGTCGTTAAGGTATCTGGTGTCTCTTTGTTAGCCTTATGGAAGGAAAAGAAGGAAAAGCCAAGATCGTAAATTACCTCCATTATATTTTATTATAATAGATATAACAAAATATTGTATATTTTATATTGCCATTATTTTGGTTAATGCATAAAAGATTTCAATCTCGTAGTCGGTTGTCTGGGTATTTTACGTTGGTGATTCTGGTTTGGTTATGTTTGTGTCAGCTGACTGCATCCTTCTATTGCTCTACTTGAGATCTTATATTTATTACACTCCGGAACTATTAACGTTACATTGCCAAATTTCTACCCTCAATCGAAGGACCAGACTTTTTGGTGACCTTCTTTTTGAAGTTGAGCCTTTGGTTAATCTTCTTGAACCTTTCATCATTATTCCCTGAATTATACCTTCTTCTAAGCACATCAGGGTTAACTTTTGGTGCAATTTTATAGGCGGTGGTTCTGGCAGCTGGAATGGCAGCTCTGTTTCTTCTTTCGGCACTTTCTTCATATAATGTCTTAGCTTCTTTGGCTTTAGGCTTGGATGATGATAACTTATTGGTGTACCTACTCTTATTATAATCTTGGAATTGGATACTTCTGTCCTTGTAAGAGTCACTCTTATTCAAAATTGGTCTTGTCCAGTCACCAATTAACTTATCCACGATCCTCTTCAAATTACCTTCTGTTCTCTTACTTCTTTGGTAAAATACCATTACTTTACCGATTCCTGACGCTACAAGATGGTCGGTTTTGATGGGTAAATCAACCAATGAGTGAATCAACTCCTTTTGAATCTGATATGCGGGCATTGATGCATCAGGTAAAGGTTCTAACCACAACCTAACTGCTTCTAATAAATTATTATCCAAGATCGAAATAGCCAAATCTGCTTTAGACAAAATGTTAGTAACATCAGTTAACATCTTCAATTTTTCAGTTGCAACCGACCCTTGTAAGTTTCTTTCGGCGTCCAAATTAGCAGCTTTAATCATCTTATCCTTCAAATAATCAATCTTATCATCCTGCATTCTTTCTAAATCATCTTCATCGGCTTTACGACGCTTGGTGCTTTTGCTTTTAATGGCTGCAGTCATTTTCTCTTCCAACAATCTCCTTTTTCTCAGGGCTGGGTCTTCATTAATAAACTCATTATACCCTTCATCTTGTTGCTCATCATTAACCACGGGAGGTTCCACGGGGTCAAACGATTGAGACCTTTCAGGCCTAGATCTTCTGATATTCTTCTTCTTTGTTGAAGCGGCGCCACTTTGTTTGTGTGATTTAATAGACATGATATTATCCTCATCATACTCATTTAACTGTTTATCGTCATCTTCAAAAGCTAAGTCATCATCTCCTTCATCTCCCCCAACATCCAACTCTTCGTGTTCAGCCTTGAGATCGTTATCATCACCCTGGCTGAACTGCTTCACCTCCTTCCCTTCATCGTCATTAAACATATTGTTGATATCATCCACCTCAGACATGTCGATGTTGAATAATTTGTGCGCGGGTTTCCTCAATTATCGCTAGAAATTTACCACCACCATGTCTCAGTATATTGGAAAGACCATTTCATTGATCTCAAACAAACAGCTCCGCTACATTGGAATCTTGGATAACATTAATGGTGAAGATGCCACCATTTCCTTGAAATCAGTTCGTTCTTTCGGTACCGAAGGAAGATTGGCTCAATCTGGCCAACCTAACCTTGAAGTTCCCCCAAGTAACGATACTTATGACCACGTTATTTTTAGAGGAAGTGACGTAAAAGATTTAAGTGTTTTGGATAAACCTTTGGATCAAATCCATCCAGAGACTGCTGGTGTTGCTCCTACTCCAACTCCCACCACGGTTCCAGATGCCCAACCGGCTGCTGTACCACAAGCTCCAATTCAAACCCAGGCTCCTGAAGCTCCTTATAAATCACAAAGTCAGCCATCTAGAACCACAAACCCTCCTGACTCCACAACCAATACCAGTATCCCAGATGCTGAACCTGTCGCTAGACCGGATGCTACAAGCTCTCAGCCAAAGACTCAACATCCAAGTTCTAAACCAAAGAAAGTTGAATATAAAGAAGACTTTGATTTTGAAAGCTCGAACGCTCAGTTTGTCAAAAATTTAGAGAACGAAAGAGAGACACCCATCTATAGTAAGTCATCTTTCTTCGACAGTTTGTCATCGTCTAATGACGAAAGAGGTGTCATGAAATGGAGCGAAGAGAAGCGATTGAATTACGACACTTTTGGTGAATCTTCTGTTCTGCGTGGAAGAGGCAGAGGAAGGGGAAGAGGAAGAGGTAGAGGTGGTTATAGAGGAAGAGGTAGAGGAAGAGGTAGAGGAAGAGGAAGTTTTGAAGAAAAGCCAGAATGGGCATGAAGAATGTAACTATGATATAATATTGGTCGGATTGTAAAAACTATTCGGTGGCTCAAAAGATGTTCATCTCATTACTTTAATTTAGTATAACATAATAAATACATTAGGAATAACGTGCTTATAGTAATGGAGAACCAGCCACCTGCCTCAAACTTAGAGACGTTTACCAGCATTATAATGATCTCTAAAGGGATAAACAAGCTGAACCCAAACACTGCACATCTTTCCTTGTATACTATTAATAATGAAAGAAGAACTTGCATGGTTGTAACTAGAAAGTCTAATGCAGTAACAGAACCATATGCTAATGTGAGAAGACTAACGTCTTGGAATATGAACACCGTCAGAAGTAAGCCTAAAACTAGCCACGCATTAACGCATGGAATATACACTCCAGGGTTTTGTTTGACCACCTTTACCTTTGGGAAGTTCCCACTCTTGATAAGATCATATATCATATCGAACACCAGCAGAATTGACGAATAGCTTGCCACAATTGCAGAAGACACACCAAGAAAGCATGTTGACCAATAAAGTAACCCAGAAATCTCTGGGATAGAAGTGTAGAATACATTTGATGTTGGTCCTGGGTTGGTTGCAATAACAGCCGTCTGTCCTAGGTAGTTTAGCATAAGACAAGGATACACAAACACAGACAATGTTATTTGTAATGGAGTGCTTCCTATGTTATTTGGGTCCAGAAACAACGCTTCTGCTCCGGTGACAGAGAGCACTGCTATACTGATACTACTGATTCCGTGTCTGAAGACGTATGTTATTCCGTACCAGGGATTGAGGGTCTTGGCTACTTGTGGGTGTAATGATATGTTATAGATGCCCAATGAAGCAAGACAAACCAACCAGAAAAATATTATAGGGGACAACAACGAAGATAATTTTCCTGACGAATACTTCTGGGTGAGAAGAATCAATAAGAGTACACAAGTACCCAAAGCTAAAGTGTGGTTGAAGCCGGGTAGATGTAGTGAAATTCCCGAAACTGCGCTTAAAGTGGCTGTGGTGGGTGTAAGAAGACCATCTGATACAACCAAAGAGCATCCTATAAAGCCCAATAACTTTAGGATGGGATTGTGTTTGTTGGCAGCAAATCTAGGAAGCCATGAAGACTTTCTGGTTCTACCTTTATGGCTTTCGACGTTGATGAGAATCAGCGAGTACTTCACCACCACAATAACCGTGAACATATAGAAAATCAACGACATGGTCCCGTATATATCTTCTAGTTCTGGTGATGATGATAATGTATTTAATGCATACATTGGAGATGTACTTAGATCACCAAACGTTGAGCCCAAAGACAAAAAACACCTAGCAAGAGTTGTTCCTCTTGTTGGATTTTCTGGGTATATTGTTTTATCATCATCATCGGTTTCGTCCTCACTCGAAATTGAACCATACCAGTTATCTTGATTTCTAGAGATTCGGGAGATACTTATAGTTGAGACACTTTTCTTCAACAAGGGCATTGAGAGATTTAATTTAGGGGAATCTGTTACATTTTATGTTGATTGTATCCCCTGGTCACCACCCTCTGCTGTCAACCTCCCACCAAATAAACACCGCAGCTAAACAGCTCTAAATCCCTCATGAAATTGGCTGCGAAAAACGCAATTATTTCCCAAATGGTACAGTAAATAATGCCCTCACAATGAGGGATTTAACAGGTACGGGTTGGAGGCTTACGTCAGGGTGCTCTAAACATTGCGGAGGTACAGCCACCAGTTTAAATGTGACCAAAGTTTAATTCTGAATCATTTGACGTTTGGTGATCTGACACTAAATATAACTTGACCGTGATATTATTAGTTGTGTTTCGGCACTAGGTGAGCAGATTATTTAAGAACTTATTCCTATTGAACTGGTGTCGTTGATTTGGTTTGGGTCTTTAATTGTGACCTGATGGATATTCCAGTGAAGAACCTCAGAGCCGGAAGTTTTCAAGAAACACAAGGATTGAGCTTATGATGTTGTCTAGTGAAATTCATAAAGTATATTCTGTGAATTTCAACCTCTGGAAACAAATCAGACAAAACAAATCAGCATTAAATAAATTTTTCACAGCTTCTAGCTTTCTCTCCTTAAAGTGCCCTAAACTTACCTGGTGACTTTTGTCGATTCTTTTTATTGTTTTATTTACTACGAATCCTAACTAGCCGCATTCAGTTTGTACTTGTGACTATTGATCTCCATGCCAAAATGAGCCTTCCACAAAATACAAATGCCCTACTATATCCTCAGCGTACACGAACATACATGTCCAGCCATTTGCTGTCTCTAACTAATCTTCATATCTCATCAGTCCCCTTAATGCTCTGCCACTGCATGGGTGATTCTCTGATTCGCAAAAACGCGTCGCGATAAAATATCATTTACCAATGCCAGCTGAAGACAGTATTAATGCCTTCACCGAAGGTAACTCGTACGTCGAGTTTAACTCCCAGCTGAACAAGCTCCTAGTGGGAAACAGCTTGGGGATCTTGAAGGTTTTTCAAACCGATAATGCTGACTTGGAACCAACTCCAATAGATATCAATGAAAACTTGACTAGCATCTCTAGTTTCCATGAACATTTGGTGGTGACGAATACCGATGGGGTGTTGGAGTTGGTTGATTTGGATATCAACGAATCCAAAGGCGCCTTGTACACGTCTGAGCTTCCTTTGAGAGACGCTGTGTTTATTAACGAGGGTAAAAGAGTGGTCTGTGGGGGTGATAACGGTGATATTACAATCATTAATTTGGAAGATACAAAATCGGTCGATACTATCAAACTCCCACTGCAGTTGGTGAGTTTTAGTTATACAGTGAACTCTGAGATCTTGGCTGCAACTTTGTCTAATGGTGATATCCAAATCTACTCGGTTATAAAGGAAAAGCCAGACTTACTTGAAAGCTTGAAATCCGTGGTACCAATAAAAGTTCACTCTTCTATGGATGCAGTGGACTTTGAGGATGAACATCAACACGAGTTAATTTCCACCAGATGCCAGTGGCTGAAGAATGGAGAGTACTTATACATTCCGTCTTCTGAAACCATCAAAAAATATGATAGAAATTGGAAGCTTCAAAATACCATTCTTGAAGGTAATAGCGAACAAATAATCGACTTCGCCGTGTCAGGATCTGGTAACATTGCAGTTTTGTTAAAAAATCTGACTGTGCTTGTATTGGATGGTGATGGAAAAAGTATTGAAGAAATAAAATTGAACGGTGAAGGAGTTTTCATCAACTTATCATGGCAACAGGATAAGCTTTTCGTAGGGAGCAGCAAAGGGTCTATTTTTCTGTTCCGGGACTTTATTGAATCTGTACCAAAAGACTTCCATGACGATGATAATGAGGGCAGTAACACCGATGGCTTGTTTGGTGAGTCAGATGCTGAGCCTAATGGAATTAATAGAAATGCTATTGATGATTCAATAATTGACGAAGAAGATGAAAGTGAAGACGATTTCCCTTACCCTGGCAGAAGCAATGGCCATCTGGGTAAACGTCAAAGAGGTAACGATGGAAGGCCAGTTGCAAGTACCACCGCTGCTGCCTTCAATGATGAAGTCGTCCCTTACTCTCCTGGGTCTACACCTTTCAATAAATCAGCAGAAGTTCAAAGACGCTATTTAAGTATGAATTATATTGGTTATGTTTGGGCTGTTAAGAACAGGGATGAAGGAGATGCTCAACAGAGTGTCACTGTTTCCTTTTTTGATAGGTCTATTAATAAGGATTATCATTTCAGAGATTATCACAACTTTGATTTGTGTGGCATCAGTAAACATGGAGTGTTATTAGGAAATTCCAATTATCGTGGGTCTAAGCCGTATGGTTATATTTTCTTCAGAAACCATCAAAATGAACAGGAGACCTGGAACAAGAAAATCCCCTTGAAAACCGGTGAACACATCACGTCTATCTCTATCACTGATAACGAGGATTCGATTATAACTGTTGGTACTAACTTTGGGTACTTGAGATTCTTCAACGGACATGGTTTAGGTTTGAACATAATCAGAACTAACCCAGTCGTAACCGTCGTATCTTCCAATACCAATTCGGTGTTTACAGTTAACCAATTATCTCCCAACTTGTATTCCTACTCCATCATCAATGTCAACGAAGATTACAAATTTGTCCAACAAGACTGTATATTGCCATTGAAATCACACGGGACAAGCCCTTTAATCAAAGGGATTTTCTTCAATGAATATAACGATCCATGTATTGTACCAGGTCTTGACGACACTTTAATGATATTGTCATCTTGGAGAGAACCATCCAATAGTAAGTGGATTCCTATCTTGGACTGCCAGCAGGCTGTTACTGATAATGGTAATTCAAGTAAGAAGAATTGGAAATGCTGGCCACTCGGATTGACCAATGATAATTTAAACTGTCTTTTACTAAAGAACAACGACCCATATCCTGGATTCCCACTACCAATGCCTATTGAATTACCTACCAAGCTTCCTATTAATTACCCAGAACCAGAAGATGATGCAGAAGAAGATCATCAAGAAATGTTTGTCAGATCAATGGCATTAGGTAAAATCATTAATGAATCTTTAACTGACCCTGACTTCCAAGAGTTTAATGATGAAATGGATGAAAAGCTTAGACAATACTCGAACATATTCAACAAGTCCTCATTAAGGCTTTTTGCTGATGCATGTAAAGAAGAATACATCAATAAAGCATACTCGATTGCAAAATTGATCAAGAGTGATAAAGGATTAATTGCAGCCAGTAAAATCTCAGAAAGATTTGGATATAGGAATTTGGCCATCAAAATAGGAAAGCTTAGAGATGCATTAATGGATTTAGATGATCTTTGATAGATGTATAATTTTATGTATATTTGATAATGTGTATACTTGAAAATATGTACAGGTTAATCGACATTAATTTAACTGCTTCTTAACAAAGTGGAAGATAACTGGGGTAATCCATAAAGCACCGGCAATGAGTCCTGCGGTCTTTAAAGTATCGTAGGCATACTTTTCTTGCAATTCCTTTTGTTCTTCAGACACTGGTCCACCTGGTCCACCGTACATGTTGATATGATAAATGAAAGAAGTTGCTTGAAAATTTTCATCAAACTAAGCGCGCGGTGAGTGCACGTAGTGATTGAACCTAAAGCTACCACGAATGACTTCCTACAAGCCCTTTCAACTCGAAGATTTATACGAGGTGAACCTGGTTAATCTAGATCCATTGACAGAGAACTATACTTTGGATTTCTACTTCGAATACCTTACCACATGGCCGTCTTTATTTTTCAAATCGGTCGAAATAAATGATAATTCAACGTTTGGTGATAGCCTGCAAATCAGCGGCTACATGCTTGCCAAAAATGAAGGTAAGCTCTCAAAGCTTGAATGGCATACACATATCTCCGCCGTGACTGTGCACAACGAGTACAGAAGAATTGGACTAGCTTCAGATTTGTGTAAGCAACTAGAAAATATCGTCAATAAGGAACCAGACAATACTCTTTTCATAGACTTGTTTGTCAAGGTCACAAACAGCTTGGCGCTACAATTGTACGAGAAATTGGGCTACAGTATATACAGAAGAGTGGTGGGCTACTATGGAGGAACGTTACCGGAAGATAGAACCAAACTTAACGATGCCATTGATGGGTATGATATGAGAAAGCTGTTACCTGCAGATAAACACAACGAGACGGTACGAGAAAATGGCCACAAGGTGTATGTTTTACCACAAGAGGTGGTGTTTTAGAATAGAAGGCTGCTTAATGATCGTACAGCGTATAGTTTAATTGGTTTACGGCAACCATTTGTATTTTTCATAGCTAAATAAATGACTGTTATGTTACTGTGTGCGCACCATATATTCATTATATATATGACTATAATCTCACCTCATTTTTAATTAACATGTCATTAAGAAAGAAACTTTTGGACGATACGTCCAATTCTTCGTCACGGTCTGTTTCTAGAGCAAGGACTCCACGCCCGGATGCAGAAGAAAATGGTGTATTGGACTTCGGGTTCAGTAACTTGGAAGAGTTATTGAACTCCAAGTTAAATGACCTAGAAGGATGGATGGAACAAAACTACGATTTTAAGCAAGACACCGCCACCGAATGGAACAGAGCTAGAATCACATCTAGTGGCTCGATCAATGACTTGATCAAGTCTTTACAGCCCGGAAGAACGAAGGTTTCTTCGGAGTCCAGGGAACTTATCTTAGCGCAATTGTTCAAGTTGATTGTGATCAAATCATTATTGGTATATAATGAAAGCAGAACTGGGTCATCTGAATATGTGACTGAAGAGAATGTGCTGGATTTGATATATGAATTGACCAGAGGCGAGTATAGGTCACCTCATGAATTCTTGTTACTTTATAGGTCTACAATTGCTCTACTTGTTAGTGATATGGATGAGTTCAGTTCCTTGGTGGATGGAGAGTTTTTAGGGTTTATTAGGAACTTGATCACCGAGCCCTCCACCTCCATCATCACCAATGAAAACAAGAGTCATATCATCACGGGGTACGTGGGGTTGTTGTTGGTTTTACACAATGGATCTTCAGGTTTTGGAATCGAGAATATCATTACTTGGTTATTTGAAATAACTGAGGGCTATTGTATGAGTGCTATAACTAGTATGAAGGATTTCAAAGAAGGAAACCGGGAATACTCAACATATTTCGATGACCTTAGTAAACAAAGAATTGTCAATGATATAACTAGCAAACAAACTGGTGAAGCATTAATTGGTATAGCCGGTCTTCATGGGGTTGGATGTTTGTTGACCCTCTTACCAAGAAACGACTACTTGAAAGAGCTTATTGAAGACTTGGTACTGAAACTGATTGATTTACTTGACAATGAATTAAATATTGAAATCAGTGAAGCTGCTGGTAGACTCATTGCATTATGCTATGAAATTTACAATTACAACAATGATGAATCTGCCAATGATGACTATGATGAAGAGTTTAATACCAATTCTCCATACTATGAACAGGAACAAATAACAACAATTTTATCTCGACTTGCTAATTTGAGTGATAAAAAATTGGCTAAAAAGGATAGGAAAGAAACCCATTCTATTTTTAGAGACATTCTAAAGACAGTGGAAAATTACGGTAATTATACCACCAGAATCGAAATCTTGAAGAGAAGTCCGGAAGGTTTAGAAATCCTTAATAAGATTATGGAATTGAACTATATCAAATTGAGCAAAACAAGATCAATTCAAATCAACAGTTGGTTCTTATACTTGAGACTTGTACATCTTAAATGGTGTTTTAGTTTTGGTGTGCATAATCAATTGATATCTAATTCCCAAATTAAAGACATTTTGAAAGAGCCTCCAACTGCATTCGAAGAAAAGTATGGATTCAATGATGATGAAAGCGATAATGAATCGGGGTACTATAATGAGACTAAACGTGACATCAACAGTAAAAAAAGAAGTAATATGTTGAGAAAGGCAAGGGTTAATAAGTTGACTGAAGAGATGGAGGAATTGGACTTGAAGTAGTTTCATTTATATTTATATTTATATTTATATCGATATTCACAATTATAAATTGCAATTTACAATTCTAAACAACCTCTACAAGCATTCGAGATAAATAATCTATTTCTATGACATCTATACAAGTAATCACTGCACGACAAAATCCTTAACGTCGAAATCCTTGGAGTTAATACCAAAGGTTCCGATGTAAGCTTTTGCGTCTTCTCTCATTTTTTCAGTGGTGGAAGCATCCCACTTCAATTCGTCCTTCATGATTTCAACCACACCATCAACAGCAGTCAAAGCTTGTCTTGCATTCAAGAAAGCCAATCTAGTTCTTCTTGCCAAAAAGTCAATTGGAGTTCTAATGTACTCATACTTCAAAGAATATTTCAATTCAGCAATAGTGAAAGGCTCGTCAAAGTTTTGATAAGATAAGCTGTTACCTTCTCTAGCCTCGGATTCAGATGGGTTGAAAGATTTGGCGGTAGCCAAAGTAATTGGTAATTTATTGTAGTCAGATGAACGGTACAATTCCAAAATCAAAGAAGATCTTGAACCATAGTTGTGGGATAAATGTTTAGCCAATTTCAATGGGATTCTATATTCATGGATTAATCTTGCACTGTAGTTTTTAGAATAATCATGACCACCAATTAAAATCAACTCGTTGGTTTGACAAGGCTTTAATTCCTTATCAAACTTGAAGTTCTTAAGAACAGTATCAACAGTTTCTTCGGCCATTTCTCTGTAAGTAGTCCATTTACCACCTGAAATAGTGATTAAACCAGTTGGCGAACTATGGACCAAATGACTTCTAACTAAACCCTGGGTGGAACCAGCTCCGCCAGCAGAGTTGGAAACGGCGTCTGGATTTCTAGCCAAAGGTCTAATACCAGACCAGGCACTCAAGACGTCATCTCTATTAACTGGGAAAACAATGTATTTTTGCAATTCGTGTAAAATATCTTGGATTTCTTCTTCGGTAGGAACAGGGTTGGCAGGAACATCTTTTAATGGAGTATCGGTAGTACCACACAAGACTTTTCCTTGCCATGGCAAAAAGAACATGACTCTTCCATCGGTGGTGGAAGGATCCAAAAGACCAATGGTTTGAGGACCGTAATATTCAGGTAAAACGACGTGGACACCACTAGAAGGAACAATCATCTTTGGAGGTTGAGGAATGGCTGGAGGCTTACCTTGAGGATCGTTATCCATTTCCAACACTTTATCAGCAAAAGGACCGGTAGCGTTAACCACAGAGGTGGCCTCAATGTTATACTGTTTACCGGTTTCCAAGTCAGTAGCTAAAACACCATGAAGCTTGTTGTTTTCATCCTTTAACAATTGGTTGACTTCCATATAATTCAAGACAGTAGCACCATTTTCAATGGCAGTGATGGCCAAAGTCGAGTTCATTCTAGCATCATTAAATGAACCATCATGGTAAACACAAGATAATTTCAAGTTAGCATCAGACATCATTGGGGCAATAGCAGCGGTACTTTCTCTCGACAAGATGGTGGAGGATCTCAAACCTTGATGGCCTGCGAACCAATCGTACATTTTGCAACCGGCGAAAAAGTAAGGAACCTGCCACCACTTGTAGACTGGAATCATAATTGGTAACACACTACAAAGATGAGGAGCAGTTCTTAACATATTACCTCTTTCATTTAAAGCTTCAATAACCAAGTCCAATTGGGCTTTGGATAATTGGAAAACGGCCTTTTCTAAATATCTCACCCCACCGTGAGCCATCTTGGTACTCTTTGAAGAAGTACCTGAAGCAAAATCATTTTTTTCCAAAAGACACACATTAAGACCTCTGGTGGCAGCATCTACAGCAGTACCTGCACCAGTTGCACCACCACCAATGATAACCAAGTCGAACTTCTTGGTGTTTTCCACCTTGTCCAACAAAGATTCTCTTGAGACTGGCGCGTCCAATGACTTGACTAATGGTTTATAACTGTTAGAAAGATGAGGAGGGGCAGGAGGTTTGATGAAATCAAGGTATATCACCGTGGCACCAAGTACACCAGTCCCAGCAAGGGCAGCTTTTGTGTATTTTGATTTTAAAATGTTTTTAAATGCTGACATTTTGAAAAACTGGTGAAATTATGAAAATCAGTTTTCACAAGAGACTGAAGTAATATTTATATTTGCCAGACTAAAGTGCGTGCATTTCATGGCATTCGAGTTTTCTGGCGCTACCAAATTGCTAATCCGGCGAACAGATGTACCGGAAAAAGAAACCGCTGCATAGTAGCGGTGGGAGCGCTTGCTATTCGCTAGGAAGGAAACTCCTGTACCGTGAGATGCGACCGCACCGTGGGATGAGGAAAAGATATTGGGCGCCATTTGGTGCCAGAGGGTGGTGGGGTGGTGCTAATTCACCACGGTGGTTCCGAAGGATGCTTTTTTTTTCAATTTTTCTTCATGCGCAACTAGTGATAGTCGGTAAATGCCTTTAATCCGACATGCATATGATACAAAACCGGGGGAACACTGTTGCGCAGAGGTTCTCAATGCTACTGTGTAGTTGTTTGAACGCATTGTATAGTTATATCGAGGTTCCTATGTACACTATTAAGGGTGTGAAATAGTAACCTTACGATGGGCTGATTATTTGAGAAAAAGGGTCCCCATTTATTAGTATGCTAAAACAAGTTTGACCAGGCATTATTATCCTCGGTTTATCATTCACAAGCGCCGAAACTTTAAGGTGGCTGATTGATCTCGCACCAATGGCGGTTTATGGCATGGCGCTATCACATTTCCTCGTCCGGAGAGCGGCAGAATCTCGCAGGAACCCCGGCCGGGGCCATGACATTTCGTCTCGGATCTTTATCTACCGCGCTCCCCATGGAAAAATCTTCGGGACTGGAGGGGCAGTGGCGGAGGAATTGGCGCGTTTATTTTTTGGCTTGACGTTTTTTAGACTGGTTGACTTATTTTCAAATCATGTCAACGCTTCAACTTCCATTCGGTATAGATGCATAAATAGATGTTTGTTCAAGCGTTTATTGTGAAGGATCTTGCCCCATGTTTGGTTCGTAATCTATTAACTATTTAAGACCTTTAGTCTAACTCTCGGATAAATATTCGCAGCCAAATGTTAACCGCCTTACAACTGCACTGTTGAATAAAGCAACGCGGCCTAGAGCTTGTTCACAGTTGTTTTCAGATCCGGGGTCTGGCTAAACCTTCTACGTTTAGTCTTCCGGTTTGAAGGCGGCTGCTTCGATCTTTTAATAGAATGTTTTTTGAATTCTCGGGTATGCCGTTTGTAAATACGATCCATCGGGACTACACTAAAACACCTACCGAGAGAAATGGCTTTAAAACACACCGCAATGCTTACGCTTTACCTCCAGTTTAATGGGTTAATTTTCAGCTGAAAAGAGCAATTTCCGGGAAATAAAATCATAAATGAAAATTTTTCACAGCCTTGTGCGATGGAACAATACGACAAACAATAACAGGCGCCGGTGGTTTAGTGGTAAAATTAATCGTTGCCATCGATTAGCCCCTGGTTCGATTCCTGGTCGGCGCATGTCTTTTTTTGAATGCTGTTCATATACGCCTTCGCTGAATTATTATTCCTATTGCTTTTTAAGTGTATCTGAAATATATGGAGTTTTGATGGAACTAGTACTAAAATTAAACTGCGCACGGAAATAGTCCTTGCACTATCCAGTCACTCGCTACTTCTCTGTGCATCCCTGCCCTCACTACACTCCTACCCCCCACCCTACTTCGCTTTACGGCCAGCTCTGCCTCGCTCAAGCAGGTCTGGTCTTACGATTTGCAACTTTCGTGCGCACCCAATACCCTCACTTTTTCTAGAAGATCATATCACTAATCTTGACAATGGATTTCGATAACCTCTCTGAAGAGAAGCAATCGGTGGTCAATGAGTTCCAGGGAATCACTGGGTCCGAGGATGAAGACAAAGATAAAATCATACGGCTTTTAGACTTGAACGATTGGAATTTAAACAACTCTATCGTCAACTTCTTTGACTCGGGGTTCGTTCAAGAACTGGCTTCTGCGATCCCCCCAACCCCATCGGTGGAAGAAATTGGTAGTGGGGACCCGGTTTCCACCGGTACCGATTTTGGGGGACCAAGCTTCAGTAATGAAAGCTTGACCCATAGGTACAGCACGTTGAATTCACCGCTTGAAGATTTGATCCCGAAGCTCCCATATGCTCCGAGAATATCAAACAACTGGCAGTTGGAAGTGGGATTGAATGCTTCTAAGCGTGACCAATTAAGAGCCAACAACTCCAAAGTCATCGACTCCATTTTATTCGTGATACTTTTTGTCCCCAATAAAGTATTATCTCTTTTATACCTGTTGTTCAAGTTTTTGTTTAACGTCAACACTACAAACCAGTTTCCTTCTGTGTTTGATCATGAATATATCGATCTTGATTTCAGCCCCCAAATCGAAAACTCGGATCGGTATAATATAGTAGAAGGGAACTATAATGAAGTTTACGAAGAGTGTCATAATAACCACGGCTGGCTCCTTGTGGTGCTAGTTAATAATGCACAAGAATCGGATGATTTCTTGACCAGTCTATTTGCAAGCCACCAGTTCGATAGGCTTTTCAATAAAGAAAACCACACGGCTACATACAAAACCCATATTTACTTGAATAACGTGGATAGGAATCCTGAGTCATATGAAATTGGGAAGACTTACCACGTTAAGCGGTTGCCGTTTGTGATGCTTATCAACAACGTATCGAACAATCCACACACCATGTCGTCGATGTCAATCACATACAAGTGCAATATATCGCTGAGTCTCTTACAAGGTCTGAATGTCAACCACGTCACCCGCAAGGTGGTCAACAATTTACTGAGAATCATCGACAACTACCAGCCGCAAGTGGTGGCGGCCGTGACGGATAAAAGAGAAATGGAGTACGCCAGGCTCCTCAAACAAGAACAAGACAGTGCATATGAGAAGTCCCTTGAACAAGACAAGTTGAAGAAAGCAGAAAAGTCCCGTAAGCTTGAACTCGAAAAGTTCCAACAACAAAAGAGATATTTCCTTTTCGATTTAGTCAAATCAGACTGGTTTGGTAAAATCAACGCATCTCCAAACACAAGAATCCAAATCAAACTTCCAAACGGAGAACGAGTTATTTTATCTGTAGATAACCAGCTTAAGTTGAAACATTTATATTTGCATCTCGCAACCAAGCTTTTTGCAGCCAGTTTAGTGGACGATGAGAATGAACCTTTCGACCATATTGACGAGGTGCACAAACACATTGAAGAGAACGAGTTCGACTGCCAAATAGATGAGGAAGCGTTCTGTACCCACTTCCCCTTTCATTTCGAGCTTGTTCAACCCTATCCCAAGAAAGTATTCGATAGCTACGACGATAATGTTCTGGACCATCTCAAATCTGGCGCGACTTTGTTGGTGGAGTATTTAGCTCAGGATAGCGACACCGACACCGAAGACGATGACAACTAACTTGCCTAGTACATTCATAGCCAATATAAACGTGCCGTAAATCATATCTCTACAATCAACCTTTAAATACTCGTCTTCAACGCAGCAGGTTTTGCTCTCCACAGTCCACAATCAGTCTTTTGGTTTCAGCACGATACACGCAAAACCCACACGCACTATCATTCTTATTCGCAAGAACCCTTGGCACTTAATATGACCGGCCGCCAGAACAAAATCGAAGCTGAAAGATTGGCTATAATCCAGAAATCCATGAGTAGAGGGAGATCACAATCTCCTAATCGCTCTGGTAATAACAGTAGGTCGTCTTCTCAACTGATTGAAGAGGCAGAATTAAAATGGTCTATCATAAACCATGATCCTCTGGAGAGATTAGTGAAAGGCCTGGAAGACACAAAAGGTTCTATCTCAAGCGATGGCGAACAAAGTGAAGAAGAACATATAAGTGATGATGATGAACAAGAGAAATTCCAGTATGATGATACTGGTAATATTTTACCAAATTTTGCATGCAGAGACGAAAAGATTAACGAAATTTCAAATATTTTAGAGAACTCTAATTTAAATGATAATTCTACCATCAAGAAATTAGAAGAAATGACTGCCAGTGAAAGAGCATTTGCAAATGCTAAAAAGGCTGGTAATTCCATTGACGAAGAAGCTTTAGAAAAATTAAAAAATGAAAAAAATCAATTAATTGGTAGTGAAGTGAATTTGAGTAAGAGTGATCAGGATTCTGCTGCCAGAAAACAAAAGTTGGAAGATTATTCAAGTTATAGGCGTAAAATCATTCACCAAGAAAATGAAAAGTATAAGAGTCAGCAGCTGCCTGGTTACGCAAATGTCCATGCCTCTGGGTCAAATGGTGGTAATTCTTCAGATGACGATAAAGACTTTATGATACCCTACACTTCTGCCATAGAAGACAAGTTGGATAGTGAGTTTGCCCACAAGTTAAATGAGACTATAATTGAAGGAGAAGTCGATTCTAATAAGGCACAGTCTCGTGTAATCCAAACAATTACTAGAGGTAATTTCTTCCAATTAATTGATTCAAAGGTCAAGCCCAAGATGTTTCTTTTGTGTATGGATTTTTCTCCTGAATCTATATTTGCATTAGAATGGTCTTTAGGTACTGTTTTGGTTGATGGGTCAGTATTGTTCATTGTTTATGTGATTGAAGAAAATGATGCTAATCATCATCTAAAGGGTAATTCTAGTTCAGAATCTCAAAGGGAACAACATCGGATGAATATGTTGAACAAGGCTAAACAACAAGTATTAAACCTTCTTAAATTAACTAAATTACAAATCCATATCGTAATTGAAATCATGCATCACCCGATCCCAAGGCATTTGATTTTAGAGCTTATTGACAATTTACAGCCAACTTTGGTGATTGTGGGTTCAAGAGGTCAATCAGCCATCAAAGGAGTTTTATTGGGTTCGTTATCTAATTACTTGGTAACAAAACTGACGGTGCCAGTGATGGTGGTTAGAGAGAAGTTGAAAAAGATCAACAGGTTTAAGAATGGGTCTTCTGTGTTCTCTAATAATATCAAGCCATTAACTCTTTCTGAAGCCAGGATCGACTGATCAAAACCGTTTAATTCTTTTTTATATCTTTATTGTGAATGTAAGTTTGTCATATGAATTCGTTACTTAATATATCTAATCGATCGCTATATGTATCGTTGATTCTGATGCTGATGCTTTGGTCAGAAGTATAACTCCGTAAATGATTTCTTGCCTCTGAATGCATGGCCACAATCGGATGCTGGGCACTTGGACGGAGCATAAATCAGGGGATTTTCAATGCTGATTTCTTTACTCAGGTTCTTTTTGGTTTTCCTAGGCCTATTACCTATATTCTTCACACACCTCCCACAATACACATGGCCACACTTGGATAAGAATACCCGTTTGCTCAAATCTCTGTCTGCTTCAGTCAACTGTAACAGGCAGAACCAAGGAGCATTGACTTTAAATTCCCGACTATATCCTTCAAGGGCTTTGTTATACTTGAGGTCGCTCACAAACTCGTCCGGTATACCTTCACCTAGCGTCACTCCACATAACTCACATCCCGATATTCCATCTTTGGGAATATCTGAAGTATATATATTTGATCCCAGTTTGATCATAGATCGTTTCTCTCTTAAGGCCTTGCGGTTAAAGTTGTTTTCCAGTTCGATTTTCCTATCCATATCCCGTTCATTTTCTCGTTCA
This sequence comes from Yamadazyma paraphyllophila, assembly GCA_030563605.1. Classification (NCBI taxonomy): domain Eukaryota; kingdom Fungi; phylum Ascomycota; class Pichiomycetes; order Serinales; family Debaryomycetaceae; genus Yamadazyma; species Yamadazyma paraphyllophila. The sequence goes on from JAJMJO010000001.1 coordinate 1,372,301, forward strand.
ATTCTTTCCATCACAGACAGTTCTATGGCATTAGGAGCCGCTCCATCTTGTGCAAGCGTCAAAATATTTCTGTCTACTCCCAACGTAGTGAAAAATGTATCTAACGTTTCTTCCAAGAACCCAGGACCCATATCTCGATGAGCTCTCAGACCCCTGGCACTAAACATATCCCGAACATTTCTCATGATAGCTCCACCTTGGTGCTCGAGCCTTCTCATCAACCAGGCCCTGTAATCGTCGCCCGAAAGATTATCCAGCGCAGGAGTGGGGACTCTCGGACTGTTTGTCCTGCCCCGAAATAAACGGGGAACTGGTCGATGATCCACAGCTATAGGGATATCTAGACGAGACTGCCTTCCTAAATCTCTCTCTTCGATGATCTCTACTTCATCATCACCGCCGGGCCGAGCTCGCACGTTCCTTGTAAACTCCTCTATCGGTCTCTGCCTCCGTCTTAATCGGCTACTAGCAGGCCCTACACTTGTGATGACAACATCATCATGGGGCTCCACAGGTGCCAGGCCAGTTTCAAGCACGCTGTTCAGGAGGTCTTCTGCGCCGAGCTCATCGTCTGAGTTCAACTCTATCACTGTGTCTGTGGCGGACGGGGTGTTTGATTTTTTTTGCCTCCCATTACTCTGGTCCAAAGTGCCACTTTGTTGAGGGTCGCTCATGATTAGCAGACTAGGATATAATGAAGTAAATAGAATATGACTGTAGTTGAAAGGTCTGGCTGGTTATGCCGGTATTAATAATATATTGTAATGACAAACACCTACTGAAGATTAAACCCAAGTAGTGATAAATAAAATAATGTATAATACACAAATCCTATGATCAGAGATACCCGCACAGAAAAAGAAATGAACGGAAATTGCTAGTGTAGTATGCTCAAAATTTCTCACGATAATGAAATTCCCTATAGATTGATCTAATTATATTACATAACAATTATTTATTTCTTGACACCACTTCTCATGTAACGTCCGACAACAATACAATGGTCTCTTTCATAAGGTTCCAAGGTCAATTGTTCTAATGGTTTAATTCTTTCTTCTCTTAATTTTTGAACTTCTCTAGCGAAAACAGTTTCAGCATCAACAGTTGAATCAATACAGTTGGCCTTGATAGAAATGACAACTAATCCTTGATCCTTTAAGAATAAGTGGGAGTTCAATGCAATGATTCTGGCTTGATCTGGTTGGGCAACATCAGCGAACACACAGTCAACCATAGATACTAACATTCTGTATTTTTGTGGGTGACGGGCATCATCAATGATTGGAATAACATTTGGTCTCTTCTTGGCCATACCAATCAATTCTCTACCTGGTCTGTGGGAGAATTCAACGGCGTATACAACACCTTCTGGTCCAACAACATCAGCAACGTGAGAAACAGAAGTACCGGAAGCAGCACCCAAGTATAATACCTTCTTACCTGGAGCAATACCAACTTCATCGATACCACCCATAATACCGGCAGCCAACTTGGATCTGAAAGGATTCCAAACTCTGTATTCGATCTTGGTTGGTAATTCACCTTCAACCTTAGCAGGTTCTTCGACAGAGATTCTCTTTTCTCCGTAGACACTTTCACCTGGAGCAGTATTCTTGGTGACTAACAAATCTTCTTTACCTCTGGCGATGAAAACACCAGCGTGTCTGTGAGGTTCGATGACTACCTTAGCACCTCCTCTAGCACCACCTCTGGCTCCTCCTCTTCCACCTCTGGCGCCTCCTCTTGGACCACCTCTGGCTCCTCCTCTTCCACCACCTCTGCCGCCGCCGAATCCTCCTCTGGATCCACCTCTACCGCCGCCGAATCCACCTCTGGATCCGCCTCTACCGCCTCTGGCTCCTCCTCTGGAGCCTCCTCTGCCTCTTGGTGCACCGAAAGCCATTATATATATTGATTTAGTTAATGGGATATGATATTGAAATTTTTTCCACCTCTGCGATGTTATAAAATTTTTCTGTGTTGCCGGGTAATTAGACAAACACGCATAATTTTGTTTTTGCTATAATGTGGTGGTTTTGGAGGACTAGGAGTTGGTCATTTTGATTCTAAGAGTTGTGGTTAAGTATATACATTGAAGATAATTTGCTTCTTCTGGTGTGAAGTTTTGAAGAGATTTGGACCTCATTTGGTGGTGCTAGAGGAGAATTGATACTCGATTATTGGCTAATAAGCTCGTTTTATTCAATAACTTTTTAATGATTGGTAGGTTGTGGACAACAATATTCCAGTATATCTAAAATGGCCCATAGATTACTGTGGTATTATTATATTCTCAATTGAGTTTAGCAGTAAAAAGATAAATGCCCATTTTCCTCATATATGGGCTATTCTTAAGATGGGCATCGTGCGGCTCATGGATGGTTTGCATACAAATAAAGCTTTCGTGGGGTTCTTTATGGTTGAGTTTATGATAAACAGTTTAGATAAGCAGATCAGATAAACGGACGGGGGTTATGAGTAAGAAGGGGTGTTGGAGTGATATATGTTATTTCTGTATGAGGCTAATTCAACTTTTCCTTTGGTATTACAGCTGTAGCTCTTGTAGTTGTAAGTGTGTCACTTTGTGATTAAGCTTATTGATGCTGTGCAACTTGAACTATGAGGTTCTATGAATGATTTCTGAATACTAATTTCCAAGCTCTGATTCCCTTAATCTTAATAGCCCCAATGTGAATCACGTTGATATAGGAATTCTACTTGTGCACATTCCTTTTAACCAGCCACAAAGCTAACCGTTGTCTGATCAAGTCTGGTCCTAAGTAGTAGAAATCTAGGTTGCTTTTTGTCTAATCAAACATCCGATCTTTCTCTGATTCTGGACTTTCATCTGGATTACAGGCTACCATCACCTTAAAATCTCTGTCATTTGATTGTAGATAGGTACACATACTAGGAAACTAGAAGTCACTCTTCAAATTCCTACGTATCATTTGCGCAGGTCAGTGAGCTCAATGAATCCTCGTTCCCATTTTAATACATGTTTTATCCTCAATAATACTCCCCTACACTTTTTCCCTGCCGAACCTCAGTTCAATACTTCAAATGTTCAGCGTTAGATGCATTTAAAAACACATATTTCTCTTTATGAACAATCGGATACAACATGCTAATACATAAGTCAGTTTTGTGCCTATTTGTGTTACTATACACCCTTATTCAATGGCAATGTTTCATCCTCTGTAATTTGAACAAAGAGTTACAATCAATGATAAATCCTTTGAACCATGTCACAAAGACAAATATGGAAATACAGTAGTTCTAGTTTATCATTACATCTAGAGATATTAATACAAGACACGCCAACCAAAATGTGTGACACCTCCCATCGTACTTCTCAATCCACATCTCCGCCATATCAGTTTCGCAGCTAAACGTCAAATTCGCATAAATGGCTTCGTCGTCTTTCTTATTGGTGCTAGTGTTTGGCACCATTATCACCGGATGCCTTAACTCACTCTTCACAAAGTACCAGGATAATCAATGTGTGGGAGACTGTCAAAATCCTGACCCTTCTGCCCGTCAGAATTTCCAACAGCCTGCCCTTCAAACACTTCAAATGTTTATTGGAGAGCTCCTTTGTTTCAACCTCTTTTGGATTCAACGCCTTATAACTCACTCAAAAGGGTACCAGCCAATCAACTCCGAGGGAGAGGAAGAAGCCACTGAAGAATCACCCAGCTTGCTGTTCAGTAAGACTTTTAAATTAAGTATCCCTGCCGTGTGTGACTTAATCGCTACCACCATGTTACACCTTGGGTTAATTTATATCCCAGTCTCAGTCTACCAGATGCTCCGTGGATCTTTGGTGTTGTGTGTTGCATTTTTTTCGGTTGTTTTCTTAAAATTAAAGGTTACTGTGTTAGAGTGGATATCGCTTGTGGTAGTCACTTTAGGTATAGCATTGGTGGGATTAAGTGGATCATCTGAAGAGAAAACTTCAGCCCTTGAACCTTCTGGAATGTTCACTGTTGGATTAGTGTTGGTGATAGTGGCCGAAATGTGTCAAGCCCTCCAGTTCGTTGTTGAAGACCATATTCTTAAAACTGTTCATGTGACACCAATGAAACTAGTATGCTACGAAGGATTCTATGGAGCCGGAATCTTGGCAATTCTCTTGGTGCTTTTGTATATGATAATTGGTGATGTTCCAGGCCTGCCATTCAATTTGGGCGAAGGTTTGGGACAAATGTTTGGCAATGGCCAGATTCTTATATCTAGTGGACTTATCATGGCATCTATTGCCGCATTCAACGTGTTTGGGCTTTCCCTTACGTTCTATCTTTCTGCCACCGCGAGGTCCACAATTGACGCTTGCCGTACATTGATGGTCTGGGCTTTGGCATTGGCCATGGGCTGGGAAACGTTTAAATGGTTGCAATTTTTCGGGTTTGTGTTACTTGTGCTTGGAACCTTGTCTTTCAATAAAGTCTTGACGCCAGAGCAATGGGCATGGATTCCAGACTCACTCAAAACTCCAGAAAGAACATAAATAGTACCATATTTAATCTACATTTGTACTCTGCACACTGGTGTGTATCCGCTATTGACGCTACTACTTCTAAATTCGCATTCGTCGCATTTTAATTTATCGCCACTATGGTATGTGAAGCTTATGATGATCCTTAAGGTGGCAATGGCAAGCCATCGTCTACCCAGAGCGGGTGCTTTTGTTGTGTTCATGCTCATAACAAACCCTGCTTCCAAAGTTAGAGTACATGGGATCGCTCCAACCATTTCCTAAATATATACTAACAAACATCTAGTCATTGAGAGTAGTACCAGAAAATAAGAAACAATCCACCATAAACCACACGGAGCTTGGTGACGTATCCAGCCATGCCCCTGGATTGAGTGATATATTGAAGACCCAAGAAGGACCAAGCACTTTGTCATCCAGAATCAACAACCGTCATCCATTAGAAGCTAGACTCGAAAACTGGGAAGAAAATCAACACCAGACCAGATTGGAATCATACCGTAGAATTTTTGGGTCAGGAGAACCAATCAAAAGAAGTATGGAATTGAACATTGTTGATGCCACTGACTTCAAGCCTGAAGTATTAGGTGGAAGTACTATTAATGAATTACACAAGGATATCTTATTGAACAAAGATTCATCGGTTGACTGGGAAGATGTCTATAAGGGTGGCTTAAGTAGCGGAAATAACGTCATGGATTTCCACACGGAGATGGAGAAGAAGTTGATGAATTAGTGAATGTACGTTAGTGAGTAGAAATCGTAGAAGCCCAATTGTTAATATTTGCTTAGCATTTATTTGATTAGAGTATACTAGGTGTGAAGAATTGATCCGTGGAGCAGCAGTTGCAGAACTCGGATGATTGAAGGAAAATTCACTTGATCCTCCCGCCATAAATGTTCACCATGAAAACTCTCAGGATGTAAAAAGTGAGATACAAATTTTAGCTCCGATACAACCCTTGAAGCAATGCTGCCAAAATACTAAAAAATTCAAGCACCATCAAAAAATCCATTATCTGTGGCCAACCCTATGTATGCAAATCTCTTATCAAATTTAACTAATTTATTTCAAACTATAATTGTCTTATTGTGAAATCTACAAAAGCTCACCGAATATTGAGGTATGATATCAATAACGAGAAATGGAAAATCAGGTATTAAATAACTATCATGCAAACAAATACAAACAGATACTAAACAACTATCTACAAACTACCATCAACCCATCCACAATCAAACATCAAATTCCCCTATCTAAAAGCTTTCTCCTATCTCATATATACCCCACAAACTATCGCGTAACCGTCGGTCCTAAAAGTATATAAACCACCTTTACCCCATTTCGCAGAATCGAAAATGATTCCCAAAACCCAATTGGCATTCGGCTACGAGCGTGGCAACAGAGACATTATCAGGTATGACAACTATCCTGTCAAACAACCTGGGCCAAACGAGCTTTTGCTTAAGGTAGAAGCAGCTGGTCTTTGTCAGAGTGATGTCCATCTTTTGATGGCCCAGGATAAGAACCTCCCTGAAAAATTCATTATGGGCCATGAAATCGCTGGTCAGGTAGTTCAAGTTGGTTCGAATATCGCCAAGGATCCACGGTATAAACTTGGTACTCGGTACTCGATGTATATCTGCAAAACATGTGGAACATGTAAGCATTGCCGTGCTGGACACGACGCAACTTGTGAATCGGTATTAGGCTACGGTATCAGCAGTGACGGAGGTTTCCAGCAGTACCTTTTAGTGGATAACTTACGGTCATTAGTGCCAATTCCCGATGGAGTGTCGTATGAAGAGGCCGCGGTATCAACCGACCTGGTGTTAACTCCGTATCATGCCATCAATAAAGTACGCCAGTTCTTAGATCCCACCACCAAAGTATTACTAGTGGGGTTGGGGGGACTAGGATTGAATGCTCTTCAGGTGCTTAAAAATTTCGGCTGTCATATTGTTGCGTGTGACGTAAAACCAGAAATAGAACAACAGGCACTAGAATATGGTGCTACCGAATTTATCACCGATATCGAACAGTCGCTGCATCCAATTGAATCTTTTGATGTGTGCTTTGATTTCTGCGGATTCAAGAAGACATTCGAACTCTGCCAAAAGTACGTGGGTGCAAACGGGAAGTTGGTATTGGTGGGACTTGGAAACTACAAATTACCATTTTTCAACTATGAGTTAGCCCGTCGTGAAGTTACCGTATACTCGAATTATGGTGGAACAGCAGGCGAGCAATTGGCATGCTTGGAATGGGTTAGGCTAGGAAAGGTCAAGCCCAAGCTCGCCGTAAAGGATATCAACGAGCTCCCCCACTATTTAAAAGAATTGGCCAAAGGCAAGGTCGAAGGTAGAATTGTATTTAGAACCTCAAAGTTATAATATAAGTTCCAAGACTGTATATAAATTGTATCGGTTTATGCGCGCTCGGATATGGTTGAAGTTCGATTTCGATTTCTTTCAGGTTTAGATATATTTGACAATGGCAAAAAAGGGAGGAGAAAATTCCAAGAAAGCAGCTGGTAATGCTAAGAAGGCCGAAGCAGCAAACAAAAAGAAGCAAGCTTCCGCAGAAGCTGCTGAAGCCGCAGAAGCCGCTGAATGGGAAGACGGGGCTAAAAAGGGCAATAAGAAGAAGCAAGATGAACAATTCAAGAAAGAAGAAGCGGCAAGAAAGAAAGCAGAAAGAGATGCGTTATTACAGGCCGAGGAAGCTTCTTTACCTTCCAAGCCTCAAAGTTCTAAACAAAGAGGTGCTGCCAAGGTTGCAGCTAAAAGAGCTGGTAAGATTGATGACTTTTTAGACTTCAATAGCGAAAAACCAGAATTGAAGGCATCTGGTATCGACAATGCTTTAGAAGCTTTGACCTTGACTGGAAAAGATGGTGGATTGCAACATAAAGATTTCGATAAGCATCCTGAAAGAAGAGTTAAAGCAGCATATTTGGCTTATGAAGAAAGAAGATTGCCCGAAGTCAGAAAGGAAAATCCTGGATTGAGATTACAGCAAGTTAAGAATTTGATACACAAAGAGTTCAGCAAATCTTCAGAGAATCCAATGAACCAAGACACCAATGTCGCATATAATGCCAGTGGTGAAGAGATTAGTGAATTGAGAAGAGATGTGAGGGAACAGAGAGAGAAGAAGTATACATAGGGGTAGTATCCAAATGGTATTAGTACTAGTATTATATATAGCAATACAGATACATATACCAAATAAATACCCAATAGAGTCTATAAATACACCATGTGTCCAAGCCGAAAATAATGCATGATTTTCGGAACACAGAAACACGATAAATTTGGCCAAAAGTGAGGAATTTCGCTGCTTATATATTTTGACGGGTCGTGTTCCAACCAACAGAGACCCATTGACAAAAAAAATATAAAAATATATAAAGTGAGTGAATTCCTACCAATACGCAGCCATCTCAGATTTTGAAATCCATCAAATTCTACTAAATCTTCAAGGTTGATATTTCGTGTAGTGGTCTGATTACTTTCGTTCCTAGCATATCCCAACATTTAACAATTGAAATTGTTCCTCCATACTACGGGCTTCGCCTCATACTATCATGTCAAGATTAGATCGTTTAGTGATCTTACTAGAAACTGGTTCAACGCAATTTATTAGAAATACGGCCGCGGATCAACTCTCTGACTTAGCTAAAGGTCATCCAGAAGAGACTCTCAATCTTCTAGGAAGAGTGTACCCTTTTCTTAAGAGCCATAAATGGGAAACAAGAGTTGCAGCTGCTCGTGCTTTTGGTAATATTGTTAACCATTCTCCCGTATGGAATCCTAATGAAGACGAATCTACAGAGGAATCAAACGATGAAAACGGCAATTCACATGAGCCTAACGACCCTGACAAGTCTGAAGATACTCCCGTCAAAATGGAGATTGATGAGCCGCAAGTCAAAATAAAGAAAGAAGAAGATCCAGATACTGAATTTAAACTAGAACAAGATGAGGAATTGAAAAAGATATATGAGAATCTTTCAACCCTAGTCTCTTTTGAAAATTGGGATTTGGTTGAAATCTTAAAGAGTAATACCAAATTACTCGCAGCAAGCATCAAGGAAATAGATACTTCCAACGTTAATGAGGATGAGGATGAACTCTCATTACTTTCGAAATTCAAAAGACACAGAAATAATAATCTGATAAAGGTGGAAACGGAGGAAGCCGTGAAATTAGAAGCCAACGAACTGGCTGTTAAAATAGAAGAGTCTGAAGCTGCCGCCTTATCAGCAAAAGAAGAATCTCCAGTAAAATCATCAGCTGCAAATGCAAGACTCAAAGCTTTACAAAAAAGAAGAGCAAAAGTCAATGCCAAATCTGGTCTAGGAAGAAATAAACCAATAGATTTAAGTCAAAGCTCCATATCCAAAAAGATTATGTCTGATCCTAACAGTGTGAATGTTGCTGTTAAAGAAGAGACCCCTCAGTTTGATATTACTTCTCAACAAGGCGGTGAAAAGTTGGTTATGGAAACCAAAGTAACCGAACTTTCTCCTATTTTAAATCAACATGCCAAAGTAGCTGGATTGGTTTGGCAATTTCAAGGAGTTTATGAATTGTTGGTGGACGATTTGTTCCACGACAAGTGGGAAATCAGACACGGGGCATGTCTTGGGTTAAGGGAATTGATAAAGAAACATGGAAAATCTGCTGGTAAAGTTCAGACCAAATCTAAGGATGAGAATGATAAGAATAATAACTCGACATTAGAAGATTTGGCTGTTAGATTGTGTACCTTATTTGCTTTGGATAGGTTTGGTGATTATGTATCTGATACAGTAGTAGCACCAGTTAGAGAATCCGGTGCTCAGGCATTGGCAGCATTGTTGGTTCATCTAGAGATCGATCCATTGGTCAAAACATTTAATGCATTGCATAGATTAATCCTTCAAGATGGATATACTCCCAAGTGCTGGGAAGCAAAGCATGGTGGTATGCTAGGGTTAAGATACTTCGTCAGTGTAAGAACCAACATCCTTACTGAAAGACCTGAGTTGTTAAATGATACAGTGTCAATGGTTCTTCATGGATTGCAAGAAATGGATGATGATGTCCAATCAGTGGCGGCTTTAACCCTCACGCCTATCGCTAATGAGTTTATCAAGTATAAGAGAGATTTGACTCAAGTCCTTTTAAATACTATTTGGGATTGTCTTGTGAACTTAAGAGACGATTTATCTGCATCTATTGGGTCGGTTATGGATTTACTTTCTAAGCTTTGTACTCATCAAGAAGTTATAGGTATCATGGAAAAGCAAGCCCTTGAAGACAAGGACTCATCATTCCAAAGCTTGGTTCCTCGTCTTTTCCCCTTTTTGAGACACTCTATTGTGAATGTGAGAAAGGCTGTTTTAAGAACCATGTTGGAATTCCTTCACATCGAAAACAAATCAACCAAAGATTGGATCACCCCAAAAACTTTGAGATTGGTTTTCCAGAATCTTTTAGTCGAACAAAACGAGGCAGTATTAAAGTTATCTCAAAAAGTTTATTCAAAGTTAATCTCTGAGATCTTTTCTAATGAGGATCTCAGCCCTGCAGAATTATTTGTTCCTAATTATCATGCATTATTGGTATTGACAATGACTCCTATTGGATTGGCAAGACACAATTATAGTATGAATACCAACCTTATAATGAGACCATCTGGTGCCATGGTAAGTAATGACAATAACGGGTATTCTAGAGAAGGGTCTATGGATTATGATGAGAATATCAACGGTGTCGATCCAGAAGCTCAAAGCTCAAACGGTGAAAAGCGTGGCCGTAAGCGTAAGGTATCTGTTCCAAAGCCAAAGAATGATATCCCTCAATTAGATGAATTGAAGGTTAATATAGATGCTTCAATTTATAAGGGAGATATATTATTATTGGGAACCGACGTTTTCATCAGAACTAGAGTGGCTGCTGCTAAAGCATTCGGTGAAACTCTAGCATCGATTAAAGATGAAACTGTTCTTTCGACCATATTTGACTCCGTGAAGACATACTCAAATTCCACACACTCTTCCCCTAGACTTCTCTCGGGGATCATTGCTGAAGAGTATGCTAAGAATGTGAAGGCACAGGAGTCCGTCGTTCCCGACTTTGTAAAGGATACATTGTTACCAGACTTCTCTACCATATTGTCTGAACCAACATATCCTAACTTGCCTCATTTCAGAGAACTAGTACCAACTTTAAAGGCATTAAGAACAAGCTGTATGCAGTTGTTTGATGTGTTCATTAATGTTGCCAAAACTCCCGCAAACAAAGTTCCCCAGTTGCCAGTAGTGGTACAAGGAGAAGCTGAAGCGGGTCCTAATGCATTCTCCATTGAACAAGCCCAGAAATTGATTGATGAGACATACAATAAATTGGTCAAGTCCTTGTCTCCAACTTACAAAATGACTGCAATTAATGCTTTAGAAGATGCTAAACACAGAATCACTTTAGCCATTCATGATGCTAAACTTGCGAATATATCTCGTACCACCAGTATTTTGGCTGTTTATGCAGCAGCTGTTCTTGCATTGGATGGTGTTCCAAAGAAATTGAACCCAATAATCAGATCCTTAATGGATAGTATAAAGCAGGAAGAATCTTGTCTTTTACAGAAGAGATCTGCAGAGGCTGTATCGAGTCTCATCAAGGAGTTGTACGACGTCAAGAAGAAGGGCGCTGCTGATAAAATCATTAAAAATCTTTGTGGCTTCTTATGTGTTGATACTTCCGAAGTTCCTGAATTCCAACACAATGCTCAGTTTAAAGAGATTGTGCTTTCATTGAAGAAGGAAGAAGCCAAGACTGATCCAGTAGATATCGCAGAACACGAGAATGCAGTTCATGAAGCCAAGATCAAAAGAAACGGTGCTTTGCTTTCATTCGATGCTTTATTGAATATGTACCAAGACACTCTATTTACAGAGATACCTAAAATAGAGGAGTTGATGATAGAACCATTAAAGCTTTTAGAGAAATCGAATGACGATGAATTCCAATCTGATGAATTGAAAGGTCAAAGTGTCATAGATGCCTTGGGTATTCTCCGTGCATTATTGCCAAAACTTCATGAATCATTACGTCCAACTGTCACAAAAAACTTACCTCTTTTATTACCAGGTTTCACATCTAATCTTTCAGTTTTTCGTTACTCGACTGCAAAATGTTTTGCAACCATTTCCTTGGTTTGTCCAGCTACTGCTTTCACCTTCCTAGTGAAATCCATCTTGCCCATGCTTAATAACTCAGGTACTATAACTGAAAGACAAGGTGCAATTGAAACTGTTTATCATCTTTCAAACACAATGGGTTCGGATATTCTTCCGTATGTTGTTTTCCTTATTGTTCCTGTTTTAGGTAGAATGAGTGATAGTAATCCTGATGTCCGTATTTTGGCCACCACAACATTTGCTTCGATTATTAAATTGGTACCTTTGGAAGCCGGTATACCCGACCCTGAAGATATGCCACAAGACTTATTGGAAGGAAGAGATAGAGAAAGAGAATTCATCCAGCAAATGTTGGATCCTACCAAAATCAAGCCCTTTGATGTTCCTGTCTCCATCAAGGCCACTTTGAGAAAGTACCAACAAGATGGGGTCAATTGGTTACACTTTTTGAACAAGTATCATTTACATGGTATTTTGTGTGATGATATGGGATTGGGTAAGACGTTGCAAACTATTTGTATAGTGTCTTCAGATCATTATATCAGAGATGAAAGATTTAAAGAAACACAATCTCGTGAGTTTAGGAAGTTACCATCTTTAGTGGTTTGTCCACCTTCTGTCACTGGTCACTGGGAACAAGAATTAAACCAATACTCCCCATTCTTGAATGTCTTAGTCTATGCTGGTGGTCCATCTGTTAGACACACTTTGCGGTCCAAGTTTGACCTGCACGATATAATTGTGACTTCATATGATGTTTGTCGTAATGATGTTGACTTTTTGAGTGACCATGATTATAACTACTGTGTGTTGGATGAAGGGCACATCATCAAGAATGCTGCTTCCAAATTGACCAAATCTGTAAAGAAGATAAATGCTGAACACAGATTGATTTTATCTGGTACTCCAATCCAGAACAACGTGTTGGAATTGTGGTCGTTATTTGATTTTTTAATGCCTGGTTTCTTGGGTACTGAAAAGGTATTCAACGAGAAATTTGCAAAACCTATAGCAGCCAGTAGGAATAGTAAAACTTCATCAAAGGAACAAGAAGCTGGAGCTTTGGCATTAGAGTCATTACATAAACAAGTTTTGCCATTCATGTTACGTCGTTTGAAGGAAGACGTGTTATCTGATTTACCACCAAAAATTATTCAAGATTATTACTGTGAATTGAGTGACCTCCAAAAGGAATTATACAAGGATTTTGCAGTCAAGCAGAAATCCACGATCGAGAAGAATCTTAAGGATGAAATCCCTGATGAGCTGAATAATAAGACACATGTTTTCCAGGCATTACAGTACATGAGAAAGCTTTGTAATCATCCTTCATTGGTTTTAAATCCTGACCATCCGAAATATGCTGAAACAATGGCAAGCTTGGCCAATAAGAAATCAGATATCAAAGGTATAGAACACTCACCCAAATTGCTTTCTTTAAAGACATTATTGTTGGAATGTGGTATTGGTTCCAGTGATAGTGACTACACTAGTAAAACGTACAAGGAGAAGCAGAAACAGAATCAACTTATTTCTGCTGAAGGGGTGATTTCTGAACATAGAGCGTTGATTTTCTGTCAATTGAAAGATATGCTTGATATTGTCGAAAATCAATTATTAAAGAAACACCTTCCGTCTGTAACTTATATGAGATTAGATGGATCTACCGAACCTAGAGATAGACAAAAGATCGTGAGAAAGTTTAACGAAGATCCATCTATTGATGTGCTTTTATTGACCACTAAAGTGGGTGGATTGGGGTTGAATTTGACTGGTGCTGATACTGTTATATTTGTTGAACATGACTGGAATCCTATGAATGATTTGCAAGCTATGGATAGAGCACATAGATTGGGACAGAAAAAAGTGGTGAATGTTTACAGATTGATCACCAAGAGTACCTTAGAAGAAAAGATTATGGGATTACAAAAATTCAAAATGAATATTGCATCAACTATTGTTAATCAACAAAATGTTGGTTTATCGTCGATGGACACCAACCAATTATTGGATCTTTTCGATGTCGAGGACAATGGTAATAAGATTGAACCTGTTGAGGAAGAGAAGAAGAATGATGTCCCAGATGTTGTTTCTGGAGGTCTTACCGGTAAAGCAGCAGATGCAGTTGGAGAGTTGGGAGAGTTATGGGACGAAGCCCAATACGAAGAAGAATATGACTTGGATAACTTCATCAAAACCCTCAAGTAACTAAATGTATATTAGTAAGATTATGAGTTAAAGTAGAAGTATAATCTCTGAATCTATTAGGCACTATTGTCTGCTCACTAAACAATTTTGTCACTTATCACTTATACTCAAGATGATCTTCGCACAAATTTAAAATTTTCAACTGAGAAAACTGTAAAAAGTCTAATACCATCTGAAAATTTCTGAAAGGCTTGCTTCTTTATTGTAGCCTATTAGTGGACACATTAGAATAGGAAACCCGAAACCATGACTAATGGCAAAATTGATAGGATACAGGTATTAGAAAAAGATGCAGAACAATCTTTCCATTATCTTGTATCAGATGAGAAGTCTTCAACATTAAGGCAAGCAGAGAGTATTGAAGCTAAAAATGATTTGAAACCTGGCCAGTCTAAGAAATGGGTTCATTTTGTGGCTGGTGGGATTGGTGGTATGACTGGAGCCATTTTAACGTGCCCATTGGACGTGGTAAAGACAAGATTACAATCAGATGTATACACACAGATGTACAATAAAACTCCCAAGTCATCCAACCCAATAATAAAGGCCGCCCAGCATTTCAAAGAAACCGCTTCTGTGATACGGAATATCTACACTAACGAAGGAGCCACTGCTTTATTCAGAGGATTGGGTCCTAATCTAGTAGGTGTGATACCTGCTCGTGCAATTAATTTCTTTGTCTATAGCAGTACCAAAGAGATATTATCCGCCAATACGGGGAACGGCTCAGAAGCCACATGGATACATTTACTTTCTGGAATCAATGCTGGATTCGTAACATCTACCGCCACGAATCCTATTTGGTTGATTAAAACTCGTTTACAATTAGATAAGACCAAGGGGAAACACTATCGTAATTCATGGGACTGTTTGAAATACGTGGTTAAAAGTGAAGGGGTTTTCAGTCTTTATAGAGGGTTATCAGCCTCTTACCTCGGAAGCGTAGAGTCTACCTTGCAATGGGTCTTATATGAACAGATGAAGTCTTTCATCAATAAAAGAACCGTGAAACACGACAACAAGACCACCAAAGATCATATACTTGAATGGTCTGCGAGATCCGGAGCAGCAGGGGCAGCCAAGTTTGTGGCTTCATTGATTACTTACCCCCACGAAGTGGTCAGAACAAGATTAAGACAGGCTCCAGTAGAGGCCACAGGCAAGCCCAAATATACCGGGTTGATTCAAACGTTCAAGCTTGTGATAAAAGAAGAAGGTTTGGCAAGCATGTATGGGGGATTGACACCGCATCTCTTGAGAACTGTGCCCAATTCGATCATTATGTTTGGAACCTGGGAAATTGTCGTCAGGCTTTTGTCTTAGATCCAAGTCTAAATTATCTCATGATGTTTATAGAGAGCTTTGTCTTGTAAATAGTATTCACGAAGCTTGTATTATGATATTTATACACTAATGTACACGGGGTGGAATGCAGCGGATTTTAAGCTAATTTTTTTGCCGTTTGGCTTGTGACTCGATGCTGGTTATATGGTCTCTGTCTGTATTGTACACTTGTTTATAGAACTTGGAAGGCTCTTCTTCTGGTGGCTCGATACCAAGTTGCTGAATCAAAGGATCCGGCTCGTAGGATACTCTTAAATGAGGCTTGAGGGGCCTGGTGATGTTTTCAACTGGCTTGGTCACGGCAAATGAGAGCTTACTCACATCAGGTACTTTACCTAGCGGATTGAGCTCTGGATTGAAATATATAGAGTCCAGACCATGGAGTTTTTTGGATACAGTTTCCTGGTGTTTTTTATCCTTTTCTACTTTACTGAGGAACGTCTGGACTCTTTCTTTGTGAAGGTCGTGCTTTATAATAAAGTTCCAATCAGCTTCAAGGCCATTGAGAATCTTGGTCTCATGAGGTTTCTTATTGGGTTGTTGTTTGAGCCGCTGAAGCTTTTTATATATGCCAATAGGGTCTGAGTTTTGTAGTTTGTCAAGACTGTGTTGGTACTTTTGTCTGTTCTGTACTTTACTCTGCCTTTTACCTTCTTCTTTCCTGATTTCAGCTGCTAAGCTGTAGTTCTTCCTAATCATGATGTTCCAAATTCGCGATCCAATTTCTTCACTAATGGACTCTCTAGAAGCATTGAGAAATAGACTTAATCAAGTCCACATATCACTAAGAAGACTTTCTGATCAGATCAACTATCACAATAGATTTCAAGGTAAAACAAAGCTACCTACATACGGTCAATTTCAAAACCAATTTCATGTTTTGATCACCCAATTACACAGTATAACCAATATCCTAGAGAATAATCAGGATATTCTACTCAATTCCAACGCATATCCACTCCCGTCATTTCCTACCACGCAGCACGAAGGGCTTGCCACGACACTATTAAGAAAGAAACCACTCCCTGAAGTCGAAGAATGGGTGGAAGAAGCCATTGAAAGGAGCAAGACTCTTAATATCAATAGCCAACAAGATGACGAATTTGCACAATGGTGTTCAGCCAAAATCCAAGAATTGAGAGAAGATTTCCAGTTCTATGGGTTTTTATCGAGTGAAGAATTAAGCTATTTGGAAACAGACCAGGGCAAGAAAGAAGCACAGGAGAAGAAGGATAGAGAGAGGGAAAGAGAGGATTTAGAGATGAGTGTTACGGCGGGAAAAAAGGCCCTTACGCCCAACCAAGTGGCTCGCTTCATGTGCCAGGGGAAACTCGAGGTTTAGCCCATGTAAGAATAGATAGTCGTCTAATTAAGGTTAGGTACATGATTGATATATAATTCAGGTATAAACATATCTATTCAATCTAATCAGACCCGTAAAAAGCTTCGTAAAAGTATAAGATAGAGAATACAAAGAAAGCAACAGCCCCTCCAATAGTAACAGTTCTCATGGAAATCTTCTTAGCTAAAAGCTTACCACCAACACATGCAGCTATCGTACATATTCCATGGCCCAAAATAGCACCCATGATCACGTACCAATAGTCAGATCCAGCAGCCAATGCAATGGTGGCAATTTGAGACCTGTCTCCCCATTCACCTAAAAAGGTCATTACAAATACTTGGATGAATACTGGTGATAATACGAATGCTGCCAAGTCATTAATTTGTTTCCCAGTGGTCACGTACCACGGCTTGCTAGATTTGGGACTGAAAGAACGGCCGGATTCTGCATTATCCATATTTGTGTTGAGATCTTGAGCTCTAAGTTCCTCTTCGACTTCAGCTAATTCTTCTTCAACCCCAACATCTTTAGACATACTTAACCCTTCTCTCAACAACTTAGCACCAAATACAATAAACAATCCGGCAGCCAAAAACTGGGTGATTCTCTTAGAAATTAAGGAAGGTAAAGCATGGCCTACAATCCCTGACAAAACAGTCATGATGGCCAATGATGAAAATGCAGCAGCAAATACTACCATTCTAGAGTTTTTCATGGCCATTAAAGCTGCAATTAAAAACGTCTTATCACCGATTTCAGAAATACAGATCATGGAAACTGACATAATGAATGAATCATAAGGTTGTCTTTCTTCATCTTCATCTACCTGAGGGCCTGTAAGTAATTCGTCATGTGTCTTTAACCGAAGCTTTTCATTACCTGGGGTTGGCTCGTTATCGGCATCGTCGATGTGGTTGATCTTCAAGTTATTAGAAGCTTTCCCATTGGATAAATCAACGTTTGTGAATTTTATGTCTGCCGGGTTTTCATCATCAGCATCACCTACGGCGTCTGCCACAGCAGCTGGAGCAGCGGGATCGTTTCCGGTACCGACGGCCGCACCCACTGCTACAGGGGAATCTCCAACTGGAGCTACAGGATCAATGAGTCCGTATACGACGCTGGCATACACTGCTAAAAGGAATGGTCTGCTGAAGTGCATTAGTTGTTTAAAACTTTTCAGATATTTTTCGCTGATGAGCGAGCAAGAACTCCGATACTATGACTTGGCATTGATAGTGTAAGACAAGGAGACAGAGTGGACGGTCCAAGAGGTGGCTATAGAGAAGGCGAAATATACATAATGAGGATTACGTGGACATTCAGGATAAAGAGTTGGCATGAGTAGGGATCAATGGGCTAATAATAGGCCCCCAAAGTCCGATGCGCGTTTGTGGAAATTCATACCCGCTTTGATATGAGATACTATATTTAGTTTTCATTTAAATAACTAATGTGTACAGACTTTCATGAGTATGATAAATAACATGAGAAGCATTAAATATCTATGCAATGTGTTGGCGTGAGTCTATGATTAATGGGCAGCAGGTAATGGGTTATTAACAACTTTACCATCAAGGGTCTTACCGGTATTAACCCAACCACCATATCCGACATCTGGGTGTTTGTTATTGAATTGGTTAATTCTGTCAATCATAACTGGTTTGAAAGATTTAATTAACCCTTGGACAGGCCATGCAGCAGCATCTCCTAATGCACAAATAGTATGACCTTCAATTTCTTTAGTTAATTCAAAAAGCATATCAATTTCTCTTTCGGTAGCTTGTCCAATAACAAATCTATCCATCATTCTGTTCAACCAAGTAGTACCTTCACGACATGGAGTACATTGACCACAGGATTCATGCTTATAGAACGAAGAGAATCTTTGAATGGCTCTGATAATATCGGTTTGTTTGTTCATAACAATAACAGCAGCAGTACCTAAACCGGATCCAACGTCTCTTAAAGCATCGTAGTCCATTAATACATTATCACATACTTCTTTTGGCATGATTGGAACAGATGAACCACCTGGGATAACTCCTAATAAATTATCCCATCCACCTTTAATACCTCCACAGTGCTTTTCTAACAATTCTTTCAAAGAAATGGACATTTCTTCTTCAACAGTACATGGTTCATTAACATGGCCCGAAATACAGAATAATTTAGTACCGGCGTTTCTTTCACGTCCAAATGAAGCAAACCAATCACCACCTCTTCTTAAAATGGTTGGGGCAACAGCAACAGTTTCAACATTAGAGACAGTAGTTGGTCTACCGAACAATCCTACACCAGCAGGGAAAGGAGGTTTTAATCTTGGCTTACCAGCCTTACCTTCAATTGATTCAATTAAAGCAGTTTCTTCACCACAGATATAAGCACCCATACCACGGTGGATATAAAGATCAAAGTCATAACCAGATCCACAAGCATTTTTACCTAATAATCCAGCAGCGTAAGCTTCATTAATTGCTTGTTGTAAAACTACCGTTTCATTATAAAATTCACCTCTGATATAAATATAAGCAGCAGTGGCATTCATGGCTCTACCAGCCAATAAACAACCTTCGACCAATTTATGAGGGTCTTTTCTGATGATTTCTCTATCTTTACAAGTACCTGGTTCACCTTCATCGGCGTTGACAACAAGGTATCTTGGGCCAGCATTTTTTTCCCAACCTGGAGGGTTCATGAAAGACCATTTAAGACCAGATGGGAAGCCTGCACCCCCTCTTCCTCTTAAACCGGATTTTTTCATTTCGTCGATGATCCATTTGTCACCTTTTAAAATGATTTCTTTCGTCTTGTACCAATCACCCATTCTCTGAGCAGATTTTAAATCATGTCCGTATTTGCTGTAGACGTTCTGGAAAATTCTGTCTTGATCTTTCAACCCGCCGTGGATTCTGTTTGGGTTGGCGGCTGCATCGGCAGTGGTAGCCAATGTACGTACACCTTTAAGACCTCTGAAGTTACGAAGCATATTGAAGAGTAAATATTCTCAGTTTTTTCTCATTGGTAATTAGATTCGCAGTTTTTTGATTGGCTATTTAGGTGTGCGAAAACCAAAATGGTGGCTGCCTACTGGATGGTGGTACCGTTGGTAGAGACAGTGGGGACTACCAATTGGTGTGGTGGTGGGGACAAAGTGTGAAGAAGGTGGGACTAGGGGCGAATAAGATCTCTTTGAAGCGTATTTATCGTGCAAAACGTACGCCCAAATTGTATGTAAATGTGCCTTGTCTAAAAACAATATGCGAATTGCTGCAAATATTTATTCTTCATGTTGGTGTTGTTTTACCTTGTAGTGTTTGTTCTAGGAGACATTGGGCTTTTGGCCCCGGATATGAACAAGACATATACGCCTACCCAGGGAGAAGTGACTCTAGAAGTCATGTGGATCGAGGACAATTCTCACCCTACGCTTGACCAGGTAGACTATATTTCTATTGGGCTCTGCACTGGCACCAATGAAAATATCACGATGGTGCAGCTCCTTGACAAGAAAGTGAACTTGAAGAAAGCCAAAGTGGAAGGAGTGGAAGGGAAACAAAACTGGAGGTACAATTGCTCTGTTAAACATGATAGTGTTGAAGATGGAATCTACTTTCTTCAAGTGCTTTCATTCTACGACAAGGCTCTGACATTCAACATCCATTATAGCCAGAGGTTCATACTCAAGGGGATGGATGGAACAAACCACACCCTTATTCATGGATCTATGGAGGAGCCTCCGTCGCCTGATACTACCGGAAATAGGGGAGCTGTTTCTTCGACCTCAAATATAGACCATATGTTTACTATCCCATATGGTGAACAAACAGGGTCGGTTAAGTATGCACCAATGCAATCACAGGTACCTAGAGTTTGGGAAACAAAACGCTGGTCGGGAGTTCTGTTGACTCACAAGAAACATAAAACCCATAGCCACAAGTATCCAAACGTTGAATATACCATCACTCAACCCGCTACCCATACGACTAAATTGAGTTCCAATACTGCTAGTGGGATCGTTACTTCCCAGGAACATTATGATCCAAGCAGGAGAGTCCACAAACCGGTCCTCAGGCCCCCCAAGACATCTCTGGGCAAGGTTTGAAATATGTTGCAAGTCTGATTGTATCCCTGACTGTAGCTTTAATATACAGAACCTATTGTTTATTAATATACGTTGATCTGAGGATTATCTCTAAGTACTTGTTCTCTTTACGTCTTCCTCCACCACCCTCCTATAAGGCAGACACACATCTACATACTTCGCCTTTGTCCTACACACACTTCCCCCACATCCACCCACTTGCAGCCAACGTTTCGCATTTGCGATAATTCGCATTGATCCATCCATGGAAGACACTCTTCGAGGTGAACAAGTGGACTACCCCGGGCCTTCACACTCGCCTGTACCACAGGCACCGGCTGCTTCATACACGTCGTTCTTGCCCAACGGAACATTTGGATCCCTGGCCCCTGCAAGATTCATCCAAAATATCATTGAGCCCGATGACGAAAATGAGGTAGAAGAAGTTGAGCACTTTAAATATAAGCAGGTATTGGACAGAAAATTAACCGTCAAATCTATAGTTGGCTTAAGCTTTTCTATTGTTGGTGTTCCTTTTGGAATGGCCTCCACCTTGTGGATCACTTTGGTCGATGGGGGAAACGTTACCATGCTTTATGGATGGGTAATCGTGTCGTTTTTCTCTATTTGTGTCATTCTAAGCCTCTCGGAGATTGTTTCAAAATACCCAACTTCGGGGGGTGTTTACCACTTCAGTGCTTTGCTAAGTAATGAGAAGTATGCCCATATATGTTCTTGGTATAACGGATGGTTGGTGTTGATCGGCTCATGGACTTATATTGTGTCAATAGCGTTTTCAGGATCTCAATTCATTTTATCGATTTTTGGGTTGAAAAACTCCTATTACAAGGAAGACATTCTTTTGGTATTGGCAGTGTATTATGTCATCTTAGGGTTCAGTTGTTTTGTCAACTATAAGTTCCCCATGTACCTTGAAAAAATCAATCGAGTGTGTATTGTGTGGTCTTTAGGAACTGTTTTGTGTATCGATTTCCTATTGATTTTCTTTGCCAAAAGAACACACCCAATCAAAGAAATCATGACAAACTTCGATAATTCTAGATCGGGATGGCCCGATGGGTTAGCATTCATTGTGGGACTATCTGGCTCTGCTTATACCATGAATGGATATGGGTTGATTTACTCCATGACAGACGAAGTGAAAAACCCCGAAAGAAACGTTCCTAAAGGAGGAATAATATCTATTCTTGTTGCTACGTTTAATGGGCTAATATTTATATTACCTTTGCTTACTATTCTACCCGAAATGAAGGTGTTATTAGACGACACCCCCGAGATCATGCCCATAGATTTGATCTTTAAGTTTTCGGTGGAATCTTACGTGATTTCGTTTTTGATGGTGCTTCTTTTAGTGGGATCGGTTTTGTTCCAGTCAATTGGCTCTGTAACCACCGCCTCCAGAACAGCCTATGCGTTTGCCCGTGATGGAGGGCTTCCATTCAAAGAAAAATGGTTAACTGTTGATTCTATAGATGAAGATGTAGTTCCCAAAAATGCCATTTTCTTATCCATGGGTATAGCTTCTGTTCTTCCAGTTATAGCAGTTATATCCGAATCCGCATTTAACTCGTTTATGGGTTCCTGTGTCATGTCATTGATGCTTTCAAATGGGCTTCCTATATTCTTTCTCATATTAAACAGAAGAAGAAAGGTTAGAGGTGGTGCTTTCAGATTAAGGAAAGTTGGGTATATAATCAACGGACTTTCCTGTTTTTGGGTGGTTTTAGTATGTCTTTTCATGTCTATGCCACCAGTCATCAAGGGGCTTTCATGGAGAACCATGAACTATGCCAGTGTTGTGACGTTTGGATTCCTTGTATATGCCACTATTGGGTATTACGTATGGGGAAAGCAGACTTTTGAGGGGCCTCAAGTGGATACAGACTATTTCGAGCTCCACAATCTCGAGGCCAGAGGACACAGTGTTGTTGAAACAGGTGATTTTGTGGTTGGAGAAGAAGAGATTTCTTTCGAGTCAAATGGGCATAAGGTTTCTTTTGAGCCTCCCATGCCAGCGTTACACAGAGAGTCTGAAGATAGCGAAAAAGGGAAGGGGAAAAAGAGAAGCCATCCTCATGATATAGAGGAAGCACAGGTTATATTTGATGTTGATGATGTAAATAGGGACGATAGATAGACAATATAGAATTCGTAAGTCAGTGAAAGTGGACCCGCATCATGAGTTCAAGACAGCTCTTTGCCAAAGTTCTAGTGGACCGGTAATACGATTGCCGCCACTACCATACATATACTCTACACAGCTCTGCAATCCCACTTCTACGCACCCCCACACAAACAGTACCAAACAATTTTACACCGCTCCGTTGTCGCACTCTTAACTCAACGGTCGCTGTATCAGTTCGCGAAACTGAAAATTTTTTACATCAAACATGTCTGCTGACCATACAAGAGACCCATGTCCAATAGTTGTATTGAGTGATTTCGGGGGCGCCTTTGCCATGGGTGTCATCGGTGGATGTGTATGGCATGGTATCAAGGGTTTCCGTAACTCTCCATACGGTGAAAGAAGATACGGAACCATATCTGCCATCAAAGCTAGAGCGCCAGTAGTTGGTGGTAACTTTGGTGTCTGGGGTGGATTATTTTCAACCTTCGATTGCAGTGTCAAAGCAGTAAGAAAGAGAGAGGATGCATGGAATGCCGTTATTGCTGGGTTTTTCACTGGTGGTGCCTTAGCTATTAGAGGTGGTTGGAGACATACCAGAAACTCCGCCATTACTTGTGCTTGTTTATTAGGTGTGTTTGAGGGAGTTGGTATGATGATGCAACGTATGACTGCTCAGCCAACCATTGCCCCAGCTTATCCTGAAGAAGGTAAGTTGGCCGCTTAGGTACTAACCAGGTAACACCAGGTAGTACCAGGCACTACAGACCATGGGAACCAACCGTAATAGTTTGTGCAGATGTACCAACTATCATGCCCATCCCACGGTATCATGACTACTAGATCTCTAATGTCCCGAGTATACACTTGTAAATATATAATTCATTTGTAAATGTTAAATCTTGCTTTCGCGCGCTTTTTGTCAATCCTACTATCATACACCAGGCGTAAAGCGCCATGTCATATAATAATAAAAACCAATACGCCCGTCACAGTTCTGTGGGTGGCAATTGGAATCTCCCTCCCATCACAGGGTATAGCCTGTCCACCCCTTCCTCATCTGCCCATCCGCCTAACTCGAATTTTCCCCCCAGCAATCAGAGCCAAATATCTCAGAATCAAATATCTCAAGACTCATTGAACTCAACGCCAGGTTTCAGAAATCCTTGGTACTATGCCACTGCCTCGCCGTCACTATCGAGTCCTACCACCTCACACTCTCCCACCAAACCACATCTGATTCCATTGTTACAGCAGCAGCAAAAACGCCTCTCTTTCACAAATCAGTTGCCCACAACTTACGAAACAAATGCACAAATCCTGAACGCTCCCAATTTCATACACCCACCCACGAGAGCAGATAACCCGTTCAACCAGTACTATCAACACGATCCAATTCCGGCGGGCAAAGAACGACGCATGCTGGCAGCTGTGGACTCCTTCATTGGCCAAGAATTCCCCAACCAAAACGACCAATCTCAAGTCTTACTTCATCAAAACCCGTATGTGATCAACCCACACCTCGGGTATATGAACAATAACCGCCGGTCCTCTGTGGCTGCCCCAGCTTTCCAGCATATGCCGCCTAGTTATGGTGACCCTCGCTATGGATCGTACTACACTGGCGGTACGCGTTACGGCAGATCCCAACTGATTGTTCAGTATAACCAGTACCAACAAAATCTTGAACATCAAAAGCTAACCAAAAGGCGTAAGCCGGCCCCGAGACTATCAAAGGTTTATAACCGGACCGATTTAAGGCCAAAAATACATCAACAGCCAAAATACCGTAGGTGTCTGGTTAACTCAATTCATATTTCTCCCGCCAATGCCTTATCAGTTTATATCACTGAATCATACAGCATTTGTCAGCCAAAAAAGTTCCAGTATTCGAAACTGACTAACCCAAAAAGAGTCTTAACCAAGCCGCTGGATCCTAAATATAATAATGGTTTTGATAATGAAGATTCGGATTATATTTTATATGTGAATGATATTTTAGGAACTGAAGAAGGGAGAAAGTATATTGTGCTTGACTTATTAGGTTCAGGGACTTTTGGTCAAGTTGTCAAGTGTCAAAATTTATCAAACCAATCGGTGTGCGCTGTTAAAGTGATCAAATCCAAACCTGCTTATATGAACCAGTCTTTAACTGAAGTAAGATTATTGGAATTTCTTAACAAAAATGGTGACAATGATCGATTTATCAAACTTTTGGATACCTTCATGCACAAAGAACATTTATGTTTGGTATTTGAACTTTTAGGATCGAACCTTTATGAATTAATTAAACAAAATCAATTTCAAGGTCTTAACATGAAGCTTGTGAAGGTATTGACCAAGCAATTATTAGAGTCAATGGCTCAATTGAAGAGCTTTCAAATGATTCATTGTGATCTAAAGCCTGAAAATATTTTGCTTTGTCAGCCTGACAAACCTGATATCAAAGTGATTGATTTTGGCAGTGCTTGTTTCACCAGAGAAACCATCTACTCTTATATTCAGTCGAGATTTTACAGATCTCCTGAAGTCATATTAGGTTTACCATATACCGAATCTATTGATATGTGGTCATTAGGGTGTATTGTTGGGGAGTTGTTTTTGGGTTTACCGTTATTTCCGGGAACTTCTGAGTATAACCAGATATGGAAGATTGTTGATATGTTGGGGCCACCTCCAAGGCATATGATAGAGGTGGGTAAAAACAGTCTCAGTTTCTTCAAAAAAATTGATGAAGGAATAGGATCTAAACCAACATATGAAGTCAAGG
Organism: Yamadazyma paraphyllophila; assembly: GCA_030563605.1. Taxonomy (NCBI): domain Eukaryota; kingdom Fungi; phylum Ascomycota; class Pichiomycetes; order Serinales; family Debaryomycetaceae; genus Yamadazyma; species Yamadazyma paraphyllophila. The sequence continues at coordinate 1,397,886 of JAJMJO010000001.1, forward strand.
GATTTGATGAATATCTTGAATTCTTAAAGACAAGCAGTAAAGAAGATAAGTTGAAAAAAGAGCAGAAGAACAAAAACTACTTCAAGCACAGGTCACTTAAAGATATAGTAATGCATTATAGGCTACCATCGAAGAAGATGACTAATACTATGGTAGAGAAAGAGTGTGAAGAGAGATTATTATTAGTGGACTTTCTTACCAAAGTCTTGAGCTTGAATCCATTGGAAAGGTTAACCCCACAGGAGGCTCTTAAGCACCCGTTTGTGAAGAGTGTTGATCTTGGAAGTACATTTGTCGACCAAAACTTACAGAAGAACGTTCAAGCAAGTCAATTTAACGAAGCATAGCATAGCCAATAAATATTTGGAAATTCTGGTTAAGCGTAGCCGCTGTAATTGTGTCGGGTCTAGCCACTAGTCTATTCAGTATTATCTCTCAGTTCTCATCGCGCGATTTTGGTTCGTGGTTTGAAAATGCGAACAAATTTATCACCAACAACTCGGTAGGCCAACAACAGACCAGGATGAACGTGAGTACCAGTGCGTTTGGAGTGAGAAGAAGAAAACTTACGTCTCAAGTTGACGATGAAGAAAACGCTGCGTTGTTGAAACTTGGACAAGAATTCCAATTACATCAAATAACCAACAGTGGTGAGACTGAACAATTAATTGCTTTAAACACATCCGAAGCCAGACTCTTGGTAAGAGCCGCACTCAAAGAAAGGAAAAACAAGGGAAAGAGAAACATGGAGATCGAAGACGAAGACGAAGAAAACGAAAAAGAAGATGAAATATCCAACTTGGATTTAGCAGGTCCTAATTCGAGTGAAATTATTCAAAAGACCTTAAACTACTTGGGAACCTTTGCTAGATTCAAAAACTCTTCTTCTACTGAAACAGTTGAAAAGCTTTTGTCTGATTTCAGCTCTTCTGCTTCTGAGCCATTACATCCATTTGAGTTAGCACAATTAGGTACTCTTGAATGTGACGATTCTGAAGAAGCAAAGTCGTTGATTCCTAGCTTGGCATCAAAGGTCACAGACACTCAGTTACAGAATTTGTTGAACGAGTTGAGAAAGTACCAAACCTTATCTTAGTGTAATATAGACATGTAATTATTGATGTAGCCGAGGTATTTACAGCCGTTTTGGACACGAGGTCCAGGAGCTATTCTGGGGGTCTGATCCTGAAACAGGATCTCTTGACCAGAACTTGGGTGGACAGGAGTGGCGTAGATCCGGGTGAATACCTCGTACATTCGCTACGTCTTTGTGCTGGATACACTTGATTTGCAGCCTATTCAGCATAATAGTTATATTTTGTTCCAGCACCCACCATACACAAAGTCATGCCTTGCCCTTCACCGAAGTAGCACCGCAACCAGTATCCACAATCCGTCTCACACGTACGCCATCGCTCACTCGTTCTCAACACCTCTATCTCTTCTCATCTCAATGCGCGAAACTGTCAACTCTACCAACATGGATGAAGATAAATACGATGAGTTCGGGAATCTCATAAACTCCGACTCAAGCTCAGAGTCCGAAGACGAGTACCAGCAGAACTTGTCTGACCTAGAACAGGAAGGGCCAATCTCCGAGCACCAAGCCACAGATCCAGATAAACAGCTTGTAGCGCACCAAAATAACCAAAATGGTATCACCTTAGCTCAACGGTTTGGTACAGACGTAAGCACAGTCGTTGCCCACCTGAAGCCGGCCATGAATGAGCCGGTAATAAAACCATACAAGGAAAGAACGGGCAAAATAGAAATCAGCACGGACGGAGACACTCCTTTTAAACCACGCTACTCATTTGACTATATGATAAATACTGCCTATAAGGTCCCTGAAAGGATCAGAAATATAGCCGTGGTGGGGAACCTCCATAGCGGCAAAACATCCTTTGTGGATATGCTTATACTGCAAACACACGACATATCCACCAAAAGAAACCAACCTCTTAGGTTTACGGATAACCACACGCTCGAGATTGATCGTGGTATGTCTATTAAGGCGTCACCAATTACCTTATTACTACTGGACGTGAACGATAAGTCGTATGTCTTCAACATACTAGACACTCCTGGACACATTAATTTTTATGACGAAGCTATAGCGTCCATTGAAGCAAGTGATGGTGTGCTTTTAGTTATAGACGCAGTGGAGGGACTAACGTTCAAAGATAAACTCCACATAGACGAGGCATTGAAAAGGAACATACCATTGTCGCTTCTTATAAATAAGATGGACAGGTTGATACTTGAGTTGAGGCTTCCTCCTGCCGACGCATATTATAAGCTTCAGTATATGGTAGAGAGAGTCAATTCCTATATCGCATCCAGCAAGTGGATCGATGCATATACACACGATCATGTGTTGTCACCCGAAAAGAATAATGTAGCATTTGCATCTTCAACGTTACAGTTTTGTTTCAACTTAAAAAGCTTTACCCAATTATACTTTGATACTCATGGGATCACATCTCTTGATCCTAATGCATTCGCTAGAAGATTATGGGGAAATAGCTATTATGACCCTCAAGCTAATAAATTTACTAAAAACTCAGACCATGGATCCTTATCAAGGACATTTATTCATTTTGTTCTTGAACCCATCTATAAAATAATCACCTATACCATCACCAGAGACAATAGTGATAACCTTCCAAATCTTTTATACAAATCGTTTGGAATCTCATTATCTTCGAAGCAGTTATCTCAAGACTCAAAGGTGTTATTACCACAAATATTCAGCTTGATATTTCCAATAAGTAGTGGATTCGTCGACCTGATTATCACTGCTATCCCTCCACCTTCACCTGTATTAAAGCCTCTGCTCCAGAGCATGGGATCCATCCCTCAACCTCAACTCTTAGCACAAGTGGTCAAGTTGATCGAATCATCTAATGGTCAATTCTTCTACTCTCTTGTGAGAATTCACCAAGGTGTTTTACGTAAAGGACAAACTGTCAAGGTTTTTTCAGACTCGCAGGAAGAAGGGCCAGATAAAACTGCTACGATCGAGGAATTATATATTCCAGGAGGTAGATACAAAGTGCCTGTGAATGAGGTTAGTGATGGTTTTTTGGTTATTGTAAAAGGGGTGGAACTGCTTCTTTCAAAACAAGGTTTCCTTTTAGACATCGAAACCAGCATCCCGTTCAGCCCAAAGTTCAATGATTACTCAAAAGACTCCGTGCTAAAAGTGGCCGTCGAACCAAAGAACCCAGCTGAGTGGCCAAGGCTTGTGGAGAGTCTCGTAAAAACTAACAAATCGTATCTTTCGTGTCGGTTAAGGGTAGAAGAAAGCGGTGAACATACGATATTTTCAACTGGAGAAGTTATACTAGACTGCATACTCCACGATGTAAGAAATTTCTTCGAAGATGGATTAGAGATCAATGTCAGTGATCCAATGGTTCAGTTCAGTGAGACAGTAAGCCAGACATCTGTCACAAAGATAAACACTGCTATAGGAGATATCCATATGTCTATTATTGCAGAGCCTGTGAATAATCACAAATTAAGCAACGCAATCGAAAATCAAACTATTGACTTCAACCAGCCTATTCGTGCCCTTTCAAAGCTTTTAAGGAATGATTATAATGTGGACTCACTTGAATCAAGAGCTATATGGGGGATGGGACCCAGTGATCTCAAACAGCCCAATATTCTTATAAATGATACTCTTGAGGATGTCACAGATAAAGAAACTCTTTTGGCAGCTAAGCACGCTATTCAACAGGGATTCGAATGGTGTTGTAACGAAGGTCCTCTTTGCAACGAACCTATAAGGAACACAAAGTTCAGGCTTCTTGAGTTGAAAGCTCAGGAAACTCCTAGCACTGCTCAGTTAATACCATTGGCCCGTAGAGCATGCTATACTGGTTTCTTTACTGCAAGTCCTAGACTTATGGAGCCTACTTACAAATTCTACGTGACGTGCACCTATAAAGCCAATAAGGTGATAGAAAAGATTATACTGGGGAGAAGAGGAGATGTACAAAGCAATGAGGCAATCCCAGGGACCCAACTATTTGAGGTGAGTGGTACTGTACCAGTGATTGAATCCATTGGGTTGGAAACAGATATAAGATTGCAAACTCTGGGAAAGGCCATGATATATTTCAAGTTTCATCGGTACAGCTTAGCACCCGGTAATCCATTGGATGCTGATGTTTATTTACCTGAATTGAAGCCTGTGCCATTTGAATCGATAGCAAGAGATTTTGTCATGAAGACCAGAATAAGAAAAGGGTTAACTGGTGACCCCGGACTTCAGAAATATGTTGATGCAAAGATATACGAGCAGTTACAAACAATTGGGTTTACATAAACTATTAATTGAATGGAAATTTGAACAAAGGCAATCGCTAAAGGAAATTTTATACAAAATACCAGTTTTGATAATGCTTTGAACTTTTATATAGTATATAGTCATTAATTATTCCTTGGTCTATTCATCTAGTTTGGGTTTTTTAATATCGTGTTTTGTATTACTCGAGCTCCTGTCTCTTTTGTCGTTTGTGGGAGCCTGTGTTCGTGGACCGTTGTCATTTGACTCGTTGTCCCGAATTTCGTGAGTGTTTTGTGCATTAGGATCATGAGACTCATTAAGATCATTAACATCTGGGGAGTGGGAGCTTGCGACCGATCCACGATTCAAGCCCTCCATCCCAGATCCATTTCTTATCAAATCATTAAGTGAATTGAAGTCAGTTATAAACCGCTTTTTAGTGGTAATTTCAAACGTGAGTTTATCAAACTTGTCACCGTATGTCCTATATTGGAGTGCATTGAATATCTTGGTGAAATCATTGATGAGTATGTCTCTTGTATAAACAATATCTTCTGAGATCAGTATACCGCCTAGTTCGGGTACGGTTAGCACCAACTCATCGAGTTCTGTATAGTTGTGAAGTTCTAGTAAATCATCATCTGTTCTAATCATGTCAAACAACTTGGCTATCGACCAATCCAAAGTATCAGGATGATCAAATAGAGCCAATAAATGAGCAAACTTATCGACGTCCTGCTCATTTGAAGGGTCAACCGATAGCACCAAAAACTCGGTTTGCTCCACCACCAAGACTAGAGGCACACTTGTGTTTTCCACATCAAACGGGATCAAGGAAGTAGAGGGCACTTCTTCGTCGCCGTGCTTCATACTTATACGAGCATGGATCGGATGGTACTGGGGATGTTTAGCCTCTATACTTGGGGTAGAGCTTGTATTGTGCAGCCACAAAGCACTTGAGTCCTGTGCGTACGCCCCGTGAGACTTTGTGCTTGACGGCGAAGGGAGACGGTGATCTGGTGGTAAATTATTGCTGCGCGATGGAATTTGATTATAAGATTGCTGTTTGAAGTGGTCATGGTTTTCAAACTGATGATCGACTGAAGCCTTCAGGCGTGGTTCACTAGGCATGTGTGACAGGGAATTGAGTGAAGAAGTAGTTAAAGGAGAATGTTGGGATTCTGGATCGGGAACAGACCCTGGTGCCGATACTGAGACTGAGCCGGCTGCAGATGGACCTGTGCCTTGGCTCAGACTAGAAGCTGAATGCAGAACCTTTGACGCGGTAGTTGACGGATGATAGTCTCCGCGTTCTAGCATAACAACATAAATTCAGTACGTGCTTGCGAGATATAGGCAGTCTTATATATGGCATGGGAACAGCAAGCTTATCAGAGGTGCGAACCGCGCGGTGGGTTATATGGAGGAGGAAGGTCCCGCCGAAGCATGGAGCAATAGCGGATATGCGGCAAGGGCTATTGACAGGAAGCAATGATAGCGAATGAATCTCGGGAGTTTGCAAAGGTTGTGGCGCGTCACGGAGTGGAGGTTATGGTTTGGTGAGACTGGGGTAGCCGCTGGTGATGCAAGTGGAATTTACCGTATAAATAGACTTCGTACTGTTTATCAAACAGACGTCAGCGGTTGCGACGTATATCGTCGATGTATTGATGTTGACAATCCAGGTTTTGTGCAAGGGTATTGTTCGCTTCTGCCTGTATAGACAGGACCATGGTTTTTAAGTTGTAAACAATTGTTTGTGCTGCCTTTCGAACGTAAATGTGGTGCTTGTGTTGATGCGTCTATCCAATTTATCAGACCTCGTATGGGCCAGCCTACTCTACGCATCACTTTGCCACCTCATCAATTCGGCCTTTGTTCTAGAAATGTTATTTATAAACCGGATTGACCATATCTGGCGTCACCGCATTGACTGCGGCTAGTCGTATGAATAAGCCACAAAAAGTTCCAATACGAACTAATAAACCCATCTTAAAAACTCATCTGAATCACCAACTGCCGAGTGATTCAGTCTTGTATCTAGACAGCGCGAGGTCATCACAAATTATCGTTTGAACTCCACCTTCGAACCAGGCCTTCACATTGATAGTCGCAGCTTCCTAAAACTTATTATCAATTACCAAATACTGAAAATATACCTACTAAGCTATACACAGGAGATTTACCTTCTTTCATATAAAGGCACCCGCAGTTACATCACCATTAATTGTGAAATTACACTACTTATGTATTGTCTAAAGCAACTGCTATGGTACCCAAACCTTGAATGTCTGCGGCGTCTCAAGGGATAATGGTTTAACAGCTGGTACATCAGCTTCATCTTTTTCAGTGGTTGGGTTATTCTTTGGATTAATATCTTCAACAAGTGAAGATCTGAGCGGATTAAAGACTAATTGTCTAATCTCTCCTAATTGTGAACTAATACTGGAACGATCAATTGGGGTATCAGCTTCAAGATTAGAAATTAGATCATTAAGTTTATTGGTAATATTAACCGTACTGCTGGTTAAATTCAATCTATCAACAAAAATTTGTTCTTGCTGCTTAAGCAAGACTTTTTGTTGCGTTTCATAAATTTGCTCTAGCTTGCCAATTCGGTTCAATTTCAAATCAATTTTACTTAGCTCTTGATTTAAAATTGTAGACGTCAACTGGTGCATTTCCCGTTCTTCGTAGGTTTTAAAAAGGTGTGACCGTGATCCAACAACTCCGAAAAGTGCACCATTTATTTCTTCTAGTGTTTCTTCACTATTGGCTTCTGGAACTGATAAATCTTTAAGTGATTCGCTCAACGAATCTTTAAGTCCATTTGACTCTTCTTTACTAGAAGAGGGTGATTTACTATCAGATTTTGGTTTATCATCGCTCCCATTAGATTCCTCTTCGTCATCATCATTAGGCTCAATAATCAAATCTTCAAATTCATTCTTAGGCTCTTGTTTCTTTTCTTGTGTTTCTTCTTTGTCACCTTTCTCTTCTTGCTCTTTAGCCTGTGCCTTCTCTTTTGCTTCGATTTGCTCAATCTTTTCTAAGATCTTCTCGTGCATGACCGTGGAAGCACGATTACTTGCAGCTTTAGCAACGTCACTATCTACCAATTGCGTCATGAATACAAGGTTGCTGATCAACGGGTTGTCAGTTGAACTAGCAGGAAAGTTGGAGGAATAACGTAACAAGTTGAAGTCTTTTTCACTAAGATGGTTAAAGTCATCTTCAATTGGCAACTTTAAAAACTTTAGTATGCATTCTTGTGGAGTCTTGGTTTCAACTTGTTTAGAAATTTTGAACCAATCATTTTTATGTTCCTTTATACCTTTTAAAAGGTTCTTGAGCTCGTCTTCTGTCCATGAGTCTTTGATTCTTTTATTCGACTTGGTATCTTGCTCAAGTGAACGCTTTCTAGAGTTGATATCAGAGTCACCAACAATGTTTGGCACATCGGATATAGTTGGTTTGTCAGATGCATCAGACTTGTCAGGTATGACAGATCTATCAGATCTGATGGAATCACCCATAAGCTGTTTCAATTTATCAATATTGATTTCAGAGTTCAACTTGAACGTTTGGAAAGGGAATAAGCCTCTGGGAGCATCATAATTGACCTTATAATCACCGGAATATGGAAGTGGAGCCACCGTACCATCACTTAGCTTTTCAAGGTTGTAACCTGGCTTGAATGATGGGTTAACCTGATAGTTTATTAAGCCCCACTTATTCAAGAACTTGAATACTCTCATTAACGTACCCACATCACCAACCAAATTCCTTCGACAAGAAGTCAAAGTCAAATATTCGTTGGGGTTTAATCTATAAGCATTAATCATGAAATTACGGTACGCAAGGTACACTTTTGGGGATTTAGATGGATGACTAACTTCAAAGAACTCAGGTAAAGATTTCTTTTCAATCAGATGAATCTTTTTCATATTAAACCATGCAGCATAAGATGGAAGAATTACACTGTGAGTTTGCTTGAAAACACGAGCCTTTTCTTCTTCTATTTCAGGTTCGATCTCTGGTTCTAGTTCTTTCGGTTCCTCTTCCTCTGGAGCAATACTCTTTGCCTTTTCTTCTTTTTCAGTTGATTGGCTCTTCTTTATTGCACCATCGTCTTTCTCTTGTTTTATCTCTGACTCGATAGTGTTATTTTCTGGAGTATCTTCATCCATACGGTCGTCATCATCCTTGGATTCTTCAGGCTGTGTTTTTGCTGGCTCAATTTGGGTGGGCTTTTCATCTGTCTGTTTTGATACATCTTCTACACTTTCTTGAATGTTTGCGTTGGCTTCCTCGAACAAAGTTGAGTCATCCGACTCCTTTTCTTTTGTACCGTTACCACCGTTAGCGGATATCTGAGGTTCAGTTTTGTGGGATTCAGACTCAAAAGCATCAATATTAGCTGCATCTGTACCAGTGGTAGTAGTGGCCTTTGACTCAATTGCAGTGTCTGGTACTACGGGCTCTTCCTTGACCTTTTCTTCATCTCCAGAGACACCGGGAGTTTGATCGTCTTTGGTGTCACTTTCTTCACTGGGTCTATCTTCGCTATCTTTATCATTTTGAATGGCTGTTTCAACATCTTGAGGCTCAGACTCATCTATTTCCCCATATTTTTCGTGTTCCTTTTCATCTTGCTTTTCTTCGACATCATCTTTGACAGATGCCTTCTCTGAGGCATCTTCGTCCTGACTATCACTCAGGCTACTGCGATCACTTTCATTATCTTTCTGGTCAAACAGACCATCTAATTCATTTTCATTATCACCAACATCAATATCCATGTCGACCACTTCGACATCATTATCTTGGGGTGAGTCATGTACTTGCGGGTCCAAGTTTATTGAGTCGTCAATATCAGACATTTATAATACAAAATAAATACAAGCAATAAAAAGGGATAAGGAAAACAAGCAGGGTCAAGCGAATAGAATTATTTGAATATTTTGAGGAACAAAATAATATGAACGGTGGGTAATCTCTTGAATAAGGTATATTTCAAATAGATTGATAAACCAAATTCCAATTACTAGGCACTGAGTTGTTTTCCTTCCTCGCTTTTCATTTCTCATGAATTGGCGCGCGGTCGTGGCATGCAGTGTTTTATCATACACAGCAGGTGATAAAGCCTAAGGGGTTGGAAAACGGGATGGGTAAAGGTGTAGTGGGATATAAGATGAAGTAACGATTATAAGGAAACAATTTAGAAATTTGCCACATTAATGACAGGCAATTAATTTTACTGGTCCATTTTAACTATGGTCCCGCTAACAAACCAATCAGTTGTAGCCGGATTAACATTTGCAACATATCAAAATACATCAACTAAAAGGTATATAAGAAGAAACAATGAATAAATTAAAATAGAAGAATTTACCTGGGAATTTAGTTAATTTATATTAAAAATAATTAAATTCCCCAAGGAACTTGGTGGGATCTGTCTGAATACAAACCCGGAAATTTCTAATTTCTAATTTCTAATTTATTTCCTGAATTCCTAAAATGCTTAATTTGTAATTTTTTATTGTCCGTCTGCGATTATAAGCGATCTGTGCTGTAGCAGGTACGTTTACGAACAATCTCCATGTAAAAATTGAGGAAACCGTCTCCCCGGAGCCATTCTATCTACTACCGTAGTTGCCATTTCTATAACCGATACAAGTGCGCATCTGACTATTAAAATTCCAACACCGATAAAGGGTTGTTTTACATTCACTACATTGTTGCAGTATTAAAATCCAATGTGCAGAATGAGGGAATTGTGGAACCGCTTAGTTAACTAAAACTATCGAATGGTGTTGGCAGTTGAGGCGGGTGGCGGGTAACAGGAGGGGTTGCCACATAATTTCACTGCAAACCACCTAGTCGATTAATATGCTTTGATCCCGATCTCCCGATAGTGGCAGGGTGTATAGTGACTAATCACCACCGTACGATGCATGCTTTATGCACTACGGGATTTCGTCCCATTAGCAGCCAAAGCCCTAAGGGAGGCGCGCCTAGGGCTTTGACCTGTGACTGCTGCTGTTTTTGGCGAAGTTTTGTGTGCGCGGTCGCACCAACCTGGCACCAACCTGGCACCACTGCCGCAAACTTCGCACCATCCTCCACCCGCAACGCCACCGTCTGCCTTCGCATTATTTGATAATTTTAACCTCCTGCACACACCAATTTCCTCTCTCGCACCAGTACTGAAAATTTTCATAACTTTTTTTCTAAAAACTTTTCACTCACTAACCTAATTGAAAACTTTTATCATGGCTAGATACGGTTACAGTTCAACCAACCCAGCTAAGTCTGCTTCTGCTAGAGGTGCTTACTTGAGAGTTTCTTTCAAGAACACCAGAGAAACCGCCCAAGCCATCAACGGTTGGGAATTGGAAAGAGCTAAGAAATACTTAGACCAAGTCTTGGATCACCAAAGAGCCATCCCATTCAGAAGATTCAACGGATCTATTGGTAGAACCGGTCAAGGTAAGGAATTCGGTGTCACCAAGGCTAGATGGCCTGCTAAATCCGTCAACTTCATCAAAGATTTGTTGTTGAATGCTCAAGCTAACGCTGAAACTAAAGGTTTAGACTCCACCAAATTAAAGATCTCCCACATCCAAGTTAACAAGGCCCCAAGATTCAGAAGAAGAACTTTCAGAGCCCACGGTAGATCTAACCCATACCAATCTTCTCCATGTCACATTGAATTAATCTTGTCCGAACAAGGTGAAGAAATTCAAAAGGCTGACGACAAGAAGGTCAGATTAAACTCTAGACAAAAGGGTAGATTGGCTGCTCAAAAGCGTTTGACCAACTAATTATTTTACCATAATTGTTTGTAAAATTTAATAAGAAGATAGTCATGGTTGTACGTAGTATAATACATTATTCATTGTATGACTGAGTCGTCGGCTCTATTGTAGGAGCTATGAAGAAGCTTTTCCTTGATATTGCGGCAGTTGTGTATTGCTTCAACGTTGTACGAAGTGCACCTGTTGTGTGAAGTATTTCTGTAGAAGTACTTTTATATATTTCTGTAGAAGTACTTTTGTATATTTCTGTAGAAGTATTTTTGACTCAATTACTAGGTCTGAGGGCCAACTATGAAGGCCTCGCTGTGGGGTGGGCATGGCTTAACCCTCATCAGGAAGCAGTGACACCAATCAGCAAACTTTTGCCCTAATTCTATCCCTATAGTTTATTCCATACAAGGTTCGGAACTCAGAGTATATGACTACATTGGCAATGACTACATTTATACGTTTTCTGCTTTCATTCAACCTCAAACATTATCATTTCTTAAACCTCTGCTTGAATTCAACTTCCAATTAACATGCTTAAATCATTCTACATCAGACTGTCTAAATTAATAGATGATATTTGATTTTCACAAATCTCACACAATATTTATCATACAAATTCCTAAAATATACAACTGGTAAAGTTGAAATTAAAATATTCAACAAAAAGCCAACTCGTTCTTCTCCCACATACCACACCCTTATTATACGCTCTATTGAACCGAGTGATCAAATTTAGCATTTTATCAACATCACGTCTTGTCTCTTGTTAGGTATAAAAATATCCTGTACACGACAAATATCGTCCAATTATCGCACCCCAATTAAAATTGAAAATCCATCACTAACTAACTATCAAACATGGCCGGTCCTCCAGCAGCTAAAAACTATATGGGATGGTGGGGTTTCATGGGATCCCCAAAGCAAAAGTATATCAACCAATATACTGTTTCCCCATATGCTACTCGTCCATTAAAGGGTAACTTGCACAGAGCTTTTTTCAACACTTTCAGAAGAGTTAAAAACCAAGCTCTCTATGTTATATTACCTTTCTCCATCGTCTGGAGTGTCTGGGCCAAGGCAAGAGACTACAACGAATACTTATACACCAAGGCTGGTAGAGAAGAGTTGGCTATTGTCAATGTTTAAGCATTTATATATAATTTATATACATTTACTTTGTACGCTTGTAGATTTTGTCAAAGAATGCAAGGAAAACTTGTTTATCCAAACCTCTAGATTCATCAACGGCGTTGATTTTGCCTTTGATTTCTTCACCAAACGAATCTTCGTATTGGTTATAGATTTTGTCAATCCCCAAATCGTTAAATAATTCCTTTACTTTAGCTTCTTTGGCGCTATCTTTTCTACCATAGTTATCATCCAATAACTTTCTTTGTTCTGGTGTGACCAATTTCAACGCTTGGTTAACAACCCAAGAACACTTGTTGTCCATAATATCAGTACCTATCTTACCAATTTGTTCAGGGGTTCCAAAACAGTCTAAGTAATCATCTTGAATTTGAAAGTACTCACCAATTGGAATTAAAATATCTTCTGCTTGTTTCAAATCTTTATCGTCATTAATACCAGCAACAAACATGGCCAACGCAACAGGTAAGTAGAACGAGTAGTAGGCAGTCTTGAAGATAACAATGAAACTGTGTTTGTCCAAAGAGAATTTGTCCAAGTCAACTATTTCCTCATCAGCGGTTGTCAAGTCTAATAATTGACCAAGCTCGGTTTGGAAGGTAACATCGTGGAATAATTCGAGTAAATTGACATAGTAAGGTTCATTTCTGAAGTATTTCTTCAACAACACATAAATAGCACCTTCTAACATAAAAGAATCGTTAATGGCGATATTACCAATACCTTCAACCAAGTACCAACATGGTTGACCTCTTCTAGTCTTGGACTGGTCCATAATATCGTCACTCACAAGGAAGAATCCTTGGAGCAACTCGATACACCAACCCAATAAGGCGACCTTCTTATAGGTTTCGGTGTCCAAGTCATCCAAGGTTTGTTTGGTCAAAATGAGGTAAGTATCTACCACAGAGATCCCTCTATTTAATTTCCCTCCTACGGCGTTGTAGTTCAAGGATCTTTCGTACCAGTCAATTGCCTCTACTGGGATCTTGTAGTCGGAGAGTACTTGCTTTAAATCAGCTACCAAGTCATCGAAGACTCCGAGGAATTTTTGCTTAGAATCGGCCATTGGATTGATGAATATTTATTATACGACCGCGAAGACATTCACGAGCCGTATCGACATTTGTGTTTCTGCACTACTATTACTGGTAACAATTACCCTACAACATCCTATTTTCTGGACAACAATGCAAATCTATTACTATACACTATCTTCTCTTACTCTTTCCTGGTCTCTTCATCTTCTTCGAGGAAAAGCCACTCACATCAGCCGACGACTTGGCATCATTCTTTCTGCTGCCAGCTCTTTTACCTCCAAATCCATACTTTGAATCCTTAGCTAATCTCTTCCCATTTGGTTTACGTCTCTTGTTTTCTTTATGTTCGTCACGTGTGGCTTCTTCTAAAGCAATTTGGAAATCATCGTCACCTCCGAATTCATTATTGGCCTTTCTCTTCTTCAAAGATTTGACCTTATCTAGAGTATCTCTCTTTTGTTTAGCTCTTTCTTGTAAGGTTTCATGCTGGACTTGCTTACCGAACTTCTTCAAGTTTCTTTGTCTTTTGGCTTCTTCACTAGCTTTCTTGTTGGCAGCTTCAGTCAATAATTTGTTCTTTAACTTATCCATATGTTCATCAGTTTTAACCATCTCAGCAAAATAATCCATAGGTCTGGAAAATGGAACCTTCAACTTCAACAAATTAGCTCTACCTTGCTTGACAGCATCCAATCCTTGCCTATAGAATGATAATTCTCTTTCAGTGTCATCATAAATATCCTTGATAGCAGCTTCGGTTCTTTCTTCTCCCACAATGGACTGATGTTCAATGAACGAGTGCTTTTCCCATGGCAATTGGATACGGGCCAATGACTCTTTCAAAGCGGCGGTGTTGTTGATGGTGAGCTTTGTGTATGGAACTACATCGGCATCGGAGTCAACTTCCACGTCAGAGAAGGGCACGTCTTCTTCCTCTTCTTCTTCCTGTTCTTCACCACCGACTTCTTGTTCTTCATCTTCGTCCTCTTCCTCATCGTCCTCTTCCTCTTCGACTTCAATCTCACTTTCACTTTCACTTTCAGCTAATCTCTGTAAATCGATTTCCTCATCGGATCCCTCTTCAGCCTCAGCATCTATGAAACCTTCTTCGTTATCGTCATCTTCGTCTTCGTCATCTTCTTCGACTTCTAATTTCTTGGCCAATTTCTTCAACTTTCTTTGTTCTTTTTTAGATAAGGCATCACTTTGGTAATCTGATACTTCTTCCTTCTTAGGTTTCTTTACCTTTTTTGGCTTTGGAGAAGGAGTAGGTTTTGGAACTGGCTCCTCAGAGTCTTCAACCTTTTCAACAGGCTTGGACCTGGACTTCTCGATGTTATCCAACACCTTCTGGGCGTCTAATTGTGACTTCAAAGTACTCTTTCTAGCCATTTGGTGTGCGATGGGATGAGAAAATTTCTTTGAGATGCGATTTGCGACTTGACCAAGATGGAGACAGCGATAATTGTTACTGAGAGTGAGGTACAAATATGATGAGCATTGGGCAGTTGGAAGAGGATAGGCGTGTAGAGTGTTAGATACGGATCACTGGAATACAATATGAATCCTTGAATTACGTATCCGAAGTTCACGGTTTATAGGAGTATCGCGTAGCGAATGATTATATTTTGCATCTATTTGTATACAAGATCCATACCAGAATCTGATTGAATTTAAAGGTAGTGGTCTGTAGTGATTATATTGTTTGTAAAGCATAGAGACTCTAATGATGATGAGAGAGATTTCTACCGGGGTGACTTTGTATATACATGTTAAGACAGTGGGTACACTGCTGTAGATTGGAGCTCTGTTGCATGATGACACTGGGAACGAAACCATTGTCGAATCTAAACTAGGCTGAATCATGGCCGAAATGTATACTCCATTTCATTAATAAACTTCTTTCCCGATCCATACCTCCACCACCTGGGTAAACAACTATATACCTGCACATCATAAGGCTCAGTTCTCACATCTCCATCATATCCTCCACTCTTGCAAATACACCTTTTCTGGCTCCTTAAATCCTTAGAAGTAGGACATGCCATATACGGGGCATGGTAGTACCCTATATCATCAAAATGGTGGATCTTATTTTTATCTGCAAGGATGTTTAATCCAATAGAATGCACCGGTGCATCTCCCCATCTTTCATAGTAAAACCCCCCTGCTTTATCTAGATATTCAAAGTACTTCAAGTATTCTTCTGATCTCCAAAAGTTCAAGCTGGCTATCTCAAAATTCGACCAGAAATGACAAAGATTATATGAATTAGATGACTTGATGAGCGGCACAAGCTTGTTAACATCATCTTCTTTTGTGGTGATGAAATCAAGCGAGTTATTGGGATGAACAAGCTCAGGGTTCTCTTTCATGAAATCCTCAACCGTTGACCAAAGGGTAGGGATGGTATTTTCATATTCGAGGATGGTAGTTACAAAGCCGTATACTTTATCGTTTTCTCTCAAGAACTTAAATGGATCGGTTTGGAAATCACAAAGATACTCGACGTTTGGCTCAACCCGAAAGTACCAATCATACTCCAAAAGCTTCTTTTGTCGGAAGAAATAACCACTATTGAAGCGACACATATTTCGATATGATCTGCTTGTGCCATAAATTATATCCGACGAGTTCTTTATGTTCCTGTCGAACTTGATGGGGTCTATGAAATCAGGCATATCCCAATCAGAGGCGGGTATAAGCTCATAGTAAGTTTTTGAGCTGGCCATTAACGTGGTCTGTTCTATGAACTCATCGGAGAACGGAACGTCATTTAAAAACACCCACGGGTATCTATAGTCCTTGTTGAATCTGTCCTCCAAAGAACGCATGGAGCTTAAAGCGCCTTCCAATTCTTGATTCCGTACGAGCATCACAAGGGTGGCGTTTTCGGTGCCTACTTGCAGTCTATCTCTGTAGCCCATCTTGAAGCTGAGGTACGAGTTTGTGGCGAGCTTAGGGGAATTTTTCTTGAGTATGTCAAATGTGGGGACTTTTACTGGGATACTCGCTCCTTGTAATAGGAACTCATGTACATAGTAGTAGTAAATCGCTGCAATGGCGATAAAGATCGGTAGGCGTTGGAAGTTCATGTTGAAAAATCGCGGTGCTTTTGCAACCATCTATTAATATTCTATGCTATTTATTTGTTAGTTCTAATTGCAAGCTCTAATCGCTGTCACTGTCACTACCGCTGTCGTCTTCCTCCTTTTTCATACGATAAACAGGTAACGATATACTCTCGCTGGTTTTAACATATATACTTTCGATCATCAGCTTAGTTATAATGCCTCCAGATGGGTACTTCTTTTCCATGAAAAACACTAAAACATCATTGATGTTGGTCACAAGTTTCTCGGTAGGCCAATCACTGTATCCCAACTTGATGGACATGAATGTGCCGTTAGCTGGCGGTATGAAATATGTGTTTTTGGCAATGGAATTCATTTGGCCCTTGACATATTTAGGCTCACATCTTTCATCTTTAAGCTTATGAGACTTTTTAGTTTTCACGAGCTTAGCATTGGGATCAGGTGGTGCCATTTGAACCACGAAAGGAATCTTTTTGTTCTTGACGTAGAATTGGGGGCCAAGAATGTTGGGCAAAAGTTTGTGTACTCTATGGTCAGCCACTATTATGTCAAATTCTTTAAGTAGATACGACACTTTCTTTGGAGATGAGGCCATTCTTTTGAGTTTGGTCACAGTATAAATTTGGTTAAATACATCTTCTGTGGGGCTATCCTTTTCAGTAAGAAGGGTTCTATAAGGTGTGGAAGGGTCTTTTGTGATGAGCAAAACAGACTTATTAGTGAGCTTATCCAATGGGTTCGTTAAAGGAATCACTCGAGGAGTGTAATCTTTTGTTTTTAGGAGTGGCTTCGTTGTGTTTATAGTGAAGAAAATCGCCTGAGGAGTTGAGCCAGATGCATCGAGATGGGCCTTTAGCCCCTTTAACGACTTCTTGGTGTCCTGTAAACTTTCCTTCCCGAGTTTGAACTGCTGAGACATGCGATGAGATAATCAATTCGCGGATTGATTTCGCGAGTAGATAATATGTTTGTGGGAGCTCTTTATGGGATACAGGTGCTTTTAGGGTACTTGGGAGGGCTTGCTGCGTTCCACGAGTGTTCTCCTTCTATAGTATATGATGGAATACGTATAGAGAAGGTCTCCGATCTTCAGAGCTCAGATAACAGTAATAAGGTGCCTGTGGTTATCTGGCACGGACTAGGCGATAACTACAACTCCTCAGGTATCAGGTATATGGAGGAGACGATTCGTCAGATCCACCCGGGTGTGGAAGTTTACCGCGTGCGGTTGGATGATAATCCGTCCAACGACCAGAAAGCCTCGTTGACTGGTGATGTCAATAAACAATTGGAGGCGGTCTGTGAACAGATTACTAATATTCTGGCGCTAGCTAATGGGTTTGATGGCATCGGGAATTCACAAGGTGGTGTTTTTCTTCGAGGTCTTTTAGAAAGATGCGATGCTGCCAAATGTAACAACCTTGTAACATTTGGGTCGCCCCATATGGGTGTAATGGACTTCCCTATATGCCCTGATCCTAAGGATTGGGTGTGTAGAAGGCGGAATGAGTTTTTGAAGAAACAAGTGTGGTTTCTGTCTATCCAACATTCGATTGTTCCCGCTCAGTACTTCAGGGATCCGAAGCAGTACGATCTGTATATGAAGCATTCGAACTTCCTTGCTGACATCAATAATGAAGCCCTCTCTGAATATCACTACCGGTACACTGAGAAGATGAAGAGTATTAATAAGTTGGTGCTTGTCAAGTTTTTAAACGATACTACAGTTGTTCCAAAAACGTCGGCACATTTTGAGGATATAGATTCCAAGACAGGTAGAGTGATACCGTTGGTAGAGACGGATTTATATAAGTATGATGTGCTTGGATTGCAGACACTTGATAAGCGCGGAGGATTGGAATTATATGAGGTGGAGGGGCGTCATATGGAGATTGGGGAGAAGTTTTTTGTTGAAATCGTAACGAAGTATTTGGGCAGTTCTTTCAGCCCTAAGGAATAGAGTAACTGTGGTATGTTGTGGTGGTGGTGAGGATACAACGGAATTAGTGAGACAGCAGAAATGATGTCGCGAAAACCATGTCTTTAGAAGAAGAGGTTCAGGCCCGAAGAGAAAGGATCGCAAGGCTCCGGGAGTTACGAAAGCAAGGAAAGCTACAGGCGGCAGAGGAAAATGGACATAATGGTGAAGAGAGTGGTATTAATATCAAACACCATGTTGAACAAGTGGATGAACATGGAGTGAAAGATGAGAAGGTAAGTGAAGAAGAGGGAAATGATGAGACCAATGAACATGAGAAGAGCGGCGATGCCAATCCCGAATTTCTGTCTGTGCTTCGGATATCAGGGAGCGAAACAGTCGAAGTCTTAGCGAGAGATATTCAGGCCAGTATTCGGTCTCGAACACGGGAAATAGCTGGCGAGTTGAGCGAAAGACCTGACGAAGTTGAGGTGAAACAGCCACACAAATACAACCAGGACCTCAAACAGGCGTTGGAGGACCAGTTTGCCCTTGCAAGTCACGGGACGAACCAAGTGATTAATCGGTACCTTCAGAGTAAATATGCAGATAAATGAGAATATGATATATTGAAACAGAGGAGAGAGTAGGCAGAGTAGGCAGAGAGGGGCATAAGACAGCAGAAGCAGAACCCAATTGATAGCACCCATTTGATAGTGCATGTAGAATGTGTACCATAATGTCAGTATATAAAAGGCAGACAGGAAGAATCGCAGAAGAGAATTAAAAAGCGACGCGCGAAATAGCCTTCCAAAATAGGCAGTCGAGTCTTGCCCAATCATTTCCCTTGTCCAATCCGATCCTCGCTGAGAATGAGAAAATTGAATTTTTCATAAACTAGAAATACTTTACCATGTCTTTGATGAACAGAATTTCTATTAGAGCTGTCGCTCCAGTTGCCAGAATGGCCGCCAGACCTGCTCCGTATGTTTACTTGCTTCCATGTGTGAGTTGTGAATTGATTTAATGTTTGCGTGTTTTCTTTTGTCCTGATTGATTGAACAAGTAGTCAATTGACGCCGATTCAATAACCACCAGCGCCAATTGAATTGGATACTTTTGGCGCCAATTCGCCACTATTCCCATAGAATAATCACCGCCACCCATTGATCCCTTCTGCAGAGTCCAATTGTAACACCCCCATTTACACATCCAATCCAGCCAACAATTAAGTCAACAATGTAGTCCAATTGAAGCACCTTATTCCAATCAACAATTCAATCAATAATTCAATCCACATACACCACTTCCCAACTCCTACTAACATTCTAGAATCGGTTTGCGTTACATGTCCACTCCTGTTGAACCAAAGCAAAAGGCTACCTCTATAGTCGATGCTATGCCAGGTAACAACTACTTATCTAAAACTGGATTTTTAGCTACCACTGCTGCCGCCGCCATTTACGGTATCTCTAACGAATTGATCATCATCCACGATGAAACCATTTTGGTTGCCACTTTTGCTGCTTTCACAGCTCTTGTTGCTAAGGCCGTTGCTCCATTATACACCGAATGGGCTGATGGTGAAGTTAAGAAAGTCAACCAATTATTAAATGAATCAAGAACCAAGCACATTTCTGCTGTTAACGACAGAATCTCCTCTGTATCACAATTGAAAGACGTTGTTGAAACCACCAAGCAATTGTTTGCCATTTCCAAAGAAACTGCCGAATTAGAAGCCAAGTCTTTTGAATTAAAGCAACAAGCTGCAGTTGCCGCTGAAGCTAAAAGTACTTTGGACTCTTGGGTTAGATTTGAACAACAACAAAGACAATTGGAACAAGAACAATTGATTAAATCTGTTTTAGAAAAAGTTAATAAGGAAATTGACACTCCAAAATTCCAAGACAGAGTATTGACTGAAGCAGTTGCTGAAGTTGAAAAGTTGTTCAACAAGGCTTAAGTCATGAGTAATGAAAGTTAGCTACTAGACTAATTTATTCAAAATATACATACATAGAATTTGTCTTCTCTTATCATCTATACTTACATATATCTTCACTTGTATTGAGGTATGATACTCAGAGCCGGCTTCCAAACATGAAGGGAATTGTCGTCTGCTACACTACTGAGCATCCAATCCTCATGGAGTGACCAGTCAAAATCATTCACCCCAAGCATATGTCCATTGTGCATAAATATCGGCTTTTCAATCGACAAATCAAATATTTGAACTGTTTTGTCTGAGGAGGAAGAACCAAATACATTATGAAACTTGGGGTGCCATTTTACACGGGTGATGGCATCCTTATGTGCATCGAACTTATAGGCTGAGTTGGAGCCGTTCTTTAATTGCCTTATATCCCACACTTCTATCACACCTGCACCATCACCTGTTACAGTGTAGGCTGTGTTTTGGGGGTTGATGCTGAGGGAGTTCAACGGAGTATCTCCCGTTTTATGCGTTATCACCGCCTTATTCTCACGAGTATCGTGTAGCATATAAACTCCACTTTCATCAACGGTTGCAAAAAGCGAGTCGTGATTTTGCACCCACTGAATATCGTTGATGCCGGAGGTGCTGGGATGCATCTCCACCAGGGGGTGGATGTGCGTGGACTGGGTGTTTGTGTACTGGTGTTTTATATCATGAATGTTGATTGAGCCGTTCATCTTTCCCGACACGATTGTTCCTTCTTTTTGGTGGTTCCAGTCAACAGCAAATATATCTTCATTGTCCTCGTGGTTGGTTGACGTGAGAGTCAATTCGGGAATATGGATGTCCACCGAGTCGGTGGTGTTTTTATACGATGAGTGTTTTGTTCTATTGTACACCACAAGGTTACCAAAGTTGTTTCCACTGGCGATAATATCGGGGTTTTGTGGCATATACGCTAGTTTGTTTACGTCTCCTGGATGGTTGATTTTCTGAAGCACAGAAAGCTTCTTTTTGCTAGCAGAAGTGAGCTGAAACTCGTTCTTGTCGCTGTTGTAGTTGAGTTTGTCAATGTTCAATTGGCTATTGAGATTCGCATAGTATGGTAGTTGTAATATACTGATACTATCTGTTGCTTGTCCAGAGGTGAACGTGCCGAGGAGGAGTCTCTGATAGAGGATTTGGTCGGGCGTATGTTTATCAGGACCAGCCTTCAATTCTGGTGTTTCTAGATCAGGGAAGAACCGGACTGTCATAGATGGCCAGAGGAGTGAATATGTGGAGATATAGTCATATAGAAACGGGGTGTTCTTCTTCCACACGCGATAATTGTTCTGTGTATCTTGATCAAGTGCAGAGACTTCTGTCTCAGCCGCTGTTTCCGCGTCCATATCGTGTACTTCCATTGTAATCCAGTAGTTCAACAGTGAGCCTTGTATTTCATTCACGCGTTTATGCGAAACTGGATCTTGAAAATTTCTCAATGAGTGAGATAAGACTCAATCTGTCTAAGCTAGGCACCAAGGAATAGTATGTTCATGTTTTGATGTTGAAGAGTCTTACTAACGGTATAGTTGGAACCAATTCTACGAGAGAGAAATTAATAATTTCGAACAAAATGAACAGGATACAGGGGAATGTTGGTTCGATGACTCTGACGCAGAGCTGAAGATGATTAGATTCTTAGTGGATAAAATTAACAACGCCGAGTTGCCACAAGAGTACAATGAAGGCATATCGTTTCTAGACTTGGGAACTGGCAACGGACATCTTCTCTTCGAGATGTTTGATGAGTTCGAACAAGAGTTGGAACAGCCTATAGACTGTACATTCAAAGGCATAGACTATTCACCGGAATCAGTGGACTTTGCTACTAAAATAAAGGAAAAGAAGTACGCAGAAGAAAGCTTTACTTTTGAGCAAGTGGATTTGTTGCAAAAACAAAGCCCATTTTTGGCTGCAAATTTGGCTAAATTTGATATACTTTTGGATAAAGGAACGCTAGATGCTATAGCACTTAACCAGGACCCTATAGCAGAGTTTGAAGGTAAAATAGGAATGGATGTGTATGCTCTGCAAGTCCAGCAGTTGATGCACCAAAATTCTATTCTACTAATCACATCGTGCAATTTCACTGAACAAGAGTTAATTAAAATCATAACTGCATCTGGTCTTAAAGTGTGGGATAAGATCGAATACCCTAGCTTCAAGTTTGGAGGTGTACAGGGGTCAACTATATGTAGTATAGCCTTTATCAAAGAGTAGGTTGGGCGAGAAACACCTAGAAAGTATTTGTATTCGTTTATCTATGTAAATTACATCCGTTAAGTCATTAACTCACATTTGCTGCTTTAAATCAGCGATTTTATCTGCCAAGTCATCTCTCAAGCCTTGGTTACCAAATTTCAACAAGTATTGAACTGGTTGAGACTTTTCGTTGATGGCATTAAACCTAAAGTATTTGCCGGGAGCCAAGCTTGCTTCTAAACCTTTAAATACTTCTGTATCTCTATTAATCTTAGAGTTTAAAATCACTCTCAAAAGTCCGTTCGATCTCATAACTAGTCTAACCTGAGTAGGATCTTTGATAGACTGGTTTAAGTGAATATGACCCAATCCTCTTTCTTTCCATCCATCTCCTATGTGTTCAAACTCCAATTCAAATAATTTGCATGTAGAGTTGAAATGACTTTTCTCGTCTTCTTCTCCAGTAGTGTTCTTAACAGGTTCCAAGTCTACTTGTTTATATTGTTGAGAAGGTTTATTGTCGTCGATCAGTTCATTTTCGGATTCTTTATCTCCACCTTCATCCAAAAAAGACTTTTTAGCAAGCGAGTTACGGAATGCATTACCAAACTTCAGATTGGCTCCAAAAGAGCTGGCCCCCTCAGGGGTAGCTGATTTTGCTTGCAACTTGGTAGTTTCAGGCTGCGACAGAGACAGTGGGAGGTCAGCGAAAACATCTTTACGTTGCTGGCTAGCGATAGCCGAACCAAAGGATGTGGTGGCCCCAAACACAGGTTTCAGAGCTTGGGGAGTTGTGGTTGGATTGGAAGCTGAAGAGCCAATAGTTTCTGAGTCTTTAGGGGTTTGAAGCGGCACCTCGGCCACAGAATTGGTTGGAGTGGCAAGGGAGCTTGAAGGCGTGGCAACAGCCGGCTTGAAGTTGAAAGACGTGCCGCCAAACGTGTGTTTTGGTTTATCATTTTTGCTTTCTTGAGACCCCGCCAGGTCAGAGCCAGAAGAGACACGATTTAACACCGGCGCCTTAGCACTTGACGAACCGAACGATGGGGCCGTAGCGGCTGCTTTTGCAGGAGCAGAGGAGGCGGTAATGTTTCTGGGTGGCAAAGGAGGAGCAGATGCAACTTGTTTAAGAAGCTGATTGTATTTATCGGATAAGTCTGATAATTGGCTATTCAATGCGTTGAATTTTACATCAAAGTCAGCAGTCACCTGGGCTTTGATTTCCTCTTTGATTTGTTCCATCACCAGAACAGGAATCTCTACTGTAGGCGCCAGCTTGGGTCTTTTCGACTCGTTTGCGGCGACCTCCGAGTGTCGTTTATTGTTTTGCAGGGACATGAGAGATGAAATAAGTCGCGGAGTGTTTGATATCGAGCGAGAAAGGGAAGAGCCAAACAGCGCGCAGTGCGTGGTAGCCGCGCGGTGGTCTAGGGGGAATGGTATTGTGAGTGTGTATTCGTGCTATTAGTGTCGTGTAAATGAGCCTGCTATTGGTAACTGTGGTTAGCTTATGGTGGCGATATTATATAACTGGATGGGCGATGGGTTTAGCTCCGCCTAATGGACTTGCTAGACCGAGCACTGGGCGGCTGCAAGTACTTTGCGTACTTATCGTACAACTTACCAGAATCGTTGGAAGGCGTTCCGTGGTAGGCAGCGGGACGAGCGGAACTAGACTGTGGATAAGCCTGAGGTGGTGCCAGCGGGTATGCTTGGCCAGGGCCTTGGGTCGGTGGTCTCCTGGATTTTTCATACGGATTCAAAGTCAAATTCATCTTTCTACCCAGGGCTGCCGCCAGGGCGTTCGACCCACGCAGTGAATCGGTGTAATGCCTGCCGCCTAGCCCACCACCAAGTCGGCGCGGGAGCCAGTTACGTACAAGTCTACCTCTTTCAGTGTCGACCAAAATGGTCCTAGCTCCTGGCCCTATCTTGAGACCGGTAGCTGCTAGCTCTCGCACACATGCTCTGGCATCTGGTTCGTTTTCAAACACCAAAAAACCGTACCCTCTTGAACCACCGTTTCTGTTTCTTATAATTCTTACCGACTCTATGGGGCCATATTTTACAAAGTGCTTGGAGATGTCTAGCTCGGAAAACAGGTAATCTAAGCGGCCTAGAAATACTGTTTTATATGGATCCTTCAGGAACGTTTCTTGCCTTAATAGCTCTGGATTATTCCAGTCCTCGAGCTGGCGGCGGAAAGACTGAGCCTGCTCGCGTCGGCGCGCGGCCGCGGCCTCAACTTGGACCTGGAGTTTTGTCTTTGCTGGCGGCGGGTTCTGCGACTCAATTTGTGGTAACTCTTTTAAATACTCATCTATTGCAGATCGATAGGCCAGTATGGGAGTGATGGAACTAGTCGAGCGATAACGCAGCTCATAGTCTGTATGTGGTAGAAGCGGTAGCGGTAGACCGGGGCGAAAGAGTTTCTGTATCGACCGGGGATACTTCTCTTCCATGGTAAACGTAGAGATGAACCAGAAAGAATTCGCGACTTGGTATCTCACATTAATTGAACCACACCGAACTGATGTTTGAAAACACAGAAAACTCGGAAATCGAGTTGTATAATCTGTCGGTTGACATCAACAAGCTCCCTATCTTCACACGCCCGCAGCTTGCGATGTACGACGGGGTGTATAGTGACAATATCTACTTGGCTATCAAAGGATTTGTGTATGATGTTAGTAGTAACAAAAAGAACTATGGGCCAGGTAAGAGTTATCACAAGCTTGTTGCGAAGGATGTGACGAGGCTTCTTGGAATAAATAAGTTACGTGTTCCCGACAAGAGCCAGAATACATGGGATACATGTGACTTCACCGAGAAACAGCACCAGTCTGTGGAGAAATGGATAGCATTTTTCAGCAAGCGGTATCGGATAGTTGGAGTGGTTGTTGGGCACGATCTGTAAGGAGCAGATACAGTCGATTGTATCTGGACATATGCTGAAGTCTGCTGGACGGGTTCAAAGACAGTAGTATAATGAGTAGAATGAATAAATGAGCAAACACTAATGGGAGGCTGGAAACAGCGTAGATAGTTGAATGTGTTTATTGTAGTGTGATGTGTAATATTGGCAGGTGTCTAATTTGTAACTGCATTGCCATTTTTGTATACGGCCTATGTGAGCGTGGTTTATGTGATTTCCACATTGTCTACTATTAGCTGTACATTAAATTGATGGAGTAGAGCACATATCCAAGGGTGGACAAGCAAATATGAGTAAAAGAACGATACAGTAAATAAACAATTCAATGATGTAGTACATGAAATGCATCAAGTCAGCTTGAACACTGGGAGATAATGGTGGCAAGGTGTAGACCTAGTGACCAATATACATTTATCACTAGAAGACACACCCTATAAGACTGAATTAGAAGACATACCCTATAAGACTGACACTGAAGACACACCCTATAAGACTGAATTAGAAGACATACCCTATAAGACTGACACTGAAGACACACCCTATAAGACTGAATTAGAAGACATACCCTATAAGACTGACACTGAAGACACACCCTATAAGACTGAATTAGAAGACATACCCTATAAGACTGACACTGAAGACACACCCTATAAGACGGACACTAGAAGACATACGCATTATAAGACTGGATCATTATAGAAACGATAATAATTAAAATTGATAGTAATTAAAATCATTAAAATCGATAATAAAACCGATAATTAAAATCCTATACATTACACGGCTAACTCCAAATAGAATACTCGGCAAAATTCACCAGATTATCCCAACCTTCTACAGTCTCTATTCTACACGGTTCACTACAACCCAACAACCTTCTTCAGGTATTTCAAATGCCTATTGTTCAATATATCCGACTGTTCGGCTCGAGTTCCAGAACCCAATACCTATACCAATTCTGTATTATTTTTTACCTCCCCAGCCCAATAGCAACGTTGTTTCCCTTCTGGGAATGGTCTAGAGTGGCAATTTTACCTTTCTTCGAATCATATTACTGGGTTGCAACATGATAACCCCAACAAAGCGCATGTTTAAACAGGCTGTATGCATGAATTTCTAATTCACCTAAAGATATGCCCCCACCATAAACCTTAATACAAGAAATTGTTTTCGCAGAACGGAAGTTTGTGCTACTTGGATGTGGGGGTCCAGCCGGTGTCAAATACTTGAACTACAATAAACGAATCTATTGTCCTCACGTAAGATCGCAATCTAAATATGCGGGTTCAAAAGCAGTCCATTCGCTAAGATCCAGCACTACCATTAGATGGAAACCCCTTCCAAGCAGATGCAACATACCGTCACGTAACCATTATCATAACTATATATAATTATGTCAGTATTGCTAATTCGGAATTTTTTTTCGGAAAACTAAAGCAAGAATGCAGTATGTCGAAAATGTTTCGAGAATGCAACCATGACTTCAATTCGGTATAGCAGTGATTGCGTTCTTCGAAAACCTTAAATCTCCAAAATAGGTATAAAAGCACCTGAATCCACCGTGGGATGCCATTATCCACTAATTAGTTTCCCACTCAGTATGAAACTCTCTCTTATCGCCCTTGCTTTGGTTCCTACTTGTTTTGCCAATAACGCTCTTTTTAATACTCCTGAACAGTATGAGGATGTGGTTTCATTCAACACTACTATCCATGTGATCAGCGGAAATTTGACTGGCTACTATTATGCTACGGAAGGATTCTTTGCCGATGGCCACATTGGGTACTTAGGATGGCAACCAAGAGCCAACCAAACAGAGCAGCATTTGACGTATAGTGTTTTTGGGAAAGGTCCTAAAAGAGTTTCTTTGGACGGAACTATTGGTGATTGTGGAGATGGTGCCGATGGCGGTAATGGGGTTTCATGCCATGCTGAATACCCTTGGAAGTTTGGACAGAATTATACCTTTGAAATGACCAGAACTGAGCACGACGACTCCACTGGTTTCAACACCTGGGAAGGAACCCTTCATGATGACGTTACAGGTGAGCTGACCAAGGTTGCCCGTTATGCTACTCCACCAGAGTACGGGTTGTTGAGTTCATACTTTATCACCTTTGACGAATATTACCTTCTCAACCTGAATGACTTAGTTCCTGAAAAAACTCCTTGCATTCCAAAATCAAAATATATCCAATACGCTCCTGTGTTTAAAAGATTGAATGGTGAAGTTTACCAATCGCATTTCGATGGTGCCAAAGACGCCAAGGATAGATCCGATAAGTGTTCTGTTGAACATGATGCAAACAACTGGAGGGTCACTAAGCTTACCGATACCTCTATTGAATTTGAAAATGGAATTCTTCTGTAAGTCCGATGGCTGCAAATAGAGGATGCTGCAAATAGAGGATGTGTACATTTTTGTCCAAGAAATGATTGCAGACAGTCTATTGCATCCTGCTATTAATATTTGCACGATATGTTATCTATAAGATGTTTATGTTTTAGTTTTAAATAAAAGTTTAACAATAAGCGTGGCTTGTAATCATTTAATCTATGGTTTAGTGTGACTTGTGTTGCCTATGTCCTGCTCGTAGCATTTCCCCCCTGCCCATCGGATACACATAATTCTGTCACGGAGGACGAACCGCTTCTAAACCACCCATTGAAGAGTCCTTTTCTATCGTACCCTGCTACTCTTGATGTATCCGATTGAACCGTTAATCCAGGATCGCGTCTCGAAGCGCGCCCAAGATTAAACTGGTACCTTTTGAAACATTCTGCTCTACCCTCAGACCATTCTCTTTTGGTGCTATCTACCTACACGACTCTACACCATCTCCACCATCTCTTTAACCCCCCTATTTCTTCTCGTTATGTCAATGTCCGCATGAGGCAGTACTGCTCTGGGCCCAAAATACCCTTGTTTCACCTCGCAGTGCGCATTGCGATTGCATCCTCAGAAAATTTTTGATATTAGATTTCTTCTTTACGTGTTTGGAGTCAGTCAAAACACTCGCTACAGAATACACCCAGGGCTTACATATTCACATACACCCGTGCACCGTATAGAGAAGCACAGCCATTTTTACCTAGCTCGTTTTTTGGTATTTCATTGTTTATCTAGGCTTTTGCTACTCGCTTGTTAATCATGGACGCAGGTACCGCTGCCTTTAATGCCAAAAGGCCCCAACCTGGGCCAAATCCAAATCAGATGGGCCAGGGATTCGCCTCACCAGAAATTGCCACCCATCAGCAGTTCTTGCAGAACCAATACCAGCCGCAGCATCAATCTCAATACAATAGTACCCAAGACCTTATCACTCCTAATTTTTCCATGACACTGCAAACCGGGAGCAGGAAAGCTTCTATGACTTCTCAAAGTGCCATGTCTATGAACAAGTTATTCCGCCGGAACAAGGCATCTGATTTCACTCCCGAAGGGCAGTTTGATGATGATTTGGGTGCTGACATCCAAGGGTTAACTGAAAACGTCAGTTTTGACGATATAACTCACATAAGAGATAGAGGGCCTTATGGGCTTCTGGGGACCAAGACCTTGGATACAACTCCCATCATTCCAACTCTTGGTAGCACTGCCGCCCCTCGTAATAACCTCCAGTATAGAAAACAAATGAATCAACAGATGAAGATGAACCTTGCTTCAAGTGCTCGAGCTATGAGTCTAGCTGGTGGCAATCCAATGAACCAGAATGGCCAAATACCTAGAACTATGTCGATGGGTATGCCTGGCGCTGGCCCTAGAGCCATGTCTTTGAACAATAGACCAGTTGACCCTCGTGCCATGTCGTTAAGATCGAATCCAGGAATGATGCATATGAATCCTCAGGGGATGCCTATGCAAAATCCTAATCTTCCACGGTCCATGTCTTTGACGAACCAGAATCAGCAGATGAACCAGATGCATATGAATCAGATGGGGCAAGTACCGATGAATGGACAGATGAATGGAATGAATGGACAAATGAATGGGCAGATGAATGGACAAATGATGAATGGACAAATGATGAACGGACAGATGATGAATGGACAGATGATGAATGGACAGATGATGAATGGACAAATGATGAACGGACAAATGATGAATGGTCAGATGATGAATGGACAAATGCATCCACACATGAACCAAATGAATCCTCAAATGAATGGACAAATGAATCAGATGTACCCAATGAATCAAATGAACGGAATGCCATTACATCCTAACCAGGCTGCTAATCAGAACCAAGGTAAAGGAAGCTATAGTCCATTGAATCAAAACTCAAGTGATTCTCTCATGAATGTGGTTGAAGAAAAAGAAGAAGACGACCAAAACACATTACAAGAGTCTCAACCAAAAGGCAGAAAGGCCCCTCCACCATTATCTGAGAATGGTGATGCTGAGGAAGATGACGATGAAGACGTGGTGTACAAATTCGATAATGAAGAAGATGCTGATAATCTCCTGCTTTCTAGAAAGTCAACATTGAAGAAATCCAATTCCATGAGGTTGCGTAAGTTGAACCTATTCAACAATAATGATCCAGATATCGCAGAAGAAGATAGCCATACACCTGTTGGGACAAGTCCTTCAAGGCGTGTTAATAATGATACTTCTCCTTCATTTAACGTTAAACGTCAAAGTGACGCTGATACTATGAGTAAAAGTGAAAGTGACGAGTTATATAAACACTTATCTGAGAATAAGAACAAACTCAACGAGTTGGGTGCTTCCGCTGTTAATGGATCAACCGCTACCGACGTTTATTACACTGCCAATGATCTCAACAGCCCTTCAAAAAACTTACCCTCGCCAAACATTCGTGATTCATTTGTTTCTAAATCAAGCAGCAAAGACGTCCAATCCAGGAAAACTGGTATGGAAGAATCTAAAGGACCCGTTGATATTGATTTCCATAGTGAAACAGAAAGTGAGTATGATAATGAAGATACGTTGGATGGAAGAGGTTCTCCTAAGCCTATTAGTAAACAACAATCAGTCAGATCCTTGACAGAAAATACCGCTTTTCATAATTTCAGACAAAGCTCAATCACAAAGACATCTCCACTTGGAGAAAGTGGAGATCATCCTAATGATGAAGTTAAAACTAAGTCTAATGATTCTTCAGTTAAGAGTGATCTGAGTGCCTCCAAAGACAATTACCAGACCAATCCCTCTACTGCCAATACATCCTCAAGCAATATTGAAAAGCTTTCTTCACAACTCATGGAAACATCAATAAATGAAAACCCAAGTTCTGAAGCAATTGACTTCAACAAGAAGTCAACCTCAAATAGCCCAAGAGAGAAAAGGGGTTCTAGGATTAACATCTTCAAGAGATTATCCAAATCTAAAAAGAGTCCTCAACATGACGATGATGATAGTTTTTATGAGGCTTCAGGCAAATCATCTAAGCGTAACTCATTAACTTCCACCCCTACCAGCTCTAGACGTAATAGTTCTAGACGTATATCCTTACTGGGTAATCACACATCTACGCCTACTCAAGCGGCAGTTCCTGTGACGTTCACGAAGGAAGAGTTGGGAATAATGAATGCCAATAATGAATTGTTGAATGAATTGGAATTGGTGACCACAGAATTAGCCTCTTCCATCAGAAGAGAATTGAAGTTAGAAAGTCAAATCAAGAACTCTAGTCAAGGATCCAGCACCAGCAGTCAAAAATTGGAGAGTGAAGTGAGAGATAAGCTGAGAATAATAAGTGAGTTACAAGATAAGCTTACCAAGGAAAGAAGGTTAAGATTCATAGGAGAAGAACATGCATTGTTATTAGAAAACGGTCAAAATCCAAGTCCATTAAAGTTGAATTATGAAAAGACCGAATTACACAGACAGCTTATTTTGAAGAATGATTTGTGTAATCAGTTGCAAGATAAATTGAATGAGTATCAGTCTAGAGAGGACGAATTGTTCAATCAACAAATGACTACAAAAGAAGATACCAACTTACTTGACAAATACAACGAGCTATTGAAAGAGAATGCAGAAATGAAGATGAATGTTATACCGACCTTAGAAAAGAAGCTTGAGACGTTTGAAGGATCTCATCATTTAGCTCCGAGCAGATCTCCTAATGCAAGCCCAAGCCACAAATCTAATAGAAACCGAGTGCTCTCATTGGCACATAGTTATAATTCATTTGATGATTCAACTGATGAAGCTATTGACCATTCCGAGGACCAACTTGAAATCAGTTCATTAAAGAAACAACGTGAAGAATTGAGAGAGATTGTGACAAAGTTGAATTCAAGTCATAGTTATGAGATGAAATTGGCTAGTGAAAAGTTGAAGATGCTTGAGAATAAGATGACAGAACAATACAATATAAATGAGAAGTTAAGGGAACGTTTCAGTCCATCTGCTCCTAATTCCTTAAGTGCAAAAGGTGGGAAACTTCAAGGGTTTACGATAGTTTCACCCAAGAAAAAATTATTTGACGATTAACGGTATAGTTCAATATATGATTAACAGTGTAAACAGTATTTTACGGATGTTCAAAACAAATCTATCAATGAACTGTCTAATGTTATGTATGGCTTCAAGTAGTACAGTATAGTGTCGTTTCAGTGAAGTGCCAATTTGACCATCTCTTTACAGCCTTCACAATTCTATGACATTTCCTGATATCATCCGACATTGCCATCACGATAACGAGTTGATGAACTGGCTGATCAATTTGGCGATAACTGGCCCTTGATTGTTCAATATCTTGGTGTTATAACAAGACTTTTCGTAAACATTCTTGTCTATCTTTCCCGAGTCATAGATAATCTTCAAAAGCTCCAAAACATGTTCGGTACTAAATTCTGGGTGGCCCTGAAATGTCAATACCTTTAATGGACCAGATGCAGTGACTATACCTTGGATAGAACACTTGGAAGAAGAACCAATAGAAGTGAATTTTGTATGCTTTAAGTATGGCGACAGAGACCCAGGCAACCCATAGACAATATCCCTATGGATTTCAGGTAAGTTCAAATGGTCGTTTATCACATTATGTTCTTTATCCTTCAAGATATCCAAAAACAGATTATGTTCAATTGAGAAGATTTCAGGATTCAAGTTGATGGTGGTGGTTCCACATTCCCATCCGACTTCAGGAGCACTTCTATCGACTTTACACCCCAAGTTTTTACTGATGATTTGGTGACCAAAACAAACCCCTACCACTGGGAAATCTTTTAGAGGGAAAACCACCGTTCTAAGAAACGTGTCCAACCTTTGAATCCACGGTTTAGTATCAAACGAGTCACTTCTCGACCCGCTGATAATTATCCCGGCCACCAAGCCCTTATGGAACTGCTGTTCCAAGTCCTTATACACGGCAGTTAAGTTCTCATCTTCAGGTTCCAGAAACACCGAATATTTCTTTGCAGGGAACTTAGAAATACCAGACGAAGTGACCATCTCGACACACATGTCGCCCAAGTCGCCGTACTTCGCCAGCAACTCGGGAATAGGCGTGTCACAAAATAGGACCGCTATGTGTTTAGATTGTGCCATACAGTTGAGCCTCAGTGGATCCGCGAGGAATATCGTGAGCATACAACTACCACATTAGGATGTCGTGCTTAGCGCCAGGAGTAGTGCGAAAATCGCGGCCCTTCCGCCAGGAAAATAGCGACTAATTTACCAGCAGCACTGGGGATTACCGCGAGACTTTGCTAATCAAATGCCCCGCGATTAACTGTACATGTGGATAATAAACACAAAGAACTTGGTGACGATTGTTCGTAGATGGCTCTACATTCTCCTGGTAGGCTTCTACCTCCTCGTTATACTCGGCCCGCTTTCGGTCATTGCCTATCTCACCTTCCACTCGGTGTTGATGCCTGTGAGTAACCTAGCCATTCCTTTACAGTTTCATGATACCACTGATTTGAAAACAGTTGCAACGTTCCTGCTGGAACAAATCCTCCCCCAGTTGAAAAAACGGCCGGAGTTGACGTATTCGGTAGGATTGAATGTCGAAGTGATGTGCAATCGGAATCGAAACGACGACATCTTTAGAATCCCAAGCACTTTCATCATCGAAAATACCGATATATCCCAGGTATCGAACATGATCTTGAATTGTGACTCTCGTTACTTGTACCACCAGAACAACTTGTTTGTACCTTATAACTTGAGGTTTTGGGTAAGCCCGGTTCTTTCGGACGTCAACAAAAATGTCCAGCTACGGGTCAAGTATTTAGACTTGAAAGGCCATGAGTTGATTAGAATGCTTAAGAAAAACCATGGTCTAATTGAAATCGACAAGAAGCCAATCATTAACGATGCAAACACGTTTCTTGAGCTAGAAGTACAGTGGGATGGATTTAGATATTATATTCAGAAGTATCCTATTCAGTCGTTTATGTATGGAACATCAACGTTCTGGAGTTTCTCGGTGATGTTTACCTTCTTATCAGTTTTTGCTTCCACCGTGATTCAGAGTGAAGCACTCAGCAAAGACAGAGACGGCAGCGATTTGAAAGAAGAACCCGGCTTGAGTGCAGAGGATAGGCTGTTTGTGGAGAGAGAGAGCAGGTGGTTAAATAGCCAAATGTCTAGGAGTGACGAGACAGCTAGCGAAGAGCCAGAGTCGGGGAGAGAAGCTGTGGTCAAAACTGAGCCGGAGGACTAGGAGGAAGCTAGATGCGTGTAAAAGCGTAGCAAACTTTAATATTTATAATGAATAAATGATATCACACTAATACATTATGCAGCATTCAACGTCTTGCTGTTAGAGTCAAGACCGAGTAAAGGAATGATTCTTCTGAAGTAATCTGTCTCATCGAGTGAAGGATTCGAGTTCAAGTTATCATTGAATTGATCAACCTCAACCTTGTTGGTAAGATATGCTTCAAACTCGTCCACCAATTGAGTCCACTCAAAGAGCGACTTACCAAGGTTGATGAAATGAACTGGATTCATATCCTGCTGGCCTTGGAACAATGGTTCATCAAAACTCATTTGGTTATCGTCAGCTGTCAAGAAGAAATTATCCGTACTAATGAAAAACCGGTTGTATACATCTGAGTGAAGATATATCGACACAGATGGCACCCTTGGTTCACTAGGTAATTTATAGTAATCATGGTTTTTAAACACATAAGTTTTGTTCTTCATTAAGAATAGCTTGTCTCTAATGGCATCTTGGTCAAATACCAACTCGAACTTGAAAACAGGTCTGGCTATTTCAGGAGGCAAATCACATACAACGGAAGGATCCTTCAGGTCTGTGGTACTTGAGGATATGGTGGTAGAAGAACTGGAGGCTTCCGATAAATCAGTGAGGGAAGTGGGTCTGGAGTTAAACGATAACAACAGCGGGCTTGAAGATCTCGATTTGAGTGAATATGTGGATAAAGATGTAAGCGAAACCGACTTCGAGCTTGCCGTGAATTCACCCTTGATACTTGGAGGTTTCTTTGACTTTTCAGGTTTGTCGTCCACAGTCAACATTTTAAAGATCTTCCCAATGGAATTGACAAGTGAATTAGACCGTTTTCCGTCATCTTCGGTGTCCTCTTGTGGTAAGCTTGAACAGGAATAAATGGCTTCATCATAGATCTCAAACGGGTGAGTCTTCTTCAACTCGCTAGGTGTAAATACATTAGGTAAATCACCGTCCTCATCAGAATTAACGAGCTCATTCAAAAGTACTTCATCCTTAGTTATAGGAACTATCGCCATTTTCTTATTGATGACAGGATTATCCGGTTTGAAGTAATAGTTTTGTCTTTTGTTAGAAGCAAAGAACTTTTCGAAAACACTATGAGACTCCAACAATTTGTGTTTGATTTCTAACGATATCTTAATAGATGTCGATGACTCAAAGTTGTTGATACCAATAACTCTCCAAATCAAGAACCGGATGTAGTAGTTCCTTACAATAGGATTCCAATGCATGAAGAATTTCTCCCAATTCTTATTACCAATAAGCCAATTGGTGAAATTCTTTTTGAAACTTTCATTATCGTTTTGTATCCAATCAAACTGCAGAAGATCAGTACCTCCAATGACTTCAGGGATTTTATCCCATACGTTGAATAAGAAGGAGATGTTTTTCAACAAGATTTGTATGTAATCTGTTTTATCGATCATCATGTAACAACAATTGAGCCAGAAAGGCCAGTCGATAGTCTCCACGTAATTGACAAACTCATAGATAACATTAAGAATCAATGAGTTCTTGTTGAATTCATGAATTGTCATTTTCTTGGCGAAGCTGGCTAAAATCCCATCAATATAAGACGTGACAGTCTTTAAGAATACCAAAGATTCATCACTTTGCTGGGAGCTTTTCAGTTCCATATTAAACTTTAAGTCTCTAAGGGTTCTGAAGATCTTGAACATTGAATTATAATAGATATCATTTTGTTTGTGGACGTTCTGTTTAGATCCTGGGGTGCCATTGAATCCAGGAGACGACGATATGTTTTGAACAACTTGAAAGTCTTGATTCATTCTCATATTGGTATTATTCTTGGATATTCTGCCAATAGAGATCTGGAGAATTTGGTAAATATGAGTCAAAATGATATTGAATCCGGGTGCGTTTAATAACAAGTCATCATCTGCTGTTAATCCACCTTTATCAAATACCTGTAGTAACACATTCAAATAGTGTCTTAGGAAAGAGTTGAAGATGTCGCTATCACTATTGAGCCATCTACCTACCCAAACCCCACTAGGTTCTTTGATACCTTTTACTGGCAGTTTAGGAGGCACAAGACAATTCAAAACGATTTTCTGGTGCTTGGTTAAATCCCTATTTGCTAGTCCACTAAAACCTATAAGGTAGTGAAGGTGAGGTGGAAAAACGTCAATAATCTCTTCAACACGCTGATTTGAGACAGTGAAGAGTTTCATATTCTCTTCAAATACTGATTGTTTGATGTTCAATAAGAATAGAAGGGCATTACTGACACCAGGAATATGAAAAAATGACTGAGCAAATACCTTGCCTATGAATGCAGATATTGAAAGCGGTAAGTGCTTTATGGTGGCCAACTTGGTTATGGAGAAGTCCAACGTGAGTACCAAAAGATCCTGGAAACACTTGGCGGTTTGTGGTTCTATCAAGGCTTCCTTTTGGTAGATCCATTCGGGCCTTGATATGATTCGAGATATACACTCCAAATAAGCAGATCTATCGATACTTGAAAGAGTATTGGAGTTTATGAGCAGATTCAAAAGCGAGCTCCACCATTTTGCAAGCAAGCTGGAAAGAATAGATATCAAGCTTTCATAGACCTTGAACCCTATTGAAGACGATATGTCCTGGAGTAACCGGTTAAGCGACGAGGAGCGCAAGAAAGGTAAAAGTACCGTACGCAAGATGTTTGTGGTGACAACCCCGTGGGATTTGGAGTTGAATTTGCCCAAGCCGATTTCAAGTCTTTTGAAGTGTTTCAACACAAATTTAATTGATTTGTCATGGTTTATAGCAGTCGAGGCCAAAGAAGAGGCCGAACCCGACCGAACAAGCTTCAGCATTCTAGGCCTCGAAAGGGTCTTGGAACGTGGCGGGAGCGTGACTGTCCGGGACGAGGTGTTGGAGCAGTCCGACCCAGAAGATTTGTTTCTTAATATACTTGATGTCATAACGAGCGGGGGTTGATATCAGCCAGAACAGGTGTAGATAACAAGGGGATGCGTTGGGGCGGCAGGGAGTGCCGGGAGGTGACGGTGTATACCAGAAGTGAAAAGACTCGAACGAGTGCCAGAAGATTGACGGGCAGTGAAGTAAAGAAAGTAAATTAATATAAATAATTAAGCCGCTCTGTTATTAAAATGTGCGCACTTTCGGGTCGTCTCCAGGATTGCTTTCTGGGGCAGGAACGGGAGCTCTGAGTGGGTTATGCGAGATGGTGTGGTGGGCGTGGAGACACTTGGAGATATAAGCAGAGAGATACGGCAGAGAGAAGAGGGTTCCAGGGGGGACTCGTGGCCGGGCAGCTGAGATGCATTGTTGCGAAAGAGTGCGTTGTGCGAAGAGAGCAAATTTCAGGCCATTGTCTGATGCGCAGGATAACAACTGGGGGCAGATTTGGCAGCGGGATGGCAGGTGGTGGATGGCAGTGGATACAGTGTGTTGGTGGAGGTACTCGGAGGCCATAAGTGTACGTGGGGGCGGACTCGAAAGCTGCCAGCGGCGTTTTCTTCTGGAACTTTACAGCCAAGACTGGCAACTATTCAGCAGAAAATGTCAGGAAAATAGGCAGGGATTGTAACCGTGCATCGAAGATACTGAGATGTGACAGCATCTGTAAGGGGCAGGAATGAGCAACGTGAGCCAAAGGGGCAGGTGCAAAGGGGGAGCGGGTGTTGCGTGCGTGTATATGCGGCCAGTGTTGCCGGCAGCGGTGCTGGCAGACGGGATGATTGGCAAGGCCCGAGTACCAGTCCAAGACATTGGCAGAAGAAGAAGTTTCGCGGCGGCCCCCAGGGCTCTGTCGGCGTGTGGAACGCACTGGCGGTAAATCCAGTTGCTGCCGATCCACGGTGCGTAAAATTGCCACAGTACAGTATTGAGCGCTCATAATTGTGTTGATCAGGAACCTTATGGTGTAGCGCCGTTCTTGGGGGGAGGTGTGGAGGTGTAGGGAGAGGTGTGGAGGTGTAGGGAGAGGTGTAGGGAGATGTGTAGGGAGATGTGTAGGGAGAGGTGTGGAGGTGTAGGGAGAGGTGTGGAGGTGTAGGGAGAGGTGTGGAGGTGTAGGGAGAGGTGTGGAGGTGTAGGGAGAGGTGTGGAGGTGTAGGGAGAGGTGTAGGGAGAGGTGTAGGGAGAGGTGTAGGGAGAGGTGTAGGAGAGTAGTGAGTAGTGGGGAGTGGAGACTTGAGAGATTCCATGGAAGACTACAAGACATGAGACTACCATCGATAGTGTACCTTCAACGTATTTATTAAGTATATTTGAGCCAACTTTGGCACAGACCATTACACAAGTTCTGTTTCTTTCTTTTCGGGCTGTTCTGTCTGTTCTGTCGCCGTGTCCTCGTCGATTCTCTCACCATTTCCATTTTCAATAGGGTCTTTAATATAACTGGCAAGGTTGTTGAGCTTCTCCTTATACTTTGTGATCGAAGCTTTGAGCACGTCAATTTCATTCTCCCTGCTCTTCAAATTGGCCTGTGCATCGCGATGGTCCTCGCTAAGCTCCTCTAAATGCTGTTCACACTTGAATACTTCTTCCTCCAAGTGCTTGATTACGTTGTCTTTTGATTCTATGGCCTCTTGGTCTCCTACCATTTTCCGGTCTTGGACCTTCCTGGCCTTGGAAATGTCTTCGAGTTCAGCAGAAAGACTCTGCTGTGTTTGTTCAAGGGTCCTTTTTTCGTTTTGCAACCGTTCAACTTGGTCCACTAGTGCCTGTTTATCTGCATTGACCAGATCCAAGCTGCTATTACTAGTTTCAAGCGCCTCATTGGACTTCTTAAGCTCCTCGCCCGTCTTTTCAAGGTCTTCGTGGAGCTTTTTGAGCTGCTGCTGAATGTCTTCTTGTTCGCTCTTGAGCTTCTTCTCGTTTTCTTGACTGTCTTCTAGGTGTTTAGCAGTTTCAGCGAGTTTCAGTTCAGTCGACTCGAGGCTGAATTGTTTCGTCTCAAGCTCCAGCCTGAGCTGTTGGAGTTTAGTATCAATCCCTCTACATATTTGTTGGAACCGTATGGTTTCGGTGTTGCCACTTACTGTTTCGGTGTTGGTGTGTGAGGGGGAATTCGTGGTTTCCTGGTTCTTTTCTTCAGCTCCTTTGTCGTCTGCCTTTTCCTCGTCTTTCATGTCACCGGACTCAACTTCGTGTTTGGACTTGTCTTGGAGTTCGTCCTTGGTTTCCTCATCAGCTTCTTCTTGGTCAGCTGGTTTGGCTTCGTCGTTATCTTCGTCCTTGTCGTCCTTGCCATCGTTCTCTTCGTCCTTTTCCTCGATCTTGTCTTCCTCGATCTTGTCTTCCGTTTCCTTGCCTGCAACAACCACAAACTCTTCATCGTCCACAGAAATGTCCGCAATCTCTGGAATCAACTTCACTATCTGCCCATACAATTCATCATATTTGTCCCTGACAATGTCGTATAACTGGTTATCACGCTTTTGCTTCATCAAAGATATCAATGTGGTAGATAACTTTTCCTTGTAGTATACTAGTTCTTGGTCCAGATGCTCTTTCTCTGCTTTTAATTTACCGAGGTAGTCTTTTAGCTGTGTGACTTCAGCGTTAACCAATTCCTTTGCCCTTTCATCAATTGCCTCTTTGGATTCCTTGACAAGCTTTTCAGAGCTTTCAAGCTGTTTTTCTTTGTCTGAAATGGTATTCTTGAGATCACTTATGCTTGATTCAATTTCACTTAAAGAGCCAAAGCCCAAGGATTTCTTGAACTCGTCGATTTCCGCCACACTCGTTTGAAGCTTCTGGAATTTGGCCTTGAGATCATCTGCACTTTCAACATCCAAGTCCTTTTGGACTGCTTCAATGGTTTCGATTTGTGCCTTATAGACCTTCAATTCTTCTTCATACTTTTCAAGCTGGTCAGGCTTGGTCAGGATATCTTGGATTTCCTGATCCTTCTGTTTCACTACGCTTTCAAGCCTAGAAATTTCCTTCTCGTACTCGAGAGCTTTGTAGCTGCTCTTTTCAGCAACCTGCGTAAACAAGCCTGTTCTTTCTTCTAAGATACTTTGTGAATCGTCAAGTTCACGTTGCAAGTCGTCGATTTTCTGGTCACGTTCAATGAGAATCTTCTCTATATTTTCGTTGAATTTGTGCCTGAAATGGGCTTCTGATTTGATCTTCTCGCTGTCGCTCCTCTGGAGTTGATCTTCAAGGTCTTTTTTGGTTGTTTTTAACTCGGAAATTTCGGTTTCTTGTTGGCTCAATTGACGCTCGAGAATGGCTACACGCCCCTGAGACTCTTTGGTAGATTTCTCGAGCTCTGCAACTTGTTTCTTGAATGATTTCTCTTTATGTTCGAAGAGAGTATCATTACTCTTCAAAATACTTTCAAGTTTAGCATTTGTATCGTCCAATTGCTGTTTCAAATTCTCACGAGCAGTGTTCGATTCGAATTTAAACAGCTCGTGTTCATTGTCTTTGCTCTGGAAGAGGCCGCCCAAGAATACATTGGCAGCTACCAGTAGAAGTAGGAGTAGGAAGAGCATGTTGAAAAAAACGCGCGGCGATGGAGTTATGTAGGAGGGATTGAGAGATAGAGGGCAAGTCCTGTAAGTACTGAGAGGAAGGCAGGGTGTAGATTCTGGCGGGATCAGAAGTACCATACGCAGAAGAGCAGGAAGAAAGACCCGGAATCAAAGCAAAGCGTAGGCTATGAATAGAATAAACAAGCGGTTTCGCAGATGTTTATATGCCATGTTATTGAGAGAGATAGAGGGAGAGATGGAGAAACAGGATACAGACGAGACACGAGAGACAGAGAGCGTCGGCCTGAGCCCGTATTGATCTCTAGAACGTGACATCCAGCACATTCCTCTTCACCTGCTGAACACTGCAGTTTCCCAATGGATACCAGGTTCAACTCTAGTCTGTGGTAAACCAATAGTTCTCCGTACATCTCGCGCCATCTGTATATAATTACGGTCACAATACTCTACACAAACACCATGATTTCAAATAGTTATATTTCTCTATTGAGATCCCTTTAAACCACCCACATCTCTGTCCCCTTCGTATAAACTCCACTCTTTCGACACCCTCCCAGCCCCCAACACCCATCAAACTGCCTTTGCGTCTCAACCTTCATATTCTCGATCTCAATCTCGCAAAATCGCACTAATGGATATCACCATCTTCCAGAACCCTCCCAGGCCAAGGTCCCGGTCCCGGACCAGAAACTCCACTGCGAACTCCCGTAGTACCAGCTCCAACAGAAGACCCTCCCTCGGTAGCAGACGGTCGCTTTCGTCGTCGTCGCTCACCAGACTCTCCATCACCCCCGCCTCCGCAGATGGCAAGGACGGTGAAGTGCCTTCGGTTCAGGCCACTCTCGATAACACGTTGCCAGTTGATTTCTTCAAGCAGGATATCTGGGCGCTTATAAAGGCCCTTAGAATCAGCAAGTGGCACAAAAAACCTCTTGACCCCAAAAACATTTCCATCAACAGAATCAGCGGGGCCTTAACCAATAGCATCTACAAGATCGAGTATAGAGACGATAAGATCCGGATCCCGCTGTTGTTGCTTCGTATATACGGCAAGAATGTCGACGAGATCATCGACCGTGAGCTGGAGCTCGAGGTGTTGATCAAGCTCTGTCTCAAGCGTATTGGTCCTAAGCTCTTGGGGACATTTACAAATGGGCGGTTTGAGCAGTTTTTAGAGGGGTTTATCACGTTACAGAAAGAACAAATCCGTAACGAAGTCATCAGTCAGATGATAGGAAGAAGAATGAAGGACTTGCATTATAAAATCCAATTAGAATACAAAGATTATAAAGATAATCTTCCAATGTGCTGGAAGCTTATCCACAAGTGGTTGAATATTTATGAGAGAGATCTTCGGGACAATTTCTTACAGAACGGGGTCAAGGACGAAGACATTTTCTTGATGCCATACGAGGTGTTCAAGGCCAAAGTCTACGAGTATAGAGCATGGTTATTTGGTAAGTACCCAGCCACTGGGTTTGCTGCCAACTTCAAGTTTTGCCATAACGACACCCAGTATGGGAACTTACTTTTACACGGATCTTTTGTACCAGACGATATTGTCATTGACGAAGGACATGTAGAATCGGCTGGAGTCAAAAGTACCAGTTACAAGAAAGATTCCAGTTTGGTGGTGATTGATTTTGAGTATGGAGGTGCCAATTTCCCGGCGTTTGACTTGACCAACCATTTTTCGGAATGGATGTCCAACTACCACGACCCGGAGCTCTCCTACTATATAAACGAGAAGCGTTTCCCCAGTAAGCTTGAACAATTGAATCTTTTGAAAGCTTACGTGGAATACGATTTCCAGTACCCATCGACAAATTTAAAGACCGAAAAGACCCCTTCGGCATCCAACAACTTGACTGAGCTCATGGAGTATGAGGTGAAAAAGTTGTATAACGAATGCGTTTTTTGGAGACCTGCTGTACAGATTTATTGGTGTATTTGGGGGTTGATCCAAAACGGGCCCCTTAAGCCCAAGGACGACATTCATGATTTGGGTTGGACTTCTCAAGAGAAAGGTGTAGATGGTACATATACCATTACTACTGGGTTGACTGCAGTCGAGCTTAATGAGAATGCCATAGATGATGACGAGGTTGTTTCTGCCGACGACGAGTTTGATTATATCAAGTACTCCCAACAGAAAGCTGCAGCCGTTGTTGGAGACCTTATTTCTTTGGGGATAATGGATACCAACGATGTGAGCAGTGAGACTAGAGACATTGTGAAGTATCTTGATACTCTGGTGTTTGATCTCAGCGAGTCATAAGTCCATGGAACCGGTCAACCACCTATTTGATCTCAGAGAATCAATACGGATCATGTGAGCAGTAAAACTACATGATCAGTAAAACTATCAATATTTAATTCTTAATCTGAAAAATCTAGACCATCCACAGTAGTATAAAGCGTATATCTTGAAACCCAGTGTACATCTTTTCCACAGACCAACACCTAAATACAGCTGGTATACAAATGGTTGCAAAACACACTGGCAAATCTCTACACCGAAATACTCACCCCAGATTCTCACCATCACCGAGCACCACCATATCCCAGTTTCTAGCCTCTCCCACCACATCCCATGAGTTTCCGCCTCTCCCACCATCTCCCACCATCTTCATCCTGCCCTGCTCTCTCCGCGGTAACTTCCTCGCCAAAGTTTTCGCGGTGAAAAGATGAATTCCAACATCATGCTCTCATTCAGAACAAAAGGTTACAATGGGTACGGGGTACAGTACTCTCCGTTCTTCGACAACAAGCTTGCGGTGGCCACCGCCGCCAATTATGGGTTGGTGGGTAACGGGAGGCTCTTCATTCTCGATATAGCCCCTTCTGGACAGATCCAAAACCAGATCTCGTGGGACACCCAGGACGGTCTTTTCGATTTGAGTTGGAGTGAAGTGCACGAAAACCAAGTGGTGTGTGCCAATGGTGATTGCAGCATAAAGCTCTTTGACACCACGGTGCCGCAATTCCCGGTGATGAACTATAAGGGCCATACAAGAGAGGTATTCTCTGTGAATTGGAATTTGGTTGACAAGCTGACGTTTGTGTCGAGCTCGTGGGACGGAACCATAAAGGTGTGGAACCCCGAGCGGGAGCTTCCGGTGATGTCCATGCAGAGTTCCCGGACCCTGCAACAGGGAGCCTCGCTGGCCCAGGCGCCGCCGATGTCCCACCAGGCTGTTCACCAACAGAACCAGAAGCAAATCAATACCGCTGATTGTGTCTATAATGCAGTGTTCTCGCCGCACCAGCCTTCTGTCTTGATGAGTTGTAACGGGGCGTCGAAGGTGCAAATCTGGGACACCAGGCTTCCAGATCCACTCACAATTGAGTACATTGCCCACTCGGGGCTTGAAGCATTATCGTGCGATTGGAACAAGTACAAGTCCAACATCGTGGCTACTGGAGGTACCGATA
Organism: Yamadazyma paraphyllophila; assembly: GCA_030563605.1. Taxonomy (NCBI): domain Eukaryota; kingdom Fungi; phylum Ascomycota; class Pichiomycetes; order Serinales; family Debaryomycetaceae; genus Yamadazyma; species Yamadazyma paraphyllophila. Next base: position 1,441,913 of record JAJMJO010000001.1, read on the forward strand.
AGGGCGTGAGGTTGTGGGACTTACGGATGATGAATAGAGTAGACCAGCATATTCCTGGGATGGCTACGCACAGTTTTAGAGGACCTACGCCGTTGAACGAGTTTTTGGGCCACGACTTCGCCGTAAGGAAGGTGGTGTGGTCGCCCCATAGCGGCGAGGAGCTCATGAGTACCTCGTACGACATGACATGCCGGATCTGGCAAGATAAGCTGAATGAGCGGGCCAGGTTTCTCAATACGGCCACGGGAGGATTGCGTGGAATCATGAATAACCACCGGGAGTTTGTCATTGGAGCAGACTACTCGCTTTGGGGAGAGCCCGGCTGGTGTGCGTCGACCGGCTGGGATGAGATGGTTTACATTTGGGACTCAAAAAGATTGTGAGTAAATATTGTCAATATTTTTCGCAGCTATTTGCTTACCCAATTGGGGGATTGTATAAATATTTGGTTAAGTCATTGCAGAGTATTTATTTAATAACTTGGGGGTCTGCAATTTATGTCCATGATGGAGTCGCTTCACGTTAACTTGGACTTCAAGTATTATTTGAAAAACAAATCTGTCAATACGTTATTTGAGACCCACAATGGTTTGTGGCATGAAAACCAGTTAAGATTCATCAATTGTCCTGATTGTGAAATCATCGAGAACTTATCGATGATCAAGGAGGTTGTGTCCAAGTTGAATGGATATGATGCTATGAACCACATCGAGATCTCCAACCCTACATTTGACACTCCTGTCGTAACCATATCGTTCAAGGGTTCTAAAGACTTCATCAACTTCTCCCGCAACTTGGTGTTCAAGCTGTATAAGAACATCACATGCAAGACCATTGAGTTTGACAATGGCCAATTGCCAGCCATCCTGAATGAGTTTTTTGACAAATTGGACAGATTGTCGGTTATTTACAGCGTGGAAATCATTGTGAATCCTAGCAACTTGATAATTTTTGGTGGTCAGGATAATGTATCTATCATTGAAACCGAAATCAGGGTGTTGATGGATTCGATGGTTCAAAACCATCTAATTGACTATATTGATATCAACTTATCTATTCTCCCTATTATTGGTGGACCTGGTTTGCTGAACATCAGTGAAATTGCAAAACAACTGAACAGCAATATCTACTTGCCAGACTTGTTACCAGACTTGTATAATTCTGGCATCTACAGCCAGCATAAGAACTTCAAGATCTGGGTGACTGCTTCAACTGCCAGTCGAATCTTGGTTATAAAGAAGATGTTAACCAATTTGATATCCAATGTGGATAACCTGTTCTACAGCAAAACCATCGATGTTCCCAAGGAGAAGTTGGATTTATTGGTCTTGAACAAGCAGTCCGAAATCATGGATATCATGTTAAAGAATAGCACTTTTATCCAATTGCCTAAGTTAGGTGATTCCACCACTCAAATCACAGTGCAAGGATCCAGCTCGATGAGTGTCAATAATACCATACGGGACATATACCAACACACAAGCAAATACTATAAACTTTTGATCAACAACGAGAACCCATTACAGTATCAATCGGTGATTGATGTGATAACCAAAAAATTCAACTGCTTTGCAAAACTCAACTTCAGCGGGCTTGAAATTGTAGGTGAAAACCACCAGGTGAAACAGCTTGTACAATACATCAACAACAACTCTGTGAATTTCAAGATCCAGTTATTGATTGAGATCAGTAATGAGCAAAGAGAGTTTATCAGTGGAAGAAAGAACGGAAAAGTGTTGAAGATCTTGAATCAAGTCGAGGAAGCAGCGATTGTGAAGTTCTTCGATGTGAATGAGTACAACTTCTTAATTGATATTGTGATTGAAAATTCCGGCACCTTGAACGGATTGGTTCATATGCTCAGTTTGATAGAAAGCGAATTGCCAGCGGAGTTGAAGTTCAATGTTCCCGAGATGTTCCACAAGTCTATCATTGGAAACGGAGGACTCATCATCCAGAGTATCATGAAGAAGTATAACGTCTACATAAAGTTTTCAAGCCAAAACAAAGACAGTTCTGGTAATGGCAATAACTACTACGGGTTCAAGAGGTTTGATAATGTGTTAATCAAATGCCCGAATAAGAATGCTTCCAACATCCAACTAGTTAAAGAGGAAATCGATAACTTGGTCATCAACTGCTGCAAGAATAACCTAAACAATAACTACTTGAATAAGAATTTGAATAACTCCATCTACAGTTCCATCGACTTCAAGTTACTCAAGGCCCATTACTTATTATTGATTAATAACTTCCGGTTGAACAGTTTGAACAATAGCGAGATCGAGCACCAAAGTTTCATTGAATGGCCCGACTCATACGACAGCTTTGAAGGGGCTAACAGCAAATCGATATCAATCAAAGGGTCGGATATAAAACTCAAGTTCTTCATCAACAACTTAATTGCTAGTTTACCCAAAAACTTCAAGTTCGTTTTGAACAAGTCTCCAGCCATTCAAAGCTTGCAATCTCCCGCCTTTACCGAAGAAATCATAAATGTGTTTAAAGTATTCTACAACATTGAAGTCACGGTATTCGACAGCGTGAATAGGGTGGAGATCTGGATGAGTTACTTCGACAGCTCCCACGTCACCACCGCCACCGATTCCTTAACCAGCTACCTCAGAACACACGACATAGCCGTGGCCGACAAGGGAGCATTTGAGTTCAACCCGTTATCAGTAAGTTTAAACGAGATAAAGTTTGACACTGATAAAAAAGACAAAAGACGCGCACATAAGCCGTTGGGGAAAATCACCAATGAAGTGTAACTGAATTTATACCATCAATATACAACTTATCCATGGAAGCACATGAGTTCGCACTTTTTGCAGCCTCCGTCGGTAACAGGCGGGAGGATTGAGCAGATGGATGGCCTTTTTAATTCAAAACAGCCCAACCTCTCCCCCACTGTAGTACTGGGCTTCGCTTGGCTACCCCATAAGGTTTATAGATCACACGCCATTAACATTGCATAATTGCACTTCGGGAATTATCTGCAGGAGGCGATATGCTCAACAAAAAAATTTACTTAAAGATGCCATGCTGCATTGAAAATTTCAATCACCGACATGGAGGCCGTTAAGTCAGAGATTGCTAGTAAGATCGATTTTGTGAAGTTTGGGTTGCCCAGCCGTGAGGCGTTCACGTTTGCGTTCGGCAAGGCCCCTTTGCCTCCGTCGCCGTTTCAAAATGAATACTTGACCCTGGTTTTCAACTGGTCCATGAAGGCATCCACTCCTATGACAATTGCCCTTGTATATTTCACGTTTGTGCATTTCATCAACCCGAAGGTGGAGGACAGACAGGTGAGGTTGGCGGCCCAAAAGGCCGGGAAAAATGACCAGCCCAAGCGGTTGGCCCCAGCGCCAGTGTTCTTTGCGAAGCACGCATGGTTCAAGCTGTTTGTGATTTTGCACAATGTGTTTTTGTGTGTGTATTCGGTGTGGACGTTTGTGGGGATGATCTCCACCATCAACAGCACCAAGGAGTTGATCAAGGTGAACTTTGACAGCAACAACTTCCGGTTTGAGAGCAAGTTCCAGAGCTTCTTCCAATCGGTTTGTGATGTCGACAACGGGTTGTTCAACTTGGACATGCCGTTCAACAGCTTGCTTTTGTACGGCTGGTGGTTTTACATCAGCAAGTTTTATGAGGTGTTGGACACGGCCATCATCTTGCTCAAAGGAAGACCCTCTTCGTTGTTGCAAAGCTACCACCACTCCGGGGCCATGATGTGCATGTGGGCAGGCATCCGGTACCAGAGCCCCCCGATCTGGATCTTTGTGGTGTTCAACTCGTTCATCCACTCGTTGATGTACTTTTACTTCACGTTGAGTTGTTTGAAAATAAGAGTTCCTACCATATTCAAGAGAGCATTAACGTCGTTGCAAATCACCCAGTTTGTGGTGGGAGGCTCGTTGGCCATGTTGCACAGTTTCATCTACTTCACGGACTTGTCCACCAACGAGTTGATCAATTGTATTTCGACCCCTGACCAGGCATTATCGTTGCTTTTGAACGTTGGATACTTGACTCCTTTGACCGGGTTGTTTGCAGCCTTTTACGTTGAGAGTTACTTGAAGCGTAAGAAGGCTTGATACCAGCATAAGTAAATATTCGTAAATATCAATGTACAAAGAAATCACAGCCAGACTAGTGGTATTGGTGGCGTATTGGTGTCTATGTTACTGGTGAAGGAAGTATAATCTTTTTAACTGAGTGAGTTTTATCAAGAGAAGCTATGTTATGTTGTGTGGAGTGGATTGGAGCGTTGGATAGTTCGGTTGAACAGAGGATACCTGGTTGAGCTGAAAGTGCTGTTAACTGTTCCAACTGCTGTTAACTGTTCCAGCTGCTGTCTTACTGGTGTCTAGCTGGAATCTGGCTGCTTCCAACTACTTCCAACTGCTTCAAACTACTTCCAACTGCTCCCAACTGCTTCCAACTGCTTCCAACTGCTCTAAGAGGGATTCCAAGAGAATGGCGAGATCTAACAACGTTCCTAGTCTCCAAACCGTCTCTCGGTTCATTACTGTGGGGTCAACCCAGCCTAGTTGTTATCCAGAAGCATCGAAACCATCGCTTCTTGCGAGTTGTCTTCTATAAAGCGTTGCTTCTTTATCAGACCTGGTCTGTCCAGTAGTTTGGACTTCTAGGCTGCGAATCTTGGCTGCAATCGCTCGAATCTTGGCTGCAATCGCTCAGATCTTGGGTGCAATCGCTCAAATTTTGGCTGCTTTCCTACCGCCCAGCTCACACCAGTCTTCCTGCATCGCCACTCTACACCAGTCTTCTGTCCCGATACTACTACACTACGTGTTGAACTAGTGCGCCACAAACCTGCAATACAAACCTTATCTAGACTATACTATTCTGTCGCGCCGCGAGGTAAATTAACTGATCCCTATAATGTCCCACAAGATCCATAAGACTATTGAAATCAACGCCCCCTTAGAGAAGGTACGGGAAGTGTTCTTTGACTTTGACAAGTTCAAGGAATGGGATTCACCCATTTTGGTGGTGCCAAAAACCACTCCTCTCAACCCCGGAGACACCCCTGATGTTACCGTCAAGGGCATGAACTTCACCCCCGTCATCTTGACCAACAACGAGAAAGAATTGAGCTGGGAAGGCACTTTGGGAGCCAAGTTTATTTTCTCTGGAGTCCACTCTTTCCAGTTTGAAAAGAAGGATGATAACTCTGTGACTTTCCACCACGGCGAGGTATTCCAAGGGGGATTGTTCCCAGTGTACAGGTACTTCAAAGGGCCTGGCTTGGAAGAGATATATACTGAGTTCAACGAGAAGTTTAAGAAGAGAGTTGAACAGTTAGCTAAGTAGGGACGGTAGTTTGCGTATCTAGTTATATTATAGATGTATGCAATAAATGTTTTATACGGAAAAGGAGGGAGAGAGGAAGGAGGGAGAGAGGAAGAAGGGAGAGAGGAAGAAGGGAGAGAGGAAGAAGGGAGAGAGGAAGAAGGGAGAGAGGAAGAAGGGAGAGAGGAAGAAGGGAGAGAGGAAGAAGGGAGAGAGGAAGAAGGGAGAGGAAGGAGATGAAGAGAATGACGAGTTTGAATAAATGTTATTCACGACTTGTCTATTGTTAGCTTGTTCGTGACAAACAAGCTTCGAATAGCCTCTTGTCTGAAGTAATACTCTCAAGACACAAATCACTAACTGGCCGAATCTATACAGCCTAGGGTTTTACACCGTTCTTTGGCTTCATTTAAAGTTAAGCCCTCACCCATTCTAGCTAGCTCTACGTCTATTGTAGCTCTACGCCTATTACAGCTCTACGAATATTGCAGCTCTACGCCCATTCTAGCTCTACACCCATTCTGGCTCTACACCCATTATGGCTCTACGCCCTCGCTACCTAGGACTAAATCATCCGTGCAAAATAGACCATCGGATTTATCTCGCAGATAATGCCATATTGTCTGTTCAGGCCAACGAGAAAGAACAAAGGAAGGGCTAAGTGTCACGTGCACGCAAAATAATAGACGTGTAACATTAGTCTTGTAGAATCAAAGCTTGGAGGAAGTTGCAGGAAGTCTTAGAGGAAGTTGCAGGAAGCCTTGGAAGTCTTGGAAAGTCTTGGATAAGCTTAGTACCGGATAATCAACAGCCGAACAAGTCCCACATCTTCAACCCCCGCCTCTAAGCATAGCACCCTCCTCTCTAGTTCAACTCCCTCTAGTTCAACTCCCTCTAGTTCAACTCCCTCTGGACTCCCTCTCCTCGTCCCGCCGTCTCCCACTCGAGTCCCTCTAAATCTCCTATCTTACGTCATACCGCGCGCTCCTCAGATGAAAAAGTATACGAATTCAACTACCGAATCAGCCACGCATCTGTTTAATGAGTTAACTAAGATGAATCCGTTTGACGATAAGTTCACCACCGACCTGGACGCCAGGAAGGACAGCTTCGACTTGGATATCCAAGAGAACGACCAGTTGCTTTCTGGGGAAATGAATTCCACCAAGCAACCTTCTATTAGGCTTAACAAGCACAATAAGGTGATCAGTAACAAGAAATTCGGTGACTTGAAGCTCGAGACGTTCCACCACGAGCACGTCCGTAGCGGCAGCAGCGGCCGCAGTACCAGCAGTGATGACGGCAATGGTAGCTTCGATGGTATCAGCAGTGACGGCGCTGCCCGTGTGGGCACAAAAGAGCCTCGCCGTAGCTCTGATTCTGACTCAGACTCCGACGACCCGGTACGATACAACGACAATGAGTACGTCGACGACTTTGGCAACGCGTACGAGCATCTCAACTTCAACGCCAAAGAATACACCAAGAAATTGAAGTTCAAAGGTAACAGGCTTGTTTATTTCACGTCTGCCTTCGTGTCGCTTTTCGTGTCATTGTTTGGGTACGAGCAAGGGGTTTGCTCTGGGATCTTGACGTTCGACACCTTCAACCAGTACTTTGATAATCCCAACGCCACCCAGGTCGGGCTCATTATATCGATCTTGGAAATTGGCGCCATGGTCTCTTCGCTTATGGTTGCAAAATTGAGCGACAAGTTTGGCCGCAAAAAGACCATTTTGATCGGAACGTTTATCTTTATCATCGGCGGGTGCTTGCAGACGTTTGCCACCAATCTTTACGTGTTCTCTGTTGGGCGTGTTTTGAGTGGGGTCGGGGTTGGTATATTGAGCACAATGGTTCCGTCCTATCAGTGTGAAATATCGCCAAGTGAAGAGAGAGGGAAGTTGGTGTGTGGAGAATTTACCGGTAATATCGCCGGGTATGCCCTCAGTGTGTGGGTCGACTATTTCTGTTATTTCATTCAGAATGTTGGCGACGCCAGAAACAATCCTCATACGTTTGCAGCCAATTTGAGTTGGCGGTTGCCTTTATTTAACCAGGTGATTATTGCGTTTATTCTTTTGATCGGGGGCTTCTTCATAGTGGAAAGTCCTCGTTACTTGTTGGACGTGGACATGGATCAGCAGGGATTCAATGTGTTGAGTCTTTTATACGATTCGTCGAACGAGTATAATAAGCCGGTGAAAGAGTTCTTCTTAATCAAGAACAGCATTCTTAATGAACGGATCTTGATTCCCAAGTTCGAAAGAAGCTGGAAAAACATGTTCAAGAACTATTTGTTACGGGTGTTGATTGCATGCTCTGCGTTTGCATTTGCTCAATTCAATGGGATTAATATTATATCATACTACGCTCCGATGGTGTTCAAGGAAGCAGGCTTCAGTGACTCCAATGCTCTATTGATGACAGGCATCAATGGCTTGGTATATTTATTGTCTACCATTCCCCCATGGTTTTTGGTCGATAGATGGGGCAGAAAACCGATTTTGTTCAGTGGTGGTGTGGCCATGGGCATCTGCTTGTACATGATTGCCTGGGTCATCTGGGCCGATAAGCTGTATACCCCGGACGTGGTGGCATTCCTTGTGATTGTTTATAATGCTGCGTTTGGATACAGCTGGGGTCCCATTGGGTTTTTGATACCTCCGGAAGTGTTCCCTTTGGCCATCAGAAGTAAAGGGGTTTCTCTTGCGACTGCCACCAATTGGTTGGCCAACTATATAGTGGGACAAATGACCCCAATTCTACAGAGCACCATCGGCTGGGGCTTGTACATATTCCCGGCCACGTCCTGTGTGATTTCTGTCATCGTGGTGGTTCTATTCTACCCCGAAACAAAGGGGGTGGAATTGGAAGACATAGACCGGGTGTTTGACGAGTTCTACAAGAATAGCAGCAAGAAGCCAAAGATGAATGAGTACGTGAGAGTCAACGACAACCAGCCGGAGAGAGAGGATTTAGAGTTGGACGAGTTGGACTATGAGACCGAATTCCAACGCAGAGACTCGTAGATGCAATCCCGGCCATAATTTATAGCTGGAGGGGACGATTTGGTTGAAAATTACAAACTTTAATTCAAGCGGATTAACTGGCCTGTTTATGGGCTGGACTCAACTTAGAAGTTTATATTGTATAGTTGCAGCCTCACTAATATAAGTAGATATTCAATTGAACTCAACTTAGAAGTTTATATGTATAGTTGCAGCCTCACTAATATAAGTAGATATTCAATTGAACTCAACTTAGAAGTTTATATTGTATAGTTGCAACCTCACTAATATAAGTAGATATCAACTGAAGAGTCGTCAAAAGCTCACGTAATTGTGGGACAGCGTATCATTGGTTTGATAAGCGATAAGATTTGCGACACGCGCGGAATTGCAACGGCGGATAAGGAACTTTTGTACTAAACAGGCAGGTCGAATCTGAGGCGCTACCGACACCTGAAGAAAGCCACCGGAGTTGACGGGCAGGATAAACGGGGAGAATAAGCTTTTTAGACGAGGTGGCCTGCGTAGGGCGGTCGAGGGGGTGGGCACTCCGAAGGGGGGCGTGAAGGTTTGGCCGCCGCCTGTGGCATGGTGCCGCACGCTCAGTGGCGTCGATGGGATTTTTCCGAGGGTGACAGTACGACATTGTGGATCGTAGATTTATATATAAACGTACACATCTCGCAAGTTTTTATTATCTTTTATGTCAACACCTATACCCATACCTGTTCCTAGTTATAGACAGCGGCCCTCCGTAGACAGGAAATATAGTGTTGGTAGTAGTGGCGCTAGCTATGGGAGTCCACGCAAGCGAAGTCTCTTTCGAGCCAAGTCTCCCAAATCAGTCCCGGTACCAGGGCATACTAGTGTTGAATTCCACCCCTTAGACGACGAAAGTGACGACGACAAAGATAGCGTGTTTGAAGATCTGTTTGAAAACAGCAGCGTGTCGTCCATGTCGTCTTCGGTGACCTCGTCCATGACTTCAGCCGGGTCGTTTATCGGAGTTGCCCCAGCCAAGTCAAAAAACAGTGTGACTGAGAGTACACCGTTTGTGAATGGGATTATAATAGGGACGACCAAAACCCGGCCAGTGGGATGGGCGCCGTTTTCGTTTGCCGATTTCTTGAACGACCAAGTCGGGTCTAGAAGTCCCAGTGTCGAGTTTGAGTTCGAGCTTGAGACCTTCCACCAGAATTGGCACCAGATTGGCCCTGATGTTGAGGGTAAGGTTGTTAGGAGGGGTAAGACATTTAAGAACCGGGACGAAAGAATCAACTCGTCCTTTCTTAGGTGTTATGCACTCGACTGCAGTGCCAGAGCCAACGGGGTACTTCCGGATTCCTGTGAGCTCTCTGTGGCATCGAGAGACAAGCTATGGAAAAATATCATCTTACCGCCTCGCAATGACCGACTCCCCGAAAGTAATGTTCAGCACACCCGATACGTTCACTTGGGTGCCGAATGTCTCAGCACTAGTAGCGTGGCCATGAAGAACGGCAACTTTCTTCCGTGGAACTGCAAACCGTGCCTCAAGCCATGCGGCATACAACCGCAACGCCCGGCACTTGCAAACAGCGCTAACCCGAGTAGTGGAATGTCGCACTGCCAATATACCCTCAAAGGTTGGTGCAACAACCGGTGGTCGTGAACTGGTATATAGATTTTAATGTGTAATGATAATGAATGACGAATTAGTATGGCGTCTCTTATCTGGTTGTCGCAAATGTCGCGTCCTGAATCCTTCGGAGTTGTCCAGTTGCGAAATCCAGTTGCGAAATCCAGTTGCGAAATCTGCTGCGCGAAAACATGCTGCGAAACCTGTCTTGCGAATAATGCTTATCGGAGCAAACAGCAAATTCTTTTCCTGTACTGGAGTGTTTGGATGCAATGAATAGTAGGGAGATCTACGCAGCGTCTTTTTTTCTGCAGGTTCGGCTAAATAAGGGGCCGGTAGTTTGCTCTTAGCGCAGTTATCACTGAGTAATTAACTTATATTTTGCAACATGTTTTGTCCGTAGCTTTTATCTTTTCGTATGTTTCGGTGTTTCTGTATTAAACCAGAACTAGGTTATTTGGAATCAACAGCATTCCGCTCGGAAATGTTTTTTGTCTGCTTTTACTCCTTCTGGGGCGATTTGTAGCCACCTGCATCCTCATGGTTGCAAATCTTTGAATCCCCACTAGATCTGTTGCCCGGCCATAAGCTGGTGCATGAAAATGATCTACAATAATTCCCCATGGCTTTCAATAAGGTTACGCTTGTAGGCTATTTTTGAGTCGGATTTATAGCTCGACACTTGTCATGGACAGCTTCTTGCCTACACCTACAAATGTGAGTAATGGATGCTGGTTCCTTTACTGTTTCCGAACGTTCAAAACCTTCTCTATTTCTGTAGTTTCTTGCTCCAAGTTAGAATATCTGAATGGTTTGAGTTCGTTTCAAGTATCATCTTTCCAAGCAAGCAAAGGTACATTTAATACTGACAGGATTCAAGGAACGATCTGCACGTCTGTTTGGGAACGGGGCTACTCCGGTATCACACAAAGCCCATGTAGTCCCCCCACCGAGGGTGGCTTCCAACGAGCTCGAGTAAGATTTCTACCCGAGCTCCTCGGAACTGGTATCTTGTTCAATGCTTGCAAGTTCCCGGTGAAAATGTCTCGGTGGAGGGAGTTAAATCATATGAAGCATCTTTTATAACAATACTTGAACAAAAAAAAATAGCTTAACCTTTCTTGTTGGGAATACTAAAGAAAACCTGCAAAGTTTGTCGCTGTTTAGAATTATTTGGCAGCCAAAAACTTGACCTTTCTCTACAATGTCCTCCACCATTCTGCTCTATTTTCTTCTGGTACAACATAAAACAAGACCCTGAAATCTGGAAAAATGGAAGGTTGAGGCTCAACAACAAATCCCAAAGTGCGTAGCGAAGCAATTCAATGAGCTCTTTGACGGGCCATGAAGGATTTACGCTGGTACTATGAGCTTGGAAACTGGCCTGAAGTGAAGTTTAGGGGATTTAAATTCCGCCTAAATGACAAGATTGTAATCAGTGATAGCGCTATTCCTGCTGAGACCAAACTTTTATTCTTTAAACTGCCTTTCACACATCCATCCCTTCACGCCCCTAGGACTAGCTTCATCTGTACCCACTGATCTCTGGAACACGTCCGTCTTGATTTTACTACACTGGGCTTTCTATCACCGTATCAGAGCTTGCATTACGTCAAGATGATACACGGATAAGCTAGAGCCTCCTACATAACTAGTATGGCTCTATTAGGGCAAAGACTCTCAAATAGTACCTGCCACCAGATTATATATGTGACTTGTTGAAATAAGGTGAACACACATGGAATGAACTAGCCTTCCCCACTAGTATATGATGAATTAAGGTGATTAGCCAAGAATAAACTGAAGAAACAAAACGGAAGAAACGGACCGTGGCCAATACGGGATCCTGGGGTTGTTGTGGCAAATATCCGCTTTGAAAGCCATATGTATGTTCGGTACTGCAACAGTATAAATTGTTAATAAGTGTTCTGTAAATTGACCAATCTAGTCTACCAAGTGTCCAAAAATAGTAATGCTGCAAAGATAGAAAACAAAATAAACTTAACATCACTAATATACACCACTGCAGGGAGCGACTTAGGCAATTTATTATTGGCATGGGTTATGAGAATAGAACAATAGACCATCTCATTGCAAAGAAGACTCGAAGTGGCGTAAATACCCAATTTGAGAGAACCCAATACTTTTTGACGTACAAGCTCTTAAATTGTAGACCTCTCAAATGTAACAATCAATGCATCACGAGTAATGCATATGCTAAACCGTAAAATTCGGAAACGCATGAACCGTGGGTATATGTTACTGGGGTAAAAAATGAGTGAAATTCATGGCTTTTTTAACACTGCTTGGTAATCGGCAAATTTATACAATGGGTTTTCAGCCATTTCAGGCAAGGATACGAAGTCAGAATAGTGGGGCTGCATATTTAGTTCCAGATATGACAAACAACCCGATGTTAGATCACATGTAAAAATAAAATAGATTATTGCACTAACAATGCAAAGCATCTTGTAAGTCTGCGGTATAATTTAAACGCCAATTCCTTGATGTGCCCTAAAATGATACATGCATATGGTAGTTTTGGATCTGCATCATGCATAAGCTTAAAGTGATTTTTAGTGAAGTTTAATTCAAAAAGCCAAACAATGAAACAAACGGAATTATTTTCTAGGATAGGAATAAACCTATAGGGGCTCGAGTGAAGGGTATATTTCTCGTATTCACAACAAGCATGATGAAAGCAGTTAAAATGTGAAGACTAAAGAAGTATTGAAAGGGGGAGACTATGGAATTCCGAAGGCACTGAAATTCATGTAATTCATGCAGATAGACGGGCTACCTCTAAAGACAAGCCAGCATTGAGTTTTCTAGCTAAGCTTACCAGTTTCAATGTTGATACAGAGTTGAGGTTACTCCAACCAAATAGTATTACCATTTCAAATGCTCAAGCCCAACATTAGTTTTGGAAAGAATTTAAAAGATTTCTAATGTTAAACTACTGGAAGAATAACAACCAGTAACCTAAAATGGAAAATGAAATTTAGATGCTTAACTATTGTCTCCGATGTAATATCTAAATATGGCCGACTGTTGACCCAAGACAACACAGGGACTCTTCTGTGTACACTTTCGGAAATGCCGATCTCATTCCTAAACCTGTTTTGCTCAATCTAGAGTGTAGATAATTTTCTGCATATCTGCAAGGCCAAATGAAAAGCTACATGTGCAGTCATCCTGCATGACCTAGATACAGCTTCCACGTAAAACTTGATTCCCCAGCGATTAATGTCCACAGAATTGCCTATTCTGTTCAAATAATCTTCCTATTAGGAAACTTGTTTTCCAGTAAAGGTAATACGCAAATCATACCATGTTATCGACATTGTACAATTGTACAGCCTTGTACAAAAGCAACAAAAGCCAGGATGTACGAATAAGAATGGTGGAATGATTTTTTTGGAACCAATCCAGATGTCCAGCAATTTCACAATTTTATCCTCTTCCAGCTGCCTTGGAAGTACAGTTCAAATTTGGTGTATTTAAACAGGGTCATTTGTCAGATAAAATGCCGTCAAACATGAAATTAGCATTCATTGCCACAACCGCTTTGGTAAGTCTAGTTTCGGCCCTTGAAGGTTGTTCTCCTAAGAACACCGATAGAGGTCTCACCGTCGAATACTTTGAAAACGTTAAAGATATAGAGGTATCTGACCCTGCTTCATTCAGGGCCTACTTTAAGGACATTGATGCGCAGGAGCCAAATGCCACCACCCAAGGAGTCCGGAATCCGATCTTTGATATCAGAGACATCAATGAATCTGGTGAAGATTATAGGAATGTTTACGGCAGATCGATTGATATAACAAAATTTGCTCTTAGACTTACTGGCTACTTCAGACCTCCCGCCACAGGAGATTATGAGCTTGCTTTGGGTCCTATTGATGATGCTGCCACTGTTGCCTTTGGAGATGTTGGTTTTGATTGTTGCACTAATCCTAAGCTGTCTGGTGCAAATGCCGACATGGAGGCTTTTGGTACCATCAATGACGCACCATCAACTGTGTACAAGACTGTTACCTTGGAAGAAGGCCAATATTACCCTATCAAGATGTTGTACTATAATCGTCATCCAGTTGGGGCCGTTCTTAACTTATCTTTCAAGTATCCGGATGGAACAACTCATACAGATGACGTTGACTGGTATTCTATTACTAATGATGATGACCTTTGCCCACCATTGGCTACTACTTTTACGAGCTCATGGACTGGAACAACCACCAGAACCATCACCCATACACCATCTGAGTCGGACGGTACTACTACTTTCGAAATTGATACTCCTGGAACCCCATTGGCCACCACTGTCACGAGCTCATGGACTGGCTCAACCACCAGAACCATCACTCACACACCATCTGAGTCGGATGGTACCACTACTTTTGAAATTGATACTCCTGGAACCCCAAGTTCTCCACCAGGTACGACCTTTACGAGCTCATGGACTGGATCAACCACCAGGACCATCACCCATACACCATCTGAGTCGGATGGTACTACTACTTTTGAGATTGATACTCCTGGAACCCCAAGTGCTCCACCATTGGCCACCACTTTCACGAGCTCATGGACTGGTTCAACCACCAGGACCATCACCCATACACCATCTGAGTCGGACGGTACTACTACTTTTGAAGTTGATACTCCTGGAACCCCATTGGCCACCACTGTCACGAGCTCATGGACTGGCTCAACCACCAGAACCATCACCCATACACCATCTGAGTCGGACGGTACCACTACTTTCGAAGTTGATACCCCCGAAGGCCCAAGTGCTCCACCAGGTACCACTGTTACCACCCAATGGACCGGCACTTTCATTACTACCGAAACACTCACTCCTACTGAGCCTGGTATTCCGGAGTCAGTGATTGTCAAAACACCATCTGAAATCCCAAATCCTCCACCTACTACGGTCACAACTCCATGGACCGGTACTTTCGTTACTACCGAAACACTCACTCCTACTGAGCCTGGTATTCCGGAGTCAGTGATTGTCAAAACACCATCTGAAATCCCAAATCCTCCACCTACTACGGTCACAACTCCATGGACCGGTACTTTCGTTACTACCGAAACACTCACTCCTACTGAGCCTGGTATTCCGGAGTCAGTGATTGTCAAAACACCATCTGAAATCCCAAATCCTCCACCTACTACGGTCACAACTCCATGGACCGGTACTTTCGTTACTACCGAAACAGTCACTCCTACTGACCCTGGTGTTCCGGAGTCAGTGATTGTTAAAACACCATCCCACGAAATCCCAACCACCACAACCAGCAGGATTACTGCAACTGAAACTGTTCCTTGTGAAAGTGTGACCTCCCTTTGGACTGGAGACCACACAATTACCAAGACTATCTACCCTTCGCTTCCTGGTGGAACAACTACAATCGTATGTTTGTACCCAGAAAGTGACAGCGTTAAGATTACTGGAACAAAGACTGACACTCAGAATGGTAACTCTGTGACTACCACTGTGAGCACTCACACCCAAGGCACTGGTTCTGGCTCTGAAATAACCCCAGGCTCTGGCCATTCGGACAGTCAAGGCTCTGGCCATTCGGACAGTCAAGGCTCTGTTTCCATTGTAAGCGATGTACCAACGGCTGTGTACGAGGGAGGATCTTCCAAGATACAGTTCTTGCTCTCAGCCTTGTTACCAATGGCCCTTCTTTTTGGTTAAGGGTATTTTGCTATCAGCTTATTGTTATATTCTTATTTCGTCAGTCTTCCTTTAACTTGAGGGAATTTTGCTATCATGTTATTGTTTTAGTTTGAATTCTATAGCACCTTTTTCTTTTTCGAATCCTTTTTTCAATACATTTCAACCAAACGGAGTAAAGTAGATTTGAATATGGCAGGATAGCTAGGTTGTGGAATCAGCTCTACCCATTTCCAGTATTACACTTTGAGATGTGTGGCCATTATAATCATCACCATGCTATTCATCCCCCTCAATGGCGACACCATAATGGGGCAGGGATATACCGGTTGTTCAACATAAAGGGATGGGTGCAAAGCCTAGTTCATATTCTTCAAAGAGCAAGGTGGTAATCCCAAAATAAGTGACAGTCTATTAGCCAGAAAACATACCCACCAAACCCTACCTGCCAACTATTTAACCTTTTGGCCGCTGACGCTTTTCAAAGCTATCGATTCCAATGTTTTTGCAATTAGGCGGCCATATTTAGAAGTGCAATCTTGGACCATCTTGAACCAAATTTTCCACAAAGCTTCGATCATGAATGAATAATATCTGCCGTACATTTGGCATCGGTAAGAAAGTGTTGATGTATATATCCGGTAAGTGTTCCGTATGATTGAGTAGTAGAAACAAAACGATTGAGTAGTTGAATTAAATTCCTCTTCGTTTAGTTGATCTCTAAGCGCCATCAGGCATAACATGATGGGCGCTAGTCATATTGGCACTCCCAATTGGCATCAACAATGTGGGTAGGACCAAGCGGGATATGAGAAGATGCATAACTCGGACTTGGCTATCAAAAGCACCCTGTATTCTCCCAGTACAAATCTTGACAGGTGTTCTAATACATCCTTTTTGTCACATCGTTTCGCCCTTCATAGTTCACTTATAGTTGTGTATGTTTGTATTGCCTAAAGTCAACCAACTTCACACCCTGAAAGTTCAGGGAAAGTTCACTTATAGTTGGATTTTTTACCTTTAGGGGTCGACCAACTTCCTAGAAAGCTCCTCTTCTTTCCCACTGTTTATGGGTCCTCTTTCGCTCCCCAAGCTCTCCCTATCCAACTACAGGCGCACGCCTACGATCAATTGGGCTTAATCAGATTTAACCATCGGTCCCCTAGAAAGTTCTGAACACCCTCAATGCTTCTACAAAGGCATCATCGATAACTCACCCTACCTCCACCATCCGGCTTCCCTCGTCTACAAACACCTCCGGCTTCAGTCCCAATTCCATTTCCACTACCCTCCTATCTCTTTATCTCAATCCAAATCGCGAATTCTCTCGTCATGAACAGGTCAGACACCAAATCAATCCTACAAGGATGCCTCAATAACATCGGCCACCAGCTGAACCTTATGAAGCAATGCCTCAAAGAGAACAATCTTCTCCAGGCGCTAAAGCACTGCTCCAATTTCTTAAACGAATTGCGTATCAGTCAGCTATCTCCCAAGCAGTATTATGAAATGTATATCGTGATGTTTGACTCGTTGGATTACTTGTGCAATCACTTGTTGGCTTCGTACAATGCCAAACACAAGAAGAACACAGATACGCCGTTCTTATCTGACTTGTACGAATTGGTTCAATACAGCGGTAATATTGTCCCTAGATTATACATGATGATAGCCGTAGGCACCACATTTATATCCACCAAAAACGCCCCCACAGAAGCAATTATGAAGGACATGATCGAAATGTGCAGAGGAGTACAGAGTCCAATCAGAGGGTTGTTTTTAAGATATTATTTAAGTCAAAGAATGAAAGACCTATTACCAATTGGTAATAAAAATGAATTCAATGAGACCGCCACTTTCCTTATTGATAATTTCATCGAGATGAACAAGTTGTGGGTCCGTCTCCAACACCAGGGACACCTGTCAGAGCGTGAATTGAGATTTCAAGAGCGTAAAGAATTGAAAATCTTGGTGGGGTCTAACTTGGTCAGGTTGTCCCAAATAATTGATGATTTTAGTGACGAAGGATATTCGCCTGAATCATACTATAAGGACCATATATTCCCAATTATCACCGAACAGATCATTCAGTGTAAAGATCATTTGGCGCAGTCTTATTTGATAGATGTGATTATCCAGATCTTCCCTGATAATTTCCATTTCATTACTTTGAACGTTCTTTTGAATCGGGTGTTTCTTAATTTGAATCCTTCGTTAAACAAGTCAGAATTAATCAATACCTTGATTGAAAGGTTCATTAATTACCACCAACAACAGCTGGATGATGGAGATGTTAAAGAAAATGAAAAAGAAGAAGCTATGTTCAAGGATTTGAAATTATTCGATGAATTCTGGGGCTTTTACGAAAAGCTTAAAGACTTGAATGTTTCTATCGAGGAACACTCAATCATCTTGCAATGTTTTATCAGACTTTCTTTGGTGTTTGAGCATGATAATTATGATAACTTGAATAAGATCTATCAGTTTGTGACAGAGAACTTCAAAGCAGACGAAGTAGATGAGAAAGTATGGTTGAATCTATTGATAGTCCCAATCCAAAATTTTGACTCTATATTGAGCTTATTGAATGTGTCTTTCTTCAATGAGTTCTATAACAAAATATCTAACCAGTCTTATCAAAAACGGATATCTCTTGAGATTCTAGAAAAATTATTGCATCTGGAAGAAATTACAGTTGATTCGAAAGGCATTGATACAATCTTCAAGTTCTTATTAATTTTGATCAAAGAATCAAATGACCTCAATGTTCTGAAACAAATCGGATTGGTAAAGACTGTGAAGGTAGACGGTGGTGATAAGCTAATACTGACGGAATTCTTGACTAACCAAGCCAATATTTCCAAGCTTTTGAGTAAAATAAATAAATCCTCCACTGACTTATTTGACAAAATCAACAGCTTGGCATATATCAAGAAGAAATACTTAAACAAAAACTCTACAAGCATCATTTACACCTATCCTACTGTGATTCAATTGATTCTTAATCACTTAAAGACCATCGGACTCATAAATATCAAAAGAAAGGGAAAGTTTACAAGCAGATTAATAGCTCAGTTTAAGAACCTATCCATAATAGTGGACGAATTGTATGAGCACCACCAAACATTTAGCTCCAAATTCATTTTAGGTTTATATCTTGACTGTGCTTCTGTGGCTGACCAACTTAACTTGCCGACGATAACCTTTGAATTCTTCAACAAATGCTTTATTGTTTACGAAGAAACGCTCATGGTAGGTCAAGGCCACACTGTTGTCCCTGGAAGTACTATAAACCCTCAAGATTCGTTAAATAACAACTCGATTCAATACCAATCCCTTATATTGATTTTGAATAAAGTCAACTACACCAGGAACTTGGCTAAAGAAGATTATCAAACGCTAGTGACCAAGCTAACACTCTACGGTTCCAAGCTTCTTAAGAAACAAGACCAATGCCGTTCGATCTTCAACTGTAGCCACTTGTTCTGGTGGACAGACATTTTGGAAACCGAGAACCCCGTTGAATTATATAGAGACGAAAAGAGAGTGTTGGAGTGTCTTCAGAAATCGTTAAGAATTGCTGACTCGTGTATTGATCCATATTTATCACTCAAGTTGTTTGTTGAAATATTGAATAAGTGTCTTGAATCCAATATCCATGGCAACGGGCTTGTGAATTCCCACTATATCAATGGGTTGATCGAGCTTATTTACAACAACATTGATAACCTAAACAATGAGTATAACCTAAAAGAAGACGACAAAGAGTACAAACTTTTCAAAACAATTGAAAGGTACTTTGCCAGAACACTAGAATACATTGAGTTGCAAAAGGACGACGAAAGGCTTGAGAATGTCGTTGCACAATTGAGAGTTTAATTAGATAGTCAAATTGTATAAAACCATCAGCTCGCGGCTTATCTCAAAATCGCATTTCAGTAGAATGGGATTCAAGGTTAGAGAAGAAACCCTACTCCATTGTATTCAATTCGGAGAGCCAAGGAATGCAACGGTTAGACCAATTGCACCATGTGATCTGGTGGCCAAAGATAAGCCGAAACAGCCTTTAAGCTTTGGTAACAAACCGTCACCATACGGCACCGAAAAGCTAAACAACCCTATCAGCTCCAACAACCATTTATACGCTGTCTCCCGCTTGCGTGTGTTCAAGATCATGCAATTGTTTGTTACTGTTTTGTTGTTATTGGTGGTGGCCCTTAACGTCCTGCTGGCCGTCATTCCTAGAGACGAAACCTCCGAACCTCATCTTCTCCAGTACTTGAAGACCATTACCCCAGAGGTCGAAGTTGATAGTCAGGCCGAAAAATTTGCAGTCTACTACCCCAATGTCGTGAAGAAGAGCTACGGCAAGCTGGTTCATGAGCAGGTTCTTGTGGACCATACTTTTGGTAATTCTTATGGGTCTCCATTTGTGACTGAGTATGTGGCCCCAAACGTGAAATTCAATAGGGTGGTGGTCACACTTGACACCAGTGTTAGTGGGACTCAGTTTGATAGGTTGAGCCACTTGTTCTTGGGAGGAATTGAGTTGTGGAAATCGAGCACCATTGAGCCTAGTAGAAAGCCATCCCACTCCAACTTCGTTAAGGATGTAAGCGACTATGCTCGGTTATTCCAAGCCAACCAGCAACTCGTATACTCGTTGAATAACGTTGTGGATGACACCTACACCGGAAGCTTTGAAATCAAGTTGGTTGCAAACTTCTATTACGATGAGACTGTGGATGTAAACTCTGGTAGCACCCTTGACCTGTTTATATTCACCAGTCAAGTCCCTCTGCGCATTGTGGCACTTGGAAAGGGAAGTACGGATACAAAAAACCCCGTGTCTCTTATTCCAGAAGTTGACTTCAAAACAACATTTCCTCAATTGAACCACAACACCAGTAAGTTACAATTATCTATTTTCACGTCTGGTAGTGCCCATGAAGAGTTCTGGTACTCCAACGTACTTGATGAAGTACTGAAGGAATATAATGGTCAATCTTACTACGGGCATGGGCCTATTAGACACGTTGAAGTATGGTTTGGTGGTGAGATCGTGGCTGCAGTTGCACCTAATCCGGTCATCTTTACAGGAGGACTTTCACCTTCTTTATGGACTCCTGTAGTACTGAACTCTGCATTTGATTTGCTCCCCATAGATTTGGACTTGTCTGTGTTGATTCCACTTTTGCACGACAAGCCTGACACCCCATTAGAAATAAAAATAGATAACGGGGTCGACCACAAACCTGTGGGCTCCAATTGGATAACCACCGCCAACGCCCACATTTGGGAAGACGATAACGTTCAGAATGTTTCGGGCAGTGCCTCCTACAAGCCTACTGATAGGTCTTGTCAGAAGAATGTCACCCCAGTAAAGAGCAAAACTTATCAGCAAAATATCACTTGTACCGATAACGTCGAGGTCGAAGGGTCTCTCACTTATCAATTGAGGAATGGCAGTACTGTATCTGGTAACATCAACATAAAGTTCGATACCAAGACTATCAATAACCAGTTGGTTAGTGCCTACTCTCAACCGATCGACCACAAAGGTGTATCTGAGATTACCTTTTCAGTTGATGACAACACATTGGTGCAAACTTTCACCTACCCACTTCTGGTGGATATAGACAATGAGATTACTGATGATGAGAGAGTTATTAATGTCAGTATTGTTGATATTTTCCAATATGATAAGCAGAGTAATGGTAAGTCACTCGTCTCACATAAGTCAACACAGAACGGTAAATCGACCTTCCACATCCTGAACTCTGGAAACTATGGATCGGGTAGAACGGTGACTGATTTCACTTATAGCGACGTGGATGGTGCCAACTATCACCGGAGGGTAGTGGCTAAAGACGGTAGCATCGTCAGCGACGAGAGTTAATTGTATAGACTTGTTTATTTCTACAGATATGTGATGTTTGTTTCCCGGTTCGTATTGATGTTTTTCATTATCAATTTGACAGTTTGTTTCTTAGCTCGTACTAAAGATAGTTTGTATTGGCTTATACTTTTTTACTCATTAATACTACACTAATTTACTGATTAATACTATGACACTATTTTACTCATTAATACTATGACACTATTTTACTCATTAATACTATGACACTATTTCACTCATATAGTCGATACTACTTAACCAAACCCTGACCACTCAATTGAAAAGCAAATGTTTTCTCCCTCTTCGTCTTGGTCAGATATGACAAACAACTTTTTCACTCCGGAAGCCAATCTGCCACTTACCACAAGATTATAAAGGTTTATAGAAGGCGATGCCTGTATTATTAGATGAGAATGGTATATCAATGGGTCGCCTGGGTATGCTATGAATTCACCACCGAATTTTAGGCCTGGAAGAAGAAAGTAGCCGTCATCTTTTAATTGACAAAAGATGGAATATGAAGCTGGCGATACCTGGTTCCTAAATATCTCGGGATCCACGGCCAGCGAGGATTCCAGGGTATTTGTGTAGTCAGTCTTATAATGAGGAGCTATGTAGTTTTGCCTATGCTGGAGTTGGTTTTGTTTAGTAAGGTTGGCATGGCCTCTATCAATGAGCCATAGCACTTCATAGGGGGACAATTTTAGCGGTAGCCCCAAGAAGTTATTCTGCTGTGGAGCTAACGATAACGATCCGATGAGATTACCAAGGATCCCCAAATCCCTTAACGCCTTGACCACGTCAACATCAAATATTAGCACGGTGGAATCGGCTACGTTAAGAGAGATCATGCTCATCACTTGAAAAATGGATGCAAAAAATAGTCGCGGCATTAAGTATATTACACGAAGAAAAGTACATAAAAGAGGATTAGATGAACTGAAGTGGTGTCTAGTCAATAAGGCTAGACACTGAGATCTTTGTGTCTGTTTTTTTGGGCAGAGCCTTTTTTTCGTGGTGGAGGTTCGATGCAGTCAATACATTCGAAAGATTAGACGACGATTTGCTCAAGGAGAATGCCGATTGCGTTGGGCTTGAAGTCATTGATTGAGGTACCGCAAAAGGAACATTTTGGTTAAGGGAAAGTGGAGGAGGAATATTTGAACCTGTACCACCGCCTGGGGGAGGTATCATACTCGATGATGTATTTGAGTTACCATTTCCTGCACTTTTTGGGGTTACAATCCGCTTATGTCCCATGTCCTTCAAAGGATTGGGGAAGAAATCAGGAGCTATAGATGATCTCCGACTGTTGCTGCTACTATTGTTTGTTGAGCCAATCAAATTAATATCAAACGTTGTGGAAATAGAATTGTTTCTACTATTTGTATTTGATAATAGGAGCGGGCTTTGGTTGTATGGGCTCTGTAATCCTGCAGTCTGTGAGGTGCCATCATTATTAAGTGTCAAACTTGAAGAAAGATTTAAATGACTGTGGTTCAAACTGCTATTACTATTAGTATAAGCAGGAATTGAATAAAGCGAATTCGTCGTGGTAGTAGAATGACGCCTTGGGAGCGAATCATCGAACAATCTTCGTTTGTTGATCAAAGGAGGAAGTTGGTTTCCTGCCGGAGTTTGTCCAGTGCTAGCTACAGAAGGGGAATTTGAAAAGTCAAAACTTGCAGATCTAATGGCCTGATGACGATCGTGTCGGGTAGGGCTTACTGAGTCATGTCCTGAACCACCAGCAGGTTGGTTATTGAACATCGACGTATTGAACGAAATTCGAGGGAGTTCACGGGGAGGTTCATCTTTTAACGTATAAGGGCTTTGAAGGGTAGGCCCTGAGGTATTGCCTATTGGATGGGTTCCAGGGGCCGTTACAGCGGATCCAGGGAGACCTTGTGGATGAGGAGCGTGGGAGTTAGGGCCTGCTAACTGGTAAACTGATGGTAAGAATTGCTGGGAATGAGGATTCGTGGCAGCGCCATTTGTGGGTCCCTGACCATGCTGATGAGGACCAGAGGCGGCGGCGGTGGCGGTGGCACCCACATTGCTTATGGTGCCATCATCTTCTTGCACACTCTGGCGCCTTCGTTTGCTGGCGCCACCATTCCACCAGTTCTTTATACTATTGTCTGAACGACCGTTTAAATGACGGGCAATTTCGGCCCATTTTTTACCATACTTCAACACCAACTGCTCGATTAGTTCACCTTCCTCTTGGGTGATTGGCGTCCTATTAAGAGACGGTTTAAGGTTTTGGTGATACCTTTCTCTGCACTGTTTGGGCAGACGAGTAACCAAGCTATTGGAAATCCGAACCCAGTTGGTGGGGCCAAAAATGGAGATCAACTCCAAAAGTTTCAGATCTTCTTCTGGTGACCAAGGACCTCTTCTTATGCTGGAGGAGCTCATGAAGTTGTGACCAATAAGATCTGGATATGACTGTTGACGTCGATGTTTTCAAGGGTGTGAAATTAGGTGAAATTTCGGCAAGGCAGAATGAGACTAGATAGTTTGACGGGAAACGTTGACCGGCGCTGCTGAGATAAGAATTGCCCGGGATATCTGTCTGTGGTATCGGCTGACTACTGACTGGCTTTCGCTACACTGTGTGGCAAGCGCTAAACAACCGAAAAATATGGTGCGACTCGATTTGCTCAAGGGGTCTAATGAGCTTTGGGCGGGTTTGTGGGTGACAGTAGGGAATAGCAGAGGGGTTTATCCGGTAAACTAGCTGTTGAAAAGGGAAGGAAATGATAGGAGGCAGCAAATATTGTCGGGCTTTACGGTTTCAAAATACTGTTGACAGCTATAATAAATTTACCTCTATCGTACAAGATGTAAACCGTTGGGAATGTAGGTCATAGATATATACCGTTGGGTCGGCGTGCAGTGTGCCCTGCCGCAATACCTGTCGGATAGCGCAGGTGCGGGATACCAGTTGGTGGTTACCGCAAATAATGCCGACATCGAGCATACGCGGCACCGCACACCACGCGCCGCTACCACACCTCACGCCGCTTGGCCCTCGCGCCAGCTGGCACCCGGGGCTGTCACGATTTTGTGGTAACAATCTAACGCCAATGGTGGATCGACGCTAAAAACGCTAAGAATTATCCCGCCAGAGGACACCCACCCCACTCGCGCCCCGCCTGCCTCTCCAAATCCGTTACTCGAATTTGCTATTGCATCAACTATGGCAACCCTAACCGTGAGCGTAATCGTGGTAAGACGGGTGCATGTGGGCCAGCCTTCTCGCCGCACTGGCGACTGAACTTACACCGGGTGTTTTCTGTCCCGCGCACCGCTCCCGACCTGGCGCCACTGCACCTCCAACCTTCTATTCTTCGGTTGACACGGTGATCGACCTATTGTTCGACCGTTGGAGGGATGGGGCTGGCTGCTTGTTCCATGAATTTCATCTAGTCAACGGTGTCTAACCTCACCATCCGTGGTACACACCTATTCGCATTTACCCGTGATCGGCGTTTTGCACACCGCTAACTAAACCGTTTTTCCTACCTCACTAAAAATGGTTGGCTGCCGTCCCTAACCTTGGGTACTGGAAAACCCTCACGCATAGTAGCCGGTTTATCAGTCCCGGCCCGTACGGCGCAACCGTCAGTGCGCATACTACCATATCCAGGTGCAACATAAACGCAATTGTCGAGCGGCTCGACGATGCATTGTATGAAAGTAGCGAATGACGAGAGAAGAATATGAAACCTCCAGTTTTAAACGGGCCATCTAGGTACAGTACAGATACGAGATGGCTATTGGATTCTCAACCCCTCCGCCTGAAACGCATTCTCTCATATGTACAAATGGTTAACGTTCGGCTAAATATTTCCCTTTCTGCATGTTCCATCTTAACCTTAATCCTCTATCCTGATATCCTAAGCATATTTGACGTTTGAGAGGTTAAATCGGCAGCTTGCTTTCACTTTGAGCAGGTCTCAAGCCTTGAATGCCTTTGTGTGCTGAGCCAACAGGAATCCTCTAACAACCGTGGTATTTGCGTCTATCCACCCCGCAATTTATCGTACCATATCTGTTTTTGCCGTGTGATTACTCGTTCAAAAGCACATTGTCTGGTAGTCCGACTCTCCTTCCGAGACTGTCCTTTTTTGTACACTGTTATCTCGAGAGTGTCTCAAACTGTTGAAGCTGCAAATAGGGCTGGTGAAGCTGCAAATAGGGCTGGTGAAGCTGCAAATAGTCTACTGGTGAAGCCGCAGCATAGCATCACATCTACGTTGATTTTTCGTCCGTTGAAATTTGTATGTTAAGTTCCTATTTGCTCTAGTACTTACCGTTGGATCGGGCGTGCCGTTGGATCGGGCACCGTTGGATCGGGCGTGCCGTTGTGGGGCGTGGATATAATACCACCACGAGCTCGGAAGTGTAACTACCTGGCTCTGCGTTTACATGGAAGGATCCCTGGCAATCGTGTGACTCAGGGTGGTCACAAACCTTCCTCCAGACGACTTTAGACTTGGTCAACGAAATACAGGGGTTATGAGTGCCTATATATCATAGCTGTTACACGGAAATTAAACTCTCTGTGACATGTCTTTGCTAAGCAACGGCTGCAAATCGAAAATCGATTTAAGGTTTTATTAGGTTTGTATAAGCTTTTTCTTGGGCTAAAGTTGCCTTTGGTTTCGCCTCCTTTGCTGGAGTAAGGAGGTTATGCTATGACAAGGAAGGTTATGCTACGACAAGGAAGGTTAAGTCTCAAGCAATTTAACTCCTCGTACTTCCTCCGTTGTTTCTCGTGAAGTTTCCCCGATAGCTTACAATCCCGTATTTACCATCCATTGTCTGAATGCTAGCATTCGTTTCTCCTCATATCCGTCTCTTTGATTCCCACTTTTAGTCCACACCCACTCAGTGTCCAGCCACATTCTTAACGCTTAATGCTAACTGCCATATAATAGGTTTCTTGTATTCAACGCATACACTCCTCTGTATGATGGACAATAACCCCTTGGATTAGCACCTACTAGAACTACGATTATGTGAAACCCCAATTTTATTCATTATCATTATATTACGCTTGTATTTTGGTGAATTATCAAGCATGTTGTTCTATTACCGTTTTTCTTAATGCTACCGAGTCTTTCCTGTTTCCGTTTCTTTCATGTTCTGGGTCTGGACCTGGTCTTTATTTTGAACTTCTATCCGGTGTCGGCTGGCTTGTATGTTCTTGTATTATTGAAATATCTCTGCTTTTATGTTACTTTCACTTTTGTCCTTGAACCGAATGAAGTCTTGGATCCCGAATATGGTCTTAGACCCCGAATGAAGTATTAGATCCAATCCACAGTCTCAACCAGTCGTTTATAACAAACCAAGTTGGCAGTAAAGGCCAGTACGAACTCATCATGAGTCAATCCGTCTAAGACTTTCTTAGTAATCAGCCATCTGGATATTTTATTTTCTAGACTCTTCACAGGCATATACATCCAGAGACTCTGATCATTTGTGTCACATCAAAACGCATTCATTTTCAGCTGATCTGCTCGTAGTACTCCTCTAAATCTTCTGGTTCAAAGATCACTCGCACCATCAAACTGCACGAAGGGCACACAGCTATGTCTTCTCCGTCATTCAAATCATCGATAGAAATGGCAAACTTGTCTCCGCATGGGCATGGGTGCTGGAAGAGCTGGGTCACCGGATCAAACGTGAAATCCTCGATTTCTATCTCGTCATACACATCCATATCAATGAGATGAGATGAGACAACCTCACAAATGCGATTCAGAAAAGCACTTTCTGAGGGCATGTGCCCTAAATCACTAACAAAAACCCACTGTGACTGCTTCGCTTCAAGGGCGTGCGCACAAGACATTCTCTCACCTATCGCAATTTTTTTACTAACATTGACCAGTCTACCTGCAGGATGAAAAATCCAACTTCGCACTTCACACCAAAATTTTTCAAGAAATTTTTTTCTACAGAAACCAGTTAGTTTTTTTGTAAATCGAAAGAATAGAAAACCATGGGTATTTCAAGAGATTCTCGTCACAAGCGTTCTGCCACCGGTGCTAAGAGAGCCCAATTCAGAAAAAAGAGAAAGTTCGAGTTAGGTAGACAAGCTTCCTCTACCAGATTAGGTCCTAAGAGAATTCACTCTGTTAGAACTAGAGGTGGTAACCAAAAATTCAGAGCTATAAGAATTGAATCTGGTAACTTCTCTTGGGCTTCCGAAGGTGTTTCCAGAAAGACCAGAATTGCTAGAGTTGTTTACCATCCATCTAACAATGAATTAGTCAGAACCAACACTTTAACTAAAGCTGCTATCGTCCAAATTGACGCTACTCCTTTCAGACAATGGTACGAAAACCACTACGGTCAAACCTTAGGTAAGAAGACTACCACCACCGAAGAACCAGTTAAGAAGTCTAAGAAGTTAGAAAGAAAATTGGCTTCCAGATCTTCATCTGCTGCTATTGAATCTGCTGTTGATGGTCAATTCGGTTCCGGTAGATTATACGCTGCTATTTCTTCTAGACCAGGTCAATCCGGTAGATGTGACGGTTACATTTTAGAAGGTGAAGAATTAGCCTTCTACTTGAGAAGATTGACTGCTAAGAAGTAAATATGTCATTAATGACGACCACATATAATAGTTAAATACATATCTGTAACGTATTAAGAGGCTGTAGATTCTTGGTTATTATATGATGGTCAATGTAAGCAAAGATGTGGTTGAAAATATACCACCATTAGAGTCTATAATTTCTAGTGGGTCGATAGCTATTTACACTGGTATACTACTCTGTACCGCATTTCCAACTCGGTTCATGCTGTTTATTCCCCTAGACTCTTCACGTTTATCTAACCCTCTAGGTGGCGATTTTGAAAGAGTGGGTACATCTTACCTGTTGGTCGTTTGAAGAATTGTAATAGACGTAATACTTTTGGCATGACTCTGATTGGCCTTGGTGGTTGGGCCTCCAAGAACAAGGCCATCTCCCAAGCTGTACTATGCTACGTATTGAAGCATCTGCCATTACAGCCTCCAAAAGCAATCAGATACTACTTTCTGACATGCTACTGAACGGACTCTACATACAAACTCCACGCTAAACCAACACAGTATGAAAGTCGTTGGGTCCTGCCAAGCAGACTGGTGCTATCATCTGTTGCTGGTCAAACGTGCGAATCTATTCCTATCTCTGGGCTAATCTATACATCTACTGCCTACTGTGTTTCACATAGTTTACAAACATTGACTGAATAGTTAGTATAAATCATTTGAATTTATTGATTTTCAGAGTTAGGCAATATGTTTATCCACATCGTAGTTCAGTACAGGTCTGTGTAATATTTCTTTCATCATGAAATCAGCATCGTACATACGGTTAGAATGGCTAGAGCCAAACGCTTCTTCAACAGTTGGTTTTGTAATTCGGTAATTTTGAAATTTTTTCGCATCGCTCGTTAAATACTGCAGGTCGTGTGTGGATAAATCATCATACAGAGAAGTAGATTTGTCTGGTGGTATAAATTCTGAAATACGGCAATCAGGCGTGGTAATCGTAGGATGGAGCAGGAGAGAATATGTGGAATGGTTTTCACTTTTATTTTTTTATTTCGAGCTTTATTTTTCGGATTGTTCTATTTGCTAACGGATGGAGTTGTAATTTCTACAAATTATGATCCAATTTAGCTTTCATCTGTAATTATTAATATGACATTCAGATCTAGTTTTGTCTTTTGTTTGACAATTGAATTCATGACACCACCAATCTATCACACCTCTTATGTGAAAAAACTAGTCTAAAACTGCCAAATATAACAGTATTCAAATCGAATCGTGGGAATGAAATTTGCAGCCAAGATCATTACCTGCTCGTAGAAACATTTGAAACAAAACAGGTATGGAACCAATTATTTGATTCTTCAATAATGAAAAATGAGTGTCTATGCTTCTATGTACGCTCTAATATTATAACACTTGACCACGCTCTGCCTGATGAAAGGTTTGACCTCATGGAAAAAAACTAAGCACAGACCGTACTGCAAATCCAAATAGCCCAATGGAAAAGAAATACCAAGATCGGCTCACTGGAAGTTTCATCATGTTTATCTGAAAGAATTTGATAAGAATCGGTGTTCCAATGGGAATCTTACACTGATCATCTATATCTTTCTATTTTCCCTCTTCTGTTAAACATGCCAACAAGCTTTACAATTTGACCAGACTTGCTTTTATTTAAAACCCATTTATCTCGATTAAGCGGCTTATCGAATATTCTGATTAAAAATTGTTGACAAGTGACTCTGGGATGATAGAAAACGAGAGAAATGGTCTTTATATTTTTATCTCACAGTCGATTACGCAACTTTTCGCATGGGAGCTGATGGAAACAAAATGAAGAAAACATAAGCTATTTCAAAAGTAACGTGAAAGGCATGGAGGTCGTTAATAGTACGAAGTATTTAGGCTGGAAATAAACTTGAGTGAAGGGAAAAGGTAGATGTCTTGAAATTATCTAATGGTCCCTTGGCCCAGTTGGTTAAGGCGTGGTGCTAATAACGCCAAGATCAGCAGTTCGATCCTGCTAGGGACCATTCGAAGAAGCAACAATCGTTGTTTCCTCACTTCTACACGGGCGTGTGGCGTAGTTGGTAGCGCGTTCCCTTAGCATGGGAAAGGTCTCCGGTTCGACTCCGGACTCGTCCATTTTTTTTTTCCTCCTCTTGGATAACACATTCTTATAGCTGTTAACAGTGAAGAGTAGCGTTTCAGAATCTTGATCGTTTTCTTTTGAGTGCGCTGAAAAGTAATGCAAGCTTGACAGAGAAGGAACACGATTGGGAAACACAATACTCCGTGTTTGGTACCAACATACCGATTTGGATACATCTATTCGTTTCTCTCTACATACACCTTCGTTGCCACCTTTTCCTACTCCTTCACTCTTCAGTGCCAACATTCATCTGCCGCAGCCAGTAGTAGGTTCTCGAAGTTTGGCTGCAACTTGCGCGCATATTTAATCTCACAATCATCCTAGTGCTACGTGTTTGCACTATATGAAATTATACAAATTAATCCTTGCTTGTGCCGTAAGCTTAGCGCTAGCAGACCCCATAGACTCAAAGTTGCCAGACGCAGACTCTTTGATCTGTTCTCCTGAAGACCCCACCGATTGCTACCCCAAATTATTTGTTCCAACTGACAAGTGGCAGTTTATCAAACCAGGACAAGACATCCCTGCTGGACTACACGTCAGATTGAACATCGACACTTTGCAAAGAGAGGCAAAGTTGATGGACCCAAACGACCAGGAGCAAAACGATTTGGTTATAGTTGAAGATAAAGAAGCACAAATAGAATCCCAAGTGCCACCAGTTTCGCCACAAGTGCCCGAAAAGAAACCCAAGAAACTTGATATGGCCGAGGTTAAAGACTACGCTTCCGCTATTGAATATGTTCATACGTATTCTCATAGCTCAGCAACCCAAGCACCAACCAATGGTGACATAGAGAAGGCGTTGGACGTATTGATTGACTTGAGCCACGACATAGAGTTTGGAGAGAAGTTGGCTAGTGATCCTAATGCATTTGGGGATCTCAATACAATTGCTAAAGACCAAAACCTTGCTGAGAAAGCTTACAGAATTATTGGAAGCTCCTTAAGAAATAATCCTACTGCTGTTAGACTGTTTGTGACCAACGCAGAACCCTCATTGATAGAGGACTGGGTGACTTTATTACACTCTCTGGATGCAGTGATTAGAAAGAGAGTGTTAGGAATCTTCCATCAGTTGAGTACCGATGTCCTGTTTAGATACAGCTATTTTGGCAAAGATAGAAACCTATTAGACAAGTTCATTGAGATTTATCCTACATTAGACGAACCTTCCAAAGTCCGCTTAGTGAATATCCTCGAGGATTTGAAATTGGTTGGAGAAGGTCCACATGATGAAGCAGTCTCTGGATTCATCCAAAAGAAATTAATTGATTCTAACTTCGACTCAGAGTCTCAATTCAAATTGTACTTTGAGAAACTTACGGAGTTGCATGAATCGAACAAAGAACTCAAAGGAGGTAAAGACTTCATCGGGTGGTTGGATGAAGAATCAGGTAAAAGAAATGATGGAATTAGACCAAGAGACACAATTTATTCTGGTGAAGATAAACAATTTGATAAGCAAATGTTAGAGGTTAGACATAAGGTGTTTGGTAACCCTAATGCTGCAAGAAAGCATTTTGATGATGAGCTTTAAGTTATATGATTTTAATAAACAATTAAGTGTAGAGATTTGGGATAGAGTAGAGAAATGAATAGTTACTAAAACTAATCGTTTATTAATGAAGGATTGTATTATACAAGTTATCTGCGACAGGCTTAGTCAAATAAACCGAAACCCATGTCATCATCAGATTCTTCCTTTTCTTCTTCAGCAGCTTCTTCTTCAGCTGGGGCATCACCACCAGCAGAAGCAGCAGCACCAGAAGCAGCAGCTGGACCACCGGTTGGAACAGAAGACAATTTTTCGTTACCTTCAGCGATTAATTCTTCGGTAGACTTACCTTCGACTTCAGCCAATAATTTTTCGAGCTTGTCTTCTTCGACTTCGATGGAGACAGATTGTAAAACGGCCTTGACATCAGCAGCAGATGGGGAAGCGTTACCGGCGTTGACCAATAATAAGTAAGCAGCAATGTATTTCACTAAAATGTTAGTATTGGATGGTGTTTAAATGGTTGGCGTTTCAGTATTCTATGGAGTGGAACTAGTTATATCAGGTAGTTCAAACTTGTATGGTAACTTTGTGAATGGTATTATTGTTTAACCTATTTGGCTGTAATCATGGGGTCTTTACGTTTCTCTTTGATATCTCTCTGGACTTGAATGATGTTACATTCTGATGTATAGGCAACACCACACTCATTATCACTGTCTTAATCGCCGTATCTTTCATTCGTTGTACATACTTTTGTCTAGTACTGTTGGATAATTTTCAGTTTTCAATTTTTCAGTGAGACTAAACGTCGCGGAAAACCATAGCAAAAAGCAGTCACACAGATCACGTGAAACATCCACTGCTTGGATTTACGATTTTAACTCCATTTTCAAGCAGTTTCAATCTACAGATACCTAACCACACATATCAATACTCTCAAGCGCAACAACGCACGTTGTCTTGCAAAATACTGACATCCCAAGTATGGCTTATCAAAGCTGCAAATTATCGCGAAATTACCGCGAAATTACCGCGAAATTTGACCCCAAATTTAGTAATCAATCCACAGTAACCAGCTAAATGAAACCATTCCCCGAATTGAACGACAGGCAGACCAAGGACCTCGTAGAGAACACTCTCCAATGGTGCTTGAGCAATGGGCTTGTGATGTATCCTCCTAATTTCGAAGTTTATTCTGCGAATAACGCCCCTATTTCATTGTTTCCTACTCCAATTCCAAGATCAAGCTTCGAAGATGCCGTGAATATCCAGAAAACTTACAACAAGCTCTATGCAAATGTCATCACTAAAGATAAGAATTGGCTTGTGGACCATATCAAGCAATTGTCTCAATTCGATAAGCTGTTCACCGGTAAATTGTATGACATATATCAGAAACTTATCGCAGAACATGGAAGCATACCACAGCCATTATCGCTTGGGATATTCAGATCTGACTATATGATTCACACCGAACAGGACAACCAAATCAAGCAGATCGAATTCAACACGGTCAGTGTATCCTTTGGGGGACTTTCTGTAAAAGTGAATGAGCTCCATAACTACTTGAATAAGTCAGGCAGGTACGATAATACGTATTCGTACAACTACTACGATGAAGGTGAGATTCCTGTTTCTACGTCTATAGACGATATCGCCAAAGGCTTAAGTGTAGGGAACTACCACTATAACCAGGAATCCGAGAATGATAAAACGATTGTGCTTGTAATTGTTCAGCCTAATGAAAGAAACAGTTTTGACCAGAGACATATCGAATATTCCTTGATTAACAACTATGGTATTAGAAGTGTCAGGTTGACTTTAGATGAAGCCTTGGATAAAACCACCATAAACAGCAATAAGTTATATTTGAAAGACACTATGGATGAGGTCTCTGTGGTATATTACCGCAGTGGGTATGCCCCAACTGACTACACAAGTGAGAAGAGCTGGGAGGCAAGATTCCATTTAGAGAACAACTTGGCTATCAAGTGTCCTTCAGTACTTACACAATTAGCTGGAACGAAAAAGATTCAACAGATTTTGACTAATAAACAAGTCTTAGAATCTTTCTTGCAAGACTCTACCGAAGAAGAAATCGAAAAGATCAACCTGACTTTTGTGAAAATATACCCGTTAGATGATTCTGAAGAAGGGAAAAAGGCAAAAGCATTGATTAAATCATGTCCCGAGAAGTTCGTTTTAAAACCACAAAGAGAAGGTGGTGGTAACAATATTTACAAAGAAGACATTCCTCTGTTCTTGGAGAAATTGGATGAGAAAGAATGGGAATCCTATATTTTGATGGAGCTTATCAAACCTCCTACACATAGAAACAAATTACTTAGAAACAATCAGATTTTCCAAGAAGATATTATTAGCGAGTTAGGAATCTTTGGAACGCTTTTACTCGATGAGTCTAATGGTGACATCAAGTTCAATGAGAATGCTGGTTTCCTATTAAGATCCAAGTTTAGTAGTAGTAATGAGGGTGGTGTTGCTGCAGGATTTGGGTGTGTTGATGGGGTTTATTTGTATTAGGAAGAGGCTGTGTATTCAGTTGGATCTTTGATATCCTTCTGAGGATTAGCTGCTAGATCTTCTTGTGGGTCTTCCTGAAGGTTATCAACCTTCCCCACATGCTCAACTTCCTGGTCTTCAGTGTTGACGATCTCTGGGTCAATTTCTGTAGGGTGCTGCTCAACACTTACCAACTGGATATCAGATTCTCCTTGTGGTGAAGTCTGTGATATTTCAACCGAAGTGCTTACGGTATTCTCAGTTGCCCCGAGTTGTTGTGCCTGCAAGAACTCTTCTTCCAACTGATTCCGTTTCCGCTCGTTCTCGAGTTGTGCTACCCACAAAGCAGCGCCAATGGTGTCGGTAAATATAAATAACAAGTTCAAAAATGGTATAGATTCTAATAGGTTAGCTACTAAGCCAAACCCAACGTACGCTGGTTTTTTCAGCCTGTAGTACAGCTTGATTTCACCATTATCCCAACCTTTCAATTTGAAGTATCTACTATGAGCTTGCAAAGCTCTGCCCGGTGCCTTGATATAAGCAATTACAGCAGGCCCAAAAACAGGGATAAGACCAAAAACTAAGATCATAATTGATCGAATTATCAAGTATGGAATTATCGTCCAAGTGGGCGCAGAGAAGATAAAATTAACAAACTTCACAAGGAAAGGGACGTTTTGGATTCTTTTGATCTTTCCCATCATCACCAAATCGTCATGAAATTCCTTGATTAGGATACCATCGAATGCCAATTTTTCAATTTCAGGCATCAAGAGAAAGATCACTAAGATTCCGGATGTTTGCACACTCAACTGGAAGATGGACACCCAAGTCCAAGATAACCCAGCAGGGCCTGCAAAGATGATCGAGAGGAATCCTAGGGTAGGGAAGAAAAGAAGCATAACAACTGTGTATGTTGCCAACAAAATAAGGAGTTGAGGGATTAGAATTGAAAGGTACAAAGGCCAGAGAGATGGGTTGGTGAAGAAGTAGATAATTCCCTGGCTGTTAGTAAACGGTACAGTGATACAGTAGATAAGCGCCACTTACGTAGAATGGATACATGAAAGTCAATGACGTGACAATTTCAAATGGTCTTGTTAAGGCTGTAAACATGTTGCAAAAGTTATTTTGAGATTGAGATTTCGTAGAGGCTGATTTAGAAGTGGAAGATGTGAGAAGTACAAAGGGATGACATTGTGATGTATACGAAATGCAATCCTCTTTATTGTTCATAGCATTGCTGGCTTTAAACAGCATTGCTGGCTTTAAACAGCGTTAGACACATCAAACCTATTCAAGAGAAACAGACAAAGAAAACATATAATTCAGTTGGCGCCAATAGGCGCTTTGGTAGAACTTAGATCGTAACTTATATTTAAGTAGAGTTGCCGAATCCGTGATGGTCCGACCAAAGTGTATGAAACCATTCTACACTAACTGGCGGTATAAGGACAAAGCCTACTACAGTTTATGCCCCTCAAAAACCTGCCGTATGACCTCCACCTCCCGTGGCCCCGTTCCACAGCATCCTCCTATACCCCAGATATCGTATTTTAGCCAGCTCTTAACAGCCTCTTTCCAGGCCAGAGTATCCCCCTTGACCATTGCACCGTCGTAGCCGTAATTAGCACAAATCACAGCAGGGAACCCACTCTTACAGAGCGTATCCAAATACTCCAGCACGCTAGTATAGTTGACACAATTGACTCCAACTGCTACGAGATACTCGTTGTGGTTCATTTTAATGACGTCTGCAGCTTTCAGCAAGTCGAGCTTGTCGTTGACACAAAAACTAATATAGTGGGACTTCTGGACGTTTAGGGCTAGAATAGCTTCCAATTCGACCAAATTGGGGACGGTTTCAAATGCTATTACATCTACGTCGTGAGATGTGAGATACAGTACAAGAGGTTGATGATGTGCCATTAACGTATGTTTGGACACG
Organism: Yamadazyma paraphyllophila; assembly: GCA_030563605.1. Lineage (NCBI taxonomy): Eukaryota > Fungi > Ascomycota > Pichiomycetes > Serinales > Debaryomycetaceae > Yamadazyma > Yamadazyma paraphyllophila. Next base: position 1,478,135 of record JAJMJO010000001.1, read on the forward strand.
CCATTGTATTGTCCAGTGTATTCGCTGCCATCGTTGAGGAAGCACCCGTATGGCCCCACCAGTCCAGATACGTACCGCTGGTTATGGCCTGGTGAGTTGGCTCTTTTAGCATCCAGGGCTCTGCTAGCCGCCCGTGCCACGCGCACCGCGGTATCCCACGCAGCCTCGCATTGCTCATCGCCATACCCGCACTGTCTCATCGCGTGGTACGACATCTGGTACGTGGCAGTGGTAAGTACATCGGCGCCGGCTTCAGCGTACTTTTCATGCACGTCTTGTACTACCCATGGCTTTGTCTCTAGGACATGCCCGCCCCACAACTGAGTGCCGCTGATCGACTCCACCTTCTCAAGCTCTGTCCCAAGAGCTCCATCTATCACCAACATAGTTCGCGATTTTTCAAATTTCATCACTATGGAAGACAGTAGGAAACGGTCTAGAGAAGACGACGATATCCCACAGGAGAGACAGGACGTTGAGTCCAAGAGAACCCGTGAGGATCCAGTCAACGAGCTTATTGCCAATGTGTGTAAAGATATAAGAAGGATCGGTGAAACCGCCAATTTGCAAACACAGGTGGACGATATGGCCTACATTTCCAATCCAATTGTGGTTGAATTTGAGAAGATTGATAAGCTTAGAGCTTCGGTGTTATCAACTTTACACGCTCTTATCACTGAGCAGCCCCAGAAGATCTCCAGTTTGGCAGCGCTTATTCTTATTTGCAATTCTAAAAACTTCTTGGTCCCTAAGTATGTTATTGAGTATTTCCATACAAAAATCCAAGATTATATTTCAGCAGCCAGCTCAAAAGAAGCGCTGGAAGTAACAGATAACTTCAACAGTATCAAGAATATCTTGAAGTTCTTGTGTTGTTTGGCTCCTATTATCGAAGAAGGCTCTTTGGCCAACGTGTTGCGTCAGTTCTTACAGCTTTCCAAAGATCTTGGTGAGTCGTCTGACTTGGGAAAAGAAGTGTATTATCTCACGCTCATCTCTGTTCCATACCTCTTGAGTTATGATGACAGTCGTGCCGGTGACGTCAAAGAGCTTGTGGCATTTGCGGAATCTATCCTGTTTGTGGTCCCTTCAAGTGACTTATATTCTCCCTTCTCCAGCAAGAACGGGAACGTCGATGTCCCCTACGAGCAGAAACAGCTCATAGATCTCATTTTACCAGCTTTAAAGGCAACCGAAGAACTGGATTTCGAGCCTATAAGACGTCTTTTCATTGACTATAAACTGCTTATCGAGCCAGTGATCCAAGAGAGCTTGAAGTCAAACACCATTTCTAATGAAGTGGTATTACACAAGCTCCCACAATTTTCTATCACGGCTGAATCTTTGGCTACATACTGTCCTATCATTGGCTCAGAGGGTGTAGACACTCTTTGGTTCAACGGTCCTCGTCTTGCTTTTGAGCTTTATTCTCACTCTACGCAAGAATTCGAGTCTATTCCATCTATCAGCAGCATTGCAGGGTTATTCTTCAGGGACGTGTGTACTGATTTGATTACAAACTTATCATTCAATAAGAATGAAACGTCCATTCAGTTATCAATATTGGACTTGTACTTCAACAGGCTGTTGTTTTGCCCTCCTGGTAGCTCTGTGGGTACCCTTACAAGTATCCACGCCGATAATGTTGCAGGTGAAAACATCCCTCCACTTTCAACTTGGAAGATTGAAGACGTTGCAGTTGAGAGTCTTTTGTCCCTTATTTTCCTTTCGCCTACACCGCCAAATCTAGAAATCTATTATCATACCGTTCTTATTGCTTGCTGTAAGGAAAACCCAGAAGCTATAGCTCCAGTGTTTGGTAGAGCTATTAGATTCTTCTACAGTAATTTAGCATCTTTGGATTACGAAACTAAAATCAGATTCATGAATTGGATGACCCTTCAGATCTCTAATTTCGATTTCAGTTGGAAGTGGGATGAATGGGTACAAGACTGTAAAACATATTCCCAATCCAGAACCCACCCTAAAAAGAATTTTATTAAAAACTTGATTACAAAAGAACTAAAACTATCCAATAAGAAAAAGATCAAGGAAAGCTTCGTGACTATTGACCCAGAAACTGGTGACGCTGTTGAGCTCGAAGATTTCTATCAATACTTGGAATTGTCTCTTTTCCCTCAAGATTCCAGGTATATTATTGGTTACGATACAGACTTATACGGAGGCGATGACTCTATTAAAGAGATTATTGCCAAGTCATATTATGAAAAGAAAGAATCTATCGTGATAACTTCATCTCCACAAACAGAGATGATATTTGTGTTTGGCAACGATAAGCTTCCATACTTTCATATCTGTGATAAGTTCTATAAGTTTTTATTATCCAATAGTAAATCCAAAAAGGAGTTCAACGAAATCATCGAGGAAGTACGTTCTGATGTGACCAGTGACAATGTCAATAAACTGAAGTTTATCATTAACTTAGTTCTTCAATCTTACTGTTCAATTGGATCCAGATCAATCTATTCCACTATCAGTATATTGTCTCGTGACTTGACCAAACTTCGGTGGATCTCTGGCCATAAATTACTGGAAGAAGATTATCTTGGAAGTGCAGAGCTGTTTAAGTTTCCTGAATTATCTTTACAAAACGACGAGGAACTGTTTTTAGAGATTCAAAACTATGTGATAGATGCTGTATTCAGAATCTGGATCCACCGCCCCCAGTTTATCTTTTTGATCTTAGAATTCTTGGTTGACCTGAAAATCTTGGACTTTGAGATATTTGTCAATAGATGTTTCGACATTGAGTCCAACTTGGTTATTGAACGGATCGACTGCTTCGAAGTATTGAGCAGGCTATTACAAAGTGCTTATTTGAAGCTGGTAAGCACGTTAGAGAACAAGAGCAGCGAAAAACTAGTCAGCTACACCAAGATATTGACAACTAGAATCATTTCTGTTCTTGAGCAAATCCAACAAAAACTCGGCCTGGAAACTGTGACAATTGAAGAGTTCAGCGAAGAAACAGTTGCACAAACAGACTTGCAGTGGGCTTACTATGACTATTTAGATACATTTAAATGGGTAGTAAGGAAATTCCAGGGGGTCAGTGAAGTATCTGAACAGATCAGGGATATTGTGTCCAACACCCCTGGCGGATTGGGACAAACTTTGCAGGCTTTAATTAGTAATTAGACAAATAGTTGTCCCGCCACAGCTATTAAAAACCATACGAGTAATTGACACTATCGCGAATCTTATCTCCATTTCCTGTAGATTTCAGTATTCACTTCTATGACACTTGCTATAGAAACCAACCATCTTCTGTTCAAGTTCCCCAAAGCCACAAGCTACGGTCTTGAAGACATTGATCTTCAGATCCCTTGGGGAACCACCAATTTGGTTGTAGGTCCTAACGGTGCAGGGAAGTCGACCCTTCTTCGGATTCTCGCTGGTAAAACGCTTATAAAAAAGGGCCAGCTAAAGCTAGGTGGGTTTGACCCATTTGAGTTCTCTATTGATAGAAATGCCCAGCGTAATAGTGACATCAACAGCTACATCACGTATCTTGGCATTGAGTGGGCATCGAATCCAATTGTCAAGAGGGAAATGCCGGTCAAGCTCTTGATCTCATCTGTGGGTGGTGATACTTTCAGCGAAAGAAGGGACGAATTGATCCGTCTTTTGGATATTGATCCCGAATGGATGATGAGCAACATTAGTGACGGTGAAAGACGGAGGGTCCAGCTTGCAATTGGTCTTCTTAAGCCGTGGAAACTCTTACTTTTAGATGAGGTGACAGTTGATTTGGATGTGATTGCCAGAGATAATTTGTTGAGGTTCTTAAAGCGGGAGGTTCAAGAGCGTGGATCGTGTGTTGTATACGCCACGCATATCTACGACGGTTTAAGCAAAGACTGGTGTGATAGGCTCATTCATTTGAATAAAGGGACAGTGAAACATGACATAAAAATGGATGAAATTTCATTCGAAGATATCCAGGCATTGGAGCAGCAAGGCTCTCAGTATCGGGTGCCTATTTCACGGTCTTTCCACCCTTTGGTAGTACACTGGCTCGGGGACGATTTGGCACTTAGAGGGACGAGAGAGGAAGATAGAAAGGAGATGGAAAGAAGACACAATCAGTGGCTGAATGCGGAAGGACATTACTTTGATGGAGGAGACGATAAGATCAAGCTGTATTTCCAGAGCACTCGTTCCCAATGATTTGCAGTATGTGTGAATATGATATATGATGTATATTTGTATTGTATGCGTATTTGTGTGATATGAGTATGCATGTACTTGATACTTGACTGAAGTAGCTGCGATGTTTGGCAGTTGTAGGAACTATTTTGGTGAAGCTTGTAGGACAGCAGAGTCTTTCAATTCCCTCGAAATCTACCTGAAACAGGTCTTTCCACACAGTATATGACGAGGAACTTCCGCTCAGCTGGATGATAACTGATCCAGGCGTATTGCCTGCTCTGTTGGTAGGACATTATCACGTTTTAACCCTCCGTCTCCAACTCCAACTCACGGAACCTCCTGATGTGCTCGTTCTGCTCTAGCCTCTTTTGAAGCACCCAGCCGTCATACTGGATTTGCCACATCACTGGGTCACCGCTGAGCTGCTTTGAAGGTTCGAGCTTTCTCCTATTTGGTTGGGAGTAAGGCGTTATAGGCGACTGGGCGGCTCTTTTACCGGCGTTCGGGACACAGGCTGTGTTGGTGATGTCTGCAGCAGGTCTTTTTATTGGGCTTTGGACGGCCTCTTTCTGTGGACTGCTCATGTAAACAACGCGTATGAGAAAATAACTAAATATTGAGAATGACAACTACGATGGGAGCCTCCTCCAGTTTAAATAAATAGAGATAAAACAAGGTAGACGGAGAGAGAGTTGCTGGACTGCTAAGTTGGATTCTTCGCCCCCAGAAGTGTTGTCCACCCAGAATATTTATAGATAAAATACTGCTGTTGTGACATTCGCAATTCATATATTATTAGTAAAATAGAGACCGATAACAATTCATTGACATATAAATTTCAATTCCAAACATCCTCATATATGCCTCCCACATGTTTTCCGTCAATATGTTCATCCATACATTTGCCAGTATCGTCTCCCACCATTACAGCATATGTCGCATTTTGCAGCCGAACCCCATATATTCGTAGATGTCTCCCCTTGTGAAGATCAATGCATCTGACTACCATCAAGCTTACCATGCAAATGGCTCAAGAGAGCCTTCTGTCTCCTAGTATCCATCAGTTTATAGACCATTCAAACGATAGGATTGTTGAGTACAGAAGGAACGAACTACCACGGTTCCTGGCGCCAGAGCAGAGACAAAACAGAATCAAGAGAATCATGCGGCAATTGGGGTTGTATTTGAACACACAGCGAGACTTTGCTATGTCCTCCGGTTACAGAGAGCGGTGGGGGTTGGTGTTAAATACGACCCTGTTTCAGACCAGTCTGGAGAGAGCAAGAGGGGTGGTTCGACCAGATACACCGGTACCATACGAGCCATCGGCGCAAGAAGAAAACCATCCCCGAGAGTGATAGTCCTGATGATTGGTAGAGTATCAGAGGACTGGTGGAGAGAGGATTCAGAAGAAAAGATATAGCCAGTAATATACTGGATTCAGAATAAAAGATATAGCCAGTAAGATACTGGATTCAGAATAAAGATATAGCCAATATCCTGTTTAATCGAGCACGGAATGAAGCAATCTCAGCGGTTGAGCCATTGAAGTAGCCGGATACTGGAATTCCCGTGGCACTCTGGTACTATATCACGCCCTTCCGTGCAGCCTGTCAAACGTCAATGTGTGCCACGCCCGCTCGTGCACCAACCACCCGCATTGGTATAATAACCAATGAAATCTGAAAAATTTTCCAACTATTCAAAAATGTCAGACGAAAGAACTTTTATTGCTATTAAGCCAGATGGTGTCCAAAGAGGATTGATCAATTCTATTCTCGGAAGATTCGAAAACAGAGGTTTCAAGTTAGTCGGTATCAAATTGGTCCAACCAACTGAATCTTTATTGAGAACTCACTACGACGACTTACAATCCAAGCCTTTCTTCCCATCTTTGTTATCTTACATGTTGTCCGGTCCAGTTTTGGCCACCGTTTGGGAAGGTAAAGACGTTGTCAAGCAAGGTAGAGCTATCTTGGGTGCCACCAACCCATTGGCTTCTGCTCCAGGTACCATCAGAGGTGACTTTGCCATTGACATGGGTAGAAACGTTTGTCACGGTTCTGACTCTGTTGAATCTGCCAAGAAGGAAATCGACTTGTGGTTCAAGAAGGACGAATTGGTCGACTACAAGCACGCCTTGGTTTCTTGGATTTACGAATAGATCTACTTTAGTTAGTTAATACTACAGATCTGTTACTTATTGTAGTGTAGGGTGGTTCAATATACTGCCTAATCACGTGTGCCATGGTTCTCCCAAGATCATCTAGAGAGCTTCTGGTTTGTCCCGTTCATGTCATTTCCGGCTTCAATCTGATTCCATTCAAAGGATAGCTGTTCGCTGGATCATACACTCCCATCTTGGATTACTGACACCCGTTTTCTCTACTCTCATCTTGGAACACTGACATCCATTTTTCTCTCCTGTTTTTCCTGTGTATCAGCTATTTTTATGCCCTGCGCTTTGCAGGTACTCAGTTCTATGCTGGCCACCATTAGGCTTTCTCATACTTTATTCCTCCACAAACGAGCCATTGACCTATTGAAAACAGCGGGAACCCTACACTGCTACTATATCACCACATATATCCTCTTTGCCGGCCCTCACCCTTCACTCCGCTCCCTCGTAGCTCCCTCCCACATCTACTGTCTGTTACATCTTCTAACGCGCACTAAAATTTCCAACCATGAGTATGGACGATGATTTGTTCAATGTCCCCGACAACGATGACGACATGATGAACGATGACGACGAGTTGGATACACAGGAGGAAAAGAACACAATGGAAAATGCGAACGGGAACGACGACGGTGACATGGACGACGAGAATGATGAGGATGAGGATGAAGAAAACGAAGATGAAGACAACGAAGATGAAGACAACGACGATGAGGATGAAGAGGAAAATGACGATGAGGACGAAGAAGACGACGAAGACGGAGAGAAGAGAGACGAAGAAGATGCAGATAAAGAGAAACTCGAAGACGAAGATAAGTTTGTGGACGCACAAGAGAACCAAGACCATGATGGTTATCAGAACAGCCAAGAAGGTAGCAACGAAAGCCGCCAGAACGGCGAGTCTCAGACAGACGCCGACGCTCTGAATGAGGCTATGGACGTGGACACGCTGGAAGATTTACCCGTTAGACAGCTGCTTATACAGAAGGCCAAGTCGAGTGTGAACCTAGATATTCTTCCATCGGTGGCCATCCCGTACTCGTCGCAGTGCCATGCGATGGCATTCACCGACGGACCCAAGTGGATTATCACGGGAGGCGAAGATGGGTTTATACGGAAGTACGACTTCATAGCGTCCATTCAAGGGAAATCTCCATTGACAATGGCTCAAAGACATAATCTTGTAGACTCTGTGGTCAATGCTGGGGTTATTTGTTCATACTGGGAGAACGAGCAGCCTATGACAGAAAAGGAATTGATGGCTTCCAACCCCAAAGTCAAACCCAGCGACTTCATGACTGGGGCCATAAGTTACGAGCCTAAAATCAATCCTGTTTATGCTTTAGACGTCGAAAGAAACGGCCATTGGTGTTTATCCGGGGTGCTATCGGGAGGTATATCGCTTTACACCATGAAATACAACGAAGGAACACTACACCATTATTTTAACCATAGTCAAAAGAGACAGAATCTATCATTAACCTCAGGCCACAACGATGCTATTTCGTGCTTGAAAATCACCCAACAGCAAGACCTGTTTATCTCCGGGTCGTGGGATAAGACCATCCGGCACTGGGATTTGAACACAGGGAAATGTCGGAGTTTAATGACTGGAAGTTCTGGGCAAATCACTCAGCTTGCATTCAGGCCCCAGGGGCTTACCGATTTAGTGTTGCAGTATGATGAAGACGACCAGAACAGTGACATGGGCAGTTTGTTTGGCGATAGTGATAATGAAGACAATGAAGGAGAGAAAGAACGAGAGAAAGACAAGAAAAAGGAAGTACCAAAGTCAGGCACCAGCAAAGTGTATAAGAGTGATAGTGTGTTCATGAGTTCCAGCAGTGATGGGACGGTGAACATCTGGGATTTAAGGGCCGGTTCTTCTCCCATCATCAAATATGGTGTGCCTAGTGGGACTCCTCCGTGGTGTGTCACCTCCAGCTGGTCCAACGACGGGGACAGAATTTATGTGGGGAGACGTAACAGTACAGTAGACGAGTTATCCATACGTATGCCCAACAAACGAGACAATAAACTCAATTATATTCCCAATGTTCTGAAAACATTACAGTTTCCTAAGATTTCTGGTCCCGTCACCGCCATTTCCACCATGCCAAACGATAAGTATTTACTTTGTGGGTCTCAAGACAACATCAGATTGTATAATCTCGATTTATATAACGCCGAAAATCCATCTAATGTTGCAAAGGACAGCAAGAAGACACAGGCAACGCCGTTTTTGATTGTGCCTGGACATCATGGTGGAGTGTTGAGTTCGTTATATGTTGATGAGACAGGCAGGTTCATGGTGAGTGCCAGTGGAAACAGAGGATGGGGGAATGCCAATTTTACAGAGTCTGTGATTGTGTATGAAATTGATTTCGAGACCAAAAAATAGACACTGATAGCACAATGTATATTAATGTAGTTGCAATAAATAATACGATACAAGAAATGAATCATGAAAGCCTGCTTCCACGTTGCTGGATCCAGAAGTTACCGAGGGTATTTCATTGGCCCCATGCCATCAGGTAACTGTAAGCCGAAGACCTGAGCTTATTCAATCCAACATTACTAAACCATCCACCGATATTTGACGGTTTAATCGCATTCAAGTTCAAACTCTCTGCGTACTTAAACACATGATGGCCCTGTTTTGAGAGAAGAACGTGGAGCAAGAATCCAATCAATCCAACGGCCACACTGATCTTGTAGATGGTGGTCAATTTAAACATCTTATTCCGACGGGCTGGTGACTTATCGCCATCGTCTGAGTCAGGGAACAAGAGTTTCTTGAGATGGAGCGACAGAAGAAGTTTACTGTTGAGCGAAGTGGTGGAAGATTCAAGCGTTGAGACCGATGATGTCACCGAGTTATTGAGGGAGTTGGACGTGTCGTATTCTGTGGTGTCGTCGTGTGTTTCCATGTAGCTTGTTTCCTGCTCGAGATTGTGTGATACCAAGCTGGCCATCTGTTTGTCTTGTTCGGCCACCAACGCAGCGAGGTTTTCGGGATTATTTATCAAGTCTTGAGAGACCAGATCAAGTCCCAAATCATCAGCACTGTCAGAAGAATGGCGAGGTCCATCACGAGTTGGAGTGCCAGTTTTCGATTCGCTGAAAAAAGGTTGGGAGGTGGTCAAAAGAACAGAGCTTGGATTGTACTCCTCAAACCACACACCGTACGTGGATGACGAGTTGCTGAGCCCAGAAACCGGATACCTCTCATAATAATGTTTTGCTGTGTTCAAAATCTCAATCAAATCAGAGTCACTTAGGGACTTAAACAAGTTTTGAGAGGATAAAAGGTTATGAAGCAAGTCTGTATCAACATCTTCAAAGTCTTCACACGATTCCTCAAGCCCCATCAGTTTGAATACCAGCTTTTTCTGGAATGTCAACGCTGCCACATAGATATAGACGTTGATAAGCACAGAATTGTAGCTCAATGCAAAGTCCCAGACCGTCAAGAGCTGGTTCAAATTATCAATATCGTGGCTGAAAAGCGTGATAATTGACGATAGCCCCTGGAAAAAGCTGTAGTTATAGAAACCTCCATTTGTGAGCACATACGTGCTGCTCAAGTATTTTACGAGCTTGAAGAACTGATGATCCACCACTTCTAAAACAGCAGGTATGAGCTTTAAATGAGTTACAGAAAGGTTTATGTCTGTGATCATAAAGTCCCTCAAATGGTACAACGTCAAATTTTCCAAGAGTTTGAATCCAAGTGAAGTGTCCACTTTATTTGTATGCTGGTCGTAGCATACAATTAAAATGATACTGGCGATATCATGGAACCCCTGGAAGTAATGAAGCAGCGGGTATTTCCGAAGGAGCTTGATCACAAGATCCAACAAGTGTTTTTTGAGAAGCTGGATGTCACTTTCAGAGAAGATGTTTGTGAACGAAGCGTTATAGGCCGATGCTTGGAGGTGATGTAAGATGGTGAAAGATCGCTTTATATCCAATGCCACCTGGTCCTCGTCCTTGTGCCGTGGTCTGTCATGCACTTCAAGATCATCGAGAAAAGAGGGATCGTAAAGCAGTTTGGGAGCCGCAGGGAGTTTGAGCAAGATAGGCCATATTTTGCGGCGGAGCTCATTGGTGATAAGCCCGTCAGTGGTCCTCAGATATGCCACGATATCGTGGTAGTTGCCTGTGCTGGCGTAGTGGTAGAGGGTTTTGATTTTGAGTAGTTTCACTTGGTCGTTCAACGGGCTGGAATTAGCGTAGAACGACTGGCTGAAGGTGTCCATGGAGACCCATTCAGGGCCAGCTTGACTGGTGCCGTTGGTAGTGGATGGTGGTGTTGAAGGCGTGGTATGTGCGGCTGTCGGGCCAGTAGGGCCAGTAGGGCCGGAATCAAAGTCGGCATTCATGACATCATCAGAAGTGGCATCATCGGCAGGAGTATCAGGATCTGTTGTTATATGTTCGGGGAGGTCATCTTCTGGGAGTGAATGGGTACTGCCACAAGAGCTGGAGCGAGACAGAACAGCCTCTAGGTCCAGAGTGGGAATTGGAGAGTCAGCCAATCTTTCGGGGCTGTCTAAGTACCCTTCTCTGAGGGAAATCATGGTGATTAGGGACTGAATTTTCAGCGCGCATCAGCTGATAGGGAGAAGGATGATGGGGATCGAACGGGTTCTGCGGTGGTGGTATAGAGGAGGGGGTATAGAGGAGTTAAGGGTATATGTCGAGCGAGTGTGTATGGAGAAGAAAGTGTTTGGAAGTCTCTAGTAGTGGTAGAAGCATTTAGGCGGAGGGAGGTTGGCTGCAACTGTATTTGCAGCATTTGTGGCTGCGAGAAGCGAGGTTGGGGACGGGAGGCAGGGAATAGGGAGGCAGGGAATAGACAAGCAGCACCAGACACCGCCCCCAACTTGAGTAAGACAAGTAATAGGTCACAGACAGAACATGTGGCATCGTGATAACGTAGAACAAAACAACGGAATATTACAGCTCTAAACAAAACATCAATTCAAACTAGAAACTAAACTAAAAAGTAAAACACACACGACCAACATCGACGGCTTCACGGCCAGTGCTCCCAGGCTATCTCCATCAGTAAGATGCACATTAGTCTCGTTGGCAAGAACCTGGAATAAATCGTTAGTAACTTGGAGCCCACCGATTCTCTGTTCTCCATTAAGCGAGAAGTAACATCTAGCAGAAATACATGTAAAATTGTATGGGTACTCGATGTCTACTTTTTCAGCATCTTCTTCGGATCCTGCGTCGGTGAAATGCATGTTGGTATCATTGACCAACACCCGGAAGTACTGGTCTTGTTTGAGCTCGATGTCTCTAAGACGATACTGGCCCTTATCGATAAGGGTACACCTCGAGTCGAGGCACGTCATGTTGAAGGGATAAGACTGGTTGACTGCAGACATGGTTCCTGACGATCAGTAAAAGAACTAAGTTGTTGATTATAAGGGCGATCTCGTATATTAAATAATATTCTGGTGGAGGTTGTGGGTTCGGTGTTCAATCCACGTGAACGGCTGTGCAGCTCGTAAACGAATCTTGCTGGCTTGGCAAGCTGTGTATAGTGACGCGGAGTGACGGCTGCAGATGGCTATACTGGGGCCTGACCGGTGTTGTGGCATAGGGTGGGTGTTGTGTCATGGTTTGATGGAGAGGGTAAGGTTCATGGGCTGCTGGTGTTTGGTTAGACGTAGGGTTAACTAAGCATTCGTCACCTGCAAAAACGTAGGTTAACTAAGCATTCGTCACTTGCAAAGTAGGTTAACTAAGCATTCGTCACTTCAACAGCTATTGGTTGCTGGATCGCTTAGGGTAAAAGCAATGCATATAGGCTGTTACGTCTGGGGTATTGTCGCTGCGTCTTGGTATTGTCGCTGCGTCTCGGTATTGTCGCTCGTAGGCTTATAATCGTGTTGTTTCGAAGGAGCACTGACCAGGCGAAGGCTGTCATCGCTTGAGTGGTCGAAAGAGCACTGACCAAGCATGCCATCGTTTAGGTGGCCGAAAGAACCAGTAGACACAAATAGCAACCCCAACAGCACAAGCCCAACACCCTCACAAAATTGTGGGTGGAATTCTAATTATACAGGGATGGAATATGGGGAATGACGGTCTTGAACTCGAGGATTCCGTGGATGAGCCTCCCAATTACGAGGTTGCCCCTGGGCTCAGCTAGAACAACGCCGGTACTATGCAGTTGTAGCCTACTACTGTGCACAGCCAAACAAGCATCTTATGCAACGGTCGACCGATGGCATTACGTCATAGTGTCTATGGTGGGTGCAAGGGGGTCCAAGCAGTCAGCCATGCAGCCAATAGGAGTATGCAGGCAACAATGGTGTGGGTGCTAATAGTGGGTTGGAACGTGGAGGAGACATTGCTCAGAATCAGAGGGAGAATCTGCATGACGGGATAGTCTATAGTATTGTATCCAGCAGCCTATGTTGCCACCGGGCCGGCGTCTTGATGCTATCATTCGCTATCAATATAATCGGGCCATCGCCAGCAACTTCCCCGGATTTTCGCGACTTCTTCCAAATGTCAAGTTCCATTTCAGTCAATCATGTCTCAATACGCCCAAAGATCAGTTACCTCTGCCACTGCCTCCGCCCACCACGTCTCGGTATCGTGGGACAATGGGCAGACGTCCAAGTTTGACAACATCTGGTTGAGAGACAATTGCCGCTGCGATAAGTGCTACTACCACATCACCAAACAAAGACTCTTGAACAGTGCCAATATCGATGAGAATATTACTGCTGTTTCCGTGTCCAGCGATATCGCCAGCAACGCCCTCACCATCAAGTGGGATCAGGACGCCCATGTCAGTAAGTATGCTTTTTCCTGGCTCTATTTGCATTCGTACAACCCAGTTCTCGTCCCATTGAAGCAGAAAAGGGCCGGCGAACAAGACCTTGTCGAAATGATCCATTGGGACGTGGAAACCATTTCAAAGGAGCTTCCTACGGTCGACTTCAACGACATCATTGCCGCCACCACCGACGAAGATGCTATTCGGGACTGGGCACTCAAGATCTGGAAGTATGGGTTCTGTCTTATTGATAATGTTCCTGTCACGCCAGAAGATACAGAAAAGTTGGTGGAAAAGTTGATGTACATCCGCCCTACCCACTACGGGGGCTTTTGGGACTTCACCAGCGACTTGCTGAAGGCCGATACCGCCTATACCAACATCGACATCTCGTCACACACCGACGGAACATACTGGAACGATACCCCAGGATTGCAGTTGTTCCATTTGCTCTTGCACGATGGGGAAGGAGGCACCAGTTCCTTAGTGGATGCCTTCAGGTGTGCCCAGATCTTGAAGCAGCAGGACCCGGAAAGTTATGATCTTTTGACCAGGATCCCGGTGCCTGCCCATTCAGCTGGCGAAGAAAAGGTTTGCATTCAGCCAGACATCCCTCAGCCAATCTTGAAGCTTAACAACGCCGGAGAATTGGTCCAGATCAGATGGAACCAGAGCGACAGATCCACCATGGATAACTGGGAGAACCCTGAAGACATTCCACGGTTCTATAAGGCCATTAGACTGTGGTATAAGATCATCAGCGACGACAAAAACGAGTTGTTCTACCAATTGAAGCCGGGCCAGTGTTTGATTTTCGATAACTGGAGATGTTTCCACTCCAGAACAGAGTTTACTGGTAAGAGAAGAATGTGTGGGGCGTATGTGAACAGGGATGATTTCATGTCGAGGTTGAAGATCTTGAATCTAGGCAGAGATGCTGTGTTAGAGACTTTGTAGGGATGTTCCGAACGAAGATTTTGAAGTTCAGATCGAGTGTAGATCTTAATGTACGCAGTCTGTAAATGTGATTGTACAGATGTAAGTTGGATTAGTGCGATTTGAAGCTGGTATTCAAGCAGTGAATCGGAGGTTCATTAGCCGCATACCGGTTGCGAATGATACAGGATAAGACCCCCACTAATAAGACCCCCACTAATAAGACCCCCAAAACCCGACCCCCCTATTAATAAGACCCGCGTCTAACATGTCCCAATTAAGGTTCCGAGCCTAAAACAAACAATTATTTAACCGGAGCATTCTACTGCATTGGAAACGATTTGCCGCAATAGAGGAGGCCAATCTGCGCGAAGTGGGGCAACAATATGGCAACCCCCAGATGACAATTCTCCGAATTTCACTCCAACCCCAGATCAGTAGCCTTGCAAGTCTATCACCCCCACCCTACACTCGTGTCACAAACTCCCATCTCAACAATACATTACATATAAAATGGACTCTATAAAATACTTCAGCTTGTAGTAGATAGCTTAAAAGATAGATAACTTAGCACCATCCCAGTCCTTTGGATCATTGAATCTTAAGTTTCTTTCCAATTGCTTGATGGCTTCGAAATCACTTTCATCTAATTCGAAATCGTTGACTTCCAAGTTAGCCTTCAATCTGTTAGGATTGTTACTCTTTGGAATCACGGCAATACCTCTTTGAGTAGACCATCTCAATAACACTTGAGCTGGAGTCTTGCCGTGCTTTTCGGCAATCTTGACAATGACTTCATGATCGTGCAAGGATGGCGAGCTCTTGGCGGCTGGGTTGTCCAATTCCAAGTATGAAGAACCCCCGAATGATGAATAAGCAGTGATGGCAATACCTTTAGCTTGGGCAAATCTAACCAATTGAGGTTGTTGCAAGTATGGGTGATGTTCGATTTGTAAAGCGGCAGGAACAATTTCAGCTTGCTTCAATAATTCCATGATCAATCCACCATTGAAGTTAGAAATACCAATGGCCTTAACCTTCTTACCTTCCTTGTAGATTTTTTCAAGAACTCTCCAGGTGTCGATAATTGGAACGTCTTCTAATTGAATGCCTTCACCAAACCCGAAACCAGCAGGGTACTTTTCTTCGAATGGAACAAAAGCGTGGGAAAGTGGGAAATGGATCAAGAACAAGTCAAGGTATTCCAAGTCCATGTCGGACAAGATCTTGTCCAAGGCCTTTTCAACAACGTCTGGGTGGTGGTAGGTGTTCCACAACTTGGAGGTGATGAAAAGATCCTCTCTGGTAACAAGTCCGTCGGCAATGGCCTTCTTGAAACCCTTACCAACTGGGATACAGTTACCGTAATCGGCAGCACAGTCGAATAATCTGTATCCAACCTTGATGGCATTGTAGACGGTATCGGCGGCGGTGTCGTTGTCGACCTTCCAAACACCAAACCCGGTGATAGGCATAGAAACTCCGTTGTTTAATTTAACTGACATTTTGGCAATTGATGAATTGAAAGAGGGAATTTGCTCCGGCTTAAATAGTGAAAAAAAAGGTGGGGGCAGAGGAATGGTTGGGGGCATATGGCCACTTGGGTTTGGGGCCGGTGTGCATATTGGTTGGTTCACGAGTAACTTTCCATATTTGATTTCCGAGCATTGAGTGGGGCAGGTG
The DNA here is from genome assembly GCA_030563605.1 of Yamadazyma paraphyllophila. NCBI lineage: Eukaryota > Fungi > Ascomycota > Pichiomycetes > Serinales > Debaryomycetaceae > Yamadazyma > Yamadazyma paraphyllophila. Next base: position 1,493,914 of record JAJMJO010000001.1, read on the forward strand.
TATCCAGGGAATGCGTATAGCGGGACAACCTCGATGGATCAAGCCGACATCCTGTTGGTTGATGGCCGGATTCTCGATCCAGTGCATGGCCAGTCGACCAATTCCGGGTATCTCGGTGCAATTAGCTAATCGATCTGGTGCGAAATGTTACGTTGCGGTTTGCAAACGTTGTAGCCGTTGGTGGAGATGGTCGAGACTTGGCAGGAGTCCAGGTGGTAGTCGAGTCAATGCGTAGAGTCAAGAGAGTGAATGTATAGCCAATGCAGAGTGAATGTATTGGTCAATGTTTTGTTCGGGGAAGCATTCACGGGTGATTCAACAGTGTAATTGATGGGTATAAGAATCGAATATCTTGAGCTCTGTTCAGTGGCAATAGGTCTCCGTAGATGCTGGACTGATGATGCCGATGCTGATGCTGATGCTGAATAATCAATGCCAGCTTAAGTCCAGAAGTCCTGCCGGGACTTCAACCGGCAACACAGACTTCCACGGGAGTTGAAAGAACGGTTTATAAACCCTGGATATTTATAGAATCGCCAACGTAAACTACCTCTGCGGAGACAGAGCTGGTTCCAGGCTTCCTATCTTCATAGGCCATCACAGACTCAGTTTACACTTGTATGTACCCCACGTAACAATCAATACTCCCCCGCTGGTCTTACAGACATACTCTACGGTACTAATTGTCATATCCATTACCTACACACTATACAGTACGACGGTCACTCATATACCGAATCACAGGACCCAAGCCGGCACCTTCGATTGCCTTCTCGTACCACACCAACAAGGTACCTCCTTGCTTAGACCCGTAGCCGGTGGCCATGATCTTATACAAGTACTTCACCAATGTATCTTGCTCTGACGAGTCCAATTGCTTGACAAACGGGCCGATGTCGTTGTTGTTGTTCTTGATCGAAACCAACACCTCGAACACCATCTCTGTGTATGCGTCTTTAGTTTGTTCGCTCAGCAAGTATGGTGGATACTGGAGTGCCTGTTGGAGAGACTCTAAGAACTGTCCCTTGGTTAATTTGGATTTACAGTCGGAGATCACTTGCGGGACCTGCGACTCATCGATTGACTCGATGTTGGCAGGAACAAGCTCCTCTTTGGTCAAGAACTTCTCTGGTTCAAGAGCGTCAATGTCAATTCTTCTCCAGTCTTCCATGTTGATGAGAAAAGTCGAAGTGCGCGGTTTCAGAATGCGAGTGCGAAGGAGTGAGGAGTTAGATGGGGCGAGTTAGCACGCCAGAGAACAGGTAGGCGTAGGAGTAGCGGATCGGATATCTTAACTTGAACGAATACCGCCTGTTTGAATTCATCCGTTTCCCCAGACCAATTACGATCGCTCCTTGTCATACATTCACTACCTTGTCATACATTAAGCACTAAATACCTAACTAGCCACCAGGGCAAGCTCAAACCTGGGTAGAACTTCTCGTACTCACTTTGTCGATCAGATTATCGTCAGCATCTTCCACCTCCGCAACCACCACCTTCCCGTCTTCTCCCATAATCATATCCTTCCTTCTCATGTCTATGATCTCATCCGCTTTATGTCTCTTGGTCCGAGCAGTTCCCTTGATATTAAACATGATATCCATGTTTTCCAATGAAATCCCTCTTGTCTCGGGTAAACAGAAATAGGTGAATGGAACAGACAAAAGCAAACAAGCTGCAAAAAAGTAGAACGTCCCATACTTGATGTTATTCATCATATATGGGTTGGAGTAAACAATCACAAACTGCATAAGCCACTGTGTCAATACACAGATGGTCATACAGAAGTTACGCACGTTGGTAGGAAAGATCTCCGAACATACAATGAACGGCATACAGTTCCAACTAAACGCATAGAACACTGCGTACATGTACACACAGGCCAAGGCTGCCCGTGCCCCCGAGTCCATCGGAACAACATGGTCAAAAGACCCAGACACCTGCGAGTATACTCCTAGGTACACCATGGTGAAAAATGTCAACAGAGATCCAAGAAGCAACGGCTTCCGTCTTCCAAAAACATCCACCATAAACAACACGGCTATGATATTTGTGACCGCCTTGGCAATGCCAAATATCCCTGTGGCCAAGAGATCGACATTCTCTCCAGACACCCCGATAGACTTGAATATGCTGGGGGAGTAGTAATTCAACGCATTGATACCACTCAAGTTCTGCCACACCATAACAGAAACCCCCAAAAACACCCTGTACCGCATCCCAGTCTTAGAGATCTCTCTGAACTTGATGTACACTTCGCTACGTTGGAAAACATTACCTTTTTCCAATTCCCGTCTTTTGGCGATTTGTGCTTCATCATTCAACTGCTCCAAAACACTCTGGATCTCATAATTGATATACGAGTGGTCGGGAGGAAGCCTTCTGATATTGGACAACACCTTGCGGGCCTCGTTCACTTTGCCTGCCTTGATTAACCAACGGAAACTTTCCGGTTGAAACAGCATGCATAAAATACACGCTCCCCCGAAAATGTACTGCAACGCAAAGGGGATATGCCATTGCCTATCGCTGTCGTTGGGCTGGTGTATTTTCACGGCATAGTTGACCCAGAAGGCTATGACCAAGCTGGTTTGATAAACACACTCGTAGAGCCCCACGGTTAATCCTCTGATGGCAGGTGGCGACCACTCAGCATTGTACACAGGCACGATCATCGACATGGTGCCCACCGCCAACCCAGTGACGGCTCTTCCCGCGTAAACCAAACCAACCTTCCCGCTGGCTGCAACTTGCAAAGTTACCCCAACACAAAAAACGGATGCGAAAATAAGCATCGTCTTCTTACGGCCAAACTTTTCATTACACCAATACGCCATGATGGCCCCGAAGAAACAACCGGCCTGGAAAGTCGATACAATGTTGGCCTTGAGTGCCGCCAACTCGTTGCCTTCAGCCTTATCTAAGCCAAACTCTTTTTGGAAAGAAGGAAGCGACAATGTCCCGCCAATAAACCCGGAGTCGTAGCCGTACATGGCGGAACCAGTAGACGCTGCAAGCGAAAGAAGAAGGAGCCGGAAGTTGTACACTTCTGGCGGAGCCGCATGGGCCGACAGATCGTTCTGAGCGTATTTCTTCAAAAACCACATAGCTGCAAGTAACCGATTGCAATTGTTGGAATTGCAGTGGAATCAAAGGGTATAATTAAAACAATTGACGGGGGTGAAGAAATATATACCCGTTCGTATATGGTTTGTGGGGCTATAACTCGGGCCAGGTGGGGGACTACCCAATGGGTGATGGGGGATAGCGGAGATATGGTGGCTGCACTATTTACTATTTGGTCGATATTATTCGACTTAACGGAGATTGTTAGCTTAATGGAGGATTGATTGGCGGTTATATTGGAGCATGATTGGAGAATGATCGAGGATCAATCGACGGCCAAATTGACGGTGGGATTGTCAAGATTGGCACTAATGGCGTGTCCCGGGGCAACGAGAAGGATGGAGACAAGCTGTATCGGTGTTGAAGCTTTTGGAGCCACCAAACAAAAGCATCAGAACCTGCTTAAATCCAATCAAAACCACTGCTTCAATCCAATCAAAGCTACTGCAAAACTAGTACAAATCGATACCCCCAGTGGTCAGAACATCCTTGCACCTCTGCTCTACACCACATCGACAATCTCTGCCGACCTACACCACATCGACAATTTCCGTACTCCACCTCTCCCACGCCTCTGCCTCCACACCCTACACAGTCCACGCAAATTATGCATTCTCTACTTAATCCTGTCATTATAATCATCAATATACTTCAACACATCGTCTCTTAACTTAGTAGAGTCAAGCACAATCACCACCAAACCATCACTGCCTACTTCGTACTTTATATGTCCTTCGTTTGGAATCGCCACTTTCTCATCAAACAGGTTGAAGAACTCGTCTACTTCCTCCATGGTTTGTACGTAGTCCATTAGTCTTTCTTGCAAATCACCCTCTGGCACATCTGGGGAGTTGATTAACGTCACCACACGCAATGGGTTGTCCAACTGTTCGAGTTCAGGGTTCTCGATATCCCCTGCTTCTTTGGGCTCCACCTCGTCTTGTTCCACCACGTAGCTGGACCCGTTATTCTTCTTGCTCTTCTTCATGGTGAAATTCTTTCGCGAAGAGATGTCATCTGTCGGTAGTACCATAAAATAACGACAGAAAATGCCATTACCGCGACCCGCTGCCTAACGTACCGCCATCGTGGCTCCCGCACCCCACTACAGATATATAATAACGTCAATCAACATACATTACCTATAAAGACCATTTTTTGAATTGGTTAATCAAACCATTAGTACTTGGATCGTGAGTAGCAACCTCAGACTTGTCATCCAACTCTTTTCCAATAACCTTGGCCAAAACCTTACCCAATTCAACTCCCCATTGATCGAATGAGTTAATGTTCCAAATAGCACCTTCAACAAATGTTACATGTTCATAGTAAGCAATTAAAGCACCCAAGGAAGCTGGAGTAACCTTTTGTAATAAGATGGAAGTGGTTGGTCTGTTACCAGAGAACACCTTGTGTGGAACTAATCCTCCAGTGGCTCCTTCGGACTTGACTTTTTCTTCATTCTTTCCAACCATCAAGGCTTCACTTTGAGCAAAGAAATTGGAGGCCAACATCTTTTGGTGCAAGTTGTTGGCAATTGGGTTGTGGGATTGAGCAGCTAAAATAAAGTCGGCAGGAATCAACTTGGTACCTTGGTGGACCAATTGGAAGAAAGAGTGTTGAGCGTTGGTAGCTGGTTCACCAAACAAAATCGTACCGGTCTCGTAATTGGTGAAAACATTGGCTCTGGTGACACTCTTACCATTGGATTCCATAGACAATTGTTGCAAATAAGCTGGGAATCTGTGTAAGTATTGGTCAAAAGGTGCTACCAAGTGGGTTTGGGCATTGTAGAAGTTGTTGTACCATACACTCAATAATCCTCCTAATACTGGAATGTTATCCTTTAATGGGGTTTCTTGGAAATGCTTATCAACAGCTTCGGCACCCTTTAAGAAGCTCTCGAAGTTGTCGTATCCAATATAGATGGCTACAGACAATCCAATAGCTGACCAAACAGAGTAACGGCCACCAACCCAAGATTCAAATCCAAACATGTTTTTGGTATCGATACCGAACTTAGCAACTTCTTCGGCGTTTGTGGAAAGGGCAGCAAAATGTTTGGCGATGTGGGCTTCATCTTTAGCGCCTTCTAAAAACCAAGTCTTGGCGGAGTTGGCATTAGTGGTGGTTTCAGCGGTGGTGAAGGTCTTTGAAGCAATCAAGAACAAGGTGGTTTCTGGGTTACATAACTTCAATACTTCAGCCAAATGGGTACCATCGATGTTGGAAACGAAATGGACGTTCAAGCCTTGCTTACCATATTTCTTCAACGCTTCGGTAACCATTACTGGACCTAAATCAGAACCTCCAATACCGATGTTAACCACATCAGTAATGGCTTTACCAGAATAACCGGTCCATTCACCGCTACGGACTTGGTTGGAGAATTCTTTCATGTGTTGCAAAACACTGTCCACTTCAGGAGCAGTGTCTTTACCATCGACAGGCAAAGGCTTTAAAGCTCTGTTTCTTAAACCAACATGGAAAACAGCTCTGTCTTCAGTGGTGTTGATGTGCTCACCAGCAAAGAGTTGGTCACGCAATTGCTCCACGTTTGCTTCTTTGGCAAGAGCAAGCAAGGCGCTGAGGATTTCATCATTGATTAAGTTCTTTGAGAAATCGAAAAGGATTTCGGACTTGTCAAAATTGTCAAATGTTCTTGAAAACTTCTCAAATCTGTTGGAGTCGGACTTGAATTGGTCAAGAACATTGAATTGGTCAATGGAGTCACGAATAGACTTCAATTGTTTCCAGGCTGGAAGATCGCTAGCTAATTTGAAAGACATTGTGAAAATTTCGGGTGGGAATTTTGCGGATAGGAATCGTGCGGATTTTATACTCGGGGGATTAACAGCGCGCCACGCATTTGCAGCCAGAGGGAGTGGGAGATTGGGCATGTGTTTGGAGTGTGATTAGTACGAGAAGTCACGTAAGAATCGGTAGAGAACATGCTGATGGTGTGTATTATATTTGAACCGATTATGATGATGGCATAGAATCAAACATAATATATACCTGACGATAACCTTGGTTGTGATCCGTAAATTTCACAGTCTAGACTTGTATTATTAATTTTTACATCCATTACCAATTATTAATTATTGGCTTTTATCGGCACCCTTCGTCCAATCACATCGTCCATACATTTGAAGCTTTTGCTACTTGATTTGACTGTTTTTACTCTTCTTGCAACTTCAAATCTCATGCCTCCACCCCTGCTACGGCTAGCCATTAATTTTCTCACGCTTCCCTGAAATTAGATGCGATTTTATCTAACTACTTGCTAATATGTCGGGCTTGATCTCAAGATGGGCAACCAACGATGAGCTTGTAGCTGGCGCTGATCAACAAGATAAACATAATATCAAGCCGGATGCTGATGCTCCCGCAAAATCGTCCAAGTCTCTTGCTAATTCTCCACCCAATTCTCCTCCAAAACTTCAATCTAAACCGGTGAAGCTTGAAAGCAGATGGGCGGATGCTGAAGAGGAGCCAGTTATTCGTGCTGAGCCAAAGCTGAAGTCAAAGCCAAAGCAAAGAGACACAATTCCTACGCCTCCTTCATCTAGAGAATCTAACGATGAACTTCCTCCCATGTCAGATGCGGCTAAGTCATTTGCATCTCGTTTGGAACCAAAAGTTCACAAAGATGGCCATAAGCATAGGGATTTTGACAACGAAAGACACAGAGAGGGCAGAGAGCTGCATCAATCCAAAGGCTTCCACAGAGACTTTCACAAGGATAGAGAGTTCCACAAGGACAGGGATTTCCACAAGGATAGAGATTTCCACAAAGACAGAGAGTTCCACAAGGATAGAGATTTCCACAAGGAGCACAGAAACCATAGAGATTTTAAACAAGCTAAAGACAACACTGACAATAAAGAGAAAGACCACAAACAAAAGAGAAACCACAGATCTAACAACCAAGACTCTGAACCTCGCCCTGAGATGTCTGAGGCCGCCCGTTCCTTTGCTGCTAGATTAGGCCAGTCAACCCCGGCATCCCATTCCTCTAACGAACCAAAGTCAAATAGAAAGCCTGTTCCAAGGCACGAGAGAAACCATACAAAGCCACAAACGAAGACCAAAGCGGACAATGCTCATCAATTGGCAGAGGAAGAGAAATTAAGATACAAAGAAGAAATGGATAGATTGGTTAAGGAAATGGAGAACTCAGAGTTGAGCTGGGCAGACATCGATGACTAGTTTATTATTAATACACGAATGACGATTAGATAGCTTCTTGAACTTGACCAACGACTTGAAGTTTCTGGCATCTTTTAGCACATCTAATGATATCATCTATGCCGTTGTACCCATGCAAAGATATAACGATGGTTTCGTACTGGCTAAGTGAATCAACATGTTCAATATCTTCACCAGTGATCTCCTTTAATAGTGCCTGTTGATAAAGCGATGCAGCTATAAGACCCACATCTGTCTTACCCTTTAAGCGGTTGTAGACTTCGACTGCCTGTTCGGCCTCAGCAACATTAACGTTTCCAGAAACACCAGCAACCCTGTGGAATCTTAATGCATCCTTTATACCTTTTTCTTTGAAATCAACATCTTTATACTGACGCTGGTAGGTATCGTACAATCTCTTCGAGGTGTTAATTGTCCTTAAACTTGTGACCTGGATTCTACTATGAGTTGCCTCCCACAATAGACATCCTCTTCTGGCCTCCATTATATCTCCCAAGATCGTTAACCGTGTATAACTGTTGGTGAATGTGTTGATCTCTTGGGCCTCAAAGCATATCACATTATCAAATGACCCGGTAAGTTCAGCTGCCTGAGAGCTCGAAACAAACAGGAAATTGGCCAAGGAATTGACAAGCATCTGCTTGGCTTTCAGGATGCTATTTTCGAAGTTGAGTACCGTGGCAACTGTGTCTAAAGTTTCACCTGTCTCGAGAACTTTATGGTATGCTTGAATAATTATATCTGGAGTGGAGTTGTTCAAGCGTTCAAACGGAAAGTCCTGGGGGGATTCTGTACTGAGGCTTTGCAAATATGATCCCCAAAGTTTAGGGACTTCTATATGGTAGAACCGCTTAGCTTGCTGAACGGTGGATGCAAAAACATCACCATCTAAACCCGAATTATTGGCTATATCTTTTGTTTGAGCAAGTAAGTCATCTATTGCTTTTATAGGATCGTTTCTGTCGCCAAAAGAGGCAGATCTGTATTTGATTTCATTGGGAGGAACGTAACGTTCTACCCAGTTCGGGTTGGGGAAAATAACAAGTGTTCTCTCTGACTTGAAATTGGAATGGATGTTTTTCAATAAGGCCGATAAAACATCTATTTGGCCTGAATGTGGTGGGGTGTCAATTACATGGACGGAGTTGGTTAAACTTTTAAACACGGCTTCAGACTCATTTCTATCGAAAGGAAATCCACTGGTTCCTTCAGCAGTTACCGTTTGCTCGCTAAGGTTGATAACAGCTTTCTGGCACCCATTTACTTTCTTATTAGAAGGAAAGTCTACCACTCCAGGAACATATCCGTCGAAATGGAACTTTCCCAAAGGGATTGGTCTGTTTTCAAAATCCACCCTTATGGTCTTTGGTTTAATCGGTGGTACTTTCAATAAATAATTGAATCCATCCAGCTCACTAAATGATTTGATCTGGGTGAAATCATCACTCTTCTTGACTACTTCCACAGCTGCGATTCTTTCCAAACCGTACTTTTTGATCCTTGCCTCGTCAGCATATTTATTAGGCTTGGTGATCTTCAACAAGTAAATGGTTTCGCCGTCAACACAATCAGTGAAGTTTATTTGCATTTTCCCATTCCTTGAATCGATCTGCACCGGATGAAAGTACTTGCTTTTTCCTTTGATCTGGAGATCCATCGACTTGGTCAATGTGATGTTCACTCTGTTGAGTACTTCAATGAGATGCTCGTACCTGGTGGAGTCTTCCACGGGCAATGCAAATTTGAACAGGGACTGATAATCAAAGACATCATAAAGTAGCTCCTCAGAAGAAGGCTCTGTAAAAGAGTGAATAAGTCTTGTTTTAAGACCCTGAAGCTTCCCACTGGATCCAATTGTATCGTAATTAAGCCCTAGCTTTCCAATGATTTCGACGGAGGTTTCTTCATTAAGAAACTCAAGATTGTCCTTTATATCGAAAGTGGTAACAGGGAGATCCCATTTCTGGTAATATTCATACAAAAACTCATTATACTTATCCCCATGGCCCTTTATAATTGGCTGCAAATATACTTTTATTCCAGGAATGTTGGAATTTATACACTCCAAAGGCACATCAAGGTCCACCATGGTGCTCAAGGCTCCCCAAAAACGGCAAACAGTCTCGAGATAACTCACATATTCTTTATTTTCATGGTATTTGAACAGGTAGTCAATGTTTGAATACACCAATTTACTGAACCAGTTACTGGCCAAATGAGCAGGAACAAAAGACGTGTGGTTTTCTGAATTTCCCTTCACAAGCTCAACAATGAACTCTGGTTTCCATTTGCGTCTTATCAAGTCTGTGATAAATCGTATAACTAACCGATGAGTTCTGAATTGGCTGTTGGGCTTGATGTCAAAGGTTATACTCAAAAGTCGTCCTAAGAACTCCGGGAACTTTGCACAATCAAGAACACTATCTATAGAGTCTGAATCTATGTCCAGTATCAAGAGTATCACCATCAATTCAATGTGGGCCAACGTTACATCGGGGTTGAAGAAATGCCAAAGGACATTTGGAAAATAATTATGATATGCGAGAATACGGAGGTTTGCCGTGCTTGGCTCTGCAATTATGATTTCATGAACATCACTCACCAACGTCTGTTTCCATTTCTTGGGCACATTGGTTTTCCAAGGGGCCGTTAGCTTCCCTAAAGCATGAGTTTTGGCACTCATAGTAGAATGTCTTTTGCAAATGTCGTGTTTCCGCACACAAACCGCACCGCACAAAAATTGACAAATTTTTCACTGGTAGACACCATGATTTCCAGACTTATCACCAGGCCAGGATCCAGTGGAGTGTGTTTCATAGGGGCTCGTCTGTTTAGTACATCCAGAAGTATACTCAAGAATGAGCCTGCTCCCTTCAAGTTTAAACCTGCTCTAGCCGCCAAACAGTTCATCCCTACAGACGCATCTAAATCCAAAGTCAAATCTCTCAAAAGAAAGGAAAAGAGACTTAAAAGACAAATCACAAGAGACGTAAACAATCTCAAACAACACCAGTTAAGAAACGTCAAGTTCCAGGTGGATCCTGTATTAGGAGACCCAAATAATGGGTTTATCAAACGTGTTAGACAAGAATTAGCTGACTCGTCCAATCTCGCTAACGGTTACAAAAGACTGGAAGTTGAAAAATTATTCTATGGTGCAGAAAAGGCCATGGTAGAAAACTCAAAGTCCAGTAGTATATTGTACGATGCATCTATTGAGGCTGAGCAAAAGAAGAAAGCAGCTGTTTTGACAATTTTGAACCTCAGAAACACCAATGCTAAAGACCGTAAGAAATTGGCTATCAAAAGAGCCACTGAAGAATTCGCCAAGCAAGAAGGTGATACTGCATCTCCTGAAGTACAAGCAGCAATTTTGACCGTCAAAATTCATATTGGTATGGACCATGTCAAACAATCACCAAAAGATAAAATTCACCTCCAGCACGTCAGAGAGTATGTCCAACATAGACAGCTGATTTTGAAGTACCTCAAGAGAACCCGTCCAGAAGACTATTTCTACTGTATACACAAGTTGGGATTGACTGACGATGTGGTGGTTAGAGAATTTAGTATGGACAGACAATATCTTCAAGACTACAAGGTTTGGGGAGACAAGCAGTTAGTCAAGTTGAGTGAAAAGCAGGAGAGAAAGGAGGCCAAGTTCACTGAGTTGCAGAAGAAGATCGTGACGTACCAGAATCTTGCCAAAAGTAATTATGATAGGAGTTAGAAGTTCTTGTAAATATACATAAATAATATACACTAGACTACAAGTTTGATATTCATCAACGAGGAGTGCTTGAGTTATGGTAAGGCATATCCATCTAGCCGTTTTCATGACAAGAGTGTTTGGGATGGTCTTAATACCATCCTTTGAGCATAGTTTCACAGACTATCGGAAAGAAAGAGCTATATCTCTCCCTCAATCGTCTCTAATAATTCGTCAATCCGTTCCTCTGTCGTATCACCCTTTAAGGTCTCCAACTCACTACGTATACTAGAAGCGTTTCCATAGATACTCAGTTTTAATGCTTCGCTTTCTGCCACCATCCCGGATAATTCTTTGAAATATTGCAAGTTATCGATACACAACTGATTATATATCAAATTTAGCGACTTCAATGTCTCTTTGCGTCTGTAATTTTTATTAGCCTCTAAGATGTCTCTCGGGGTAAGGCTTTCAAGGTGGATCGGCTCAGAATCATGATCTAAACTCCGGGCCTTTGCCAAATGAATGATTTCATCAAGAGAATCAAGCTTGTTTTCCAAGTCTCTTTCCTGGAAAATTAGATCGAACTCTTTAATGGAGTTATTGAACCAAAACTCGATTATTTGAGACCTTGCGACCTCTAGTACTTTTGTGCCCTCCTCGGTGCTAGCAATGCTGGGATAGCAAGATTTAATCTGCTCGATATCAAGAGACTTCTTGATGGACTCTTCGAGTGCTCGAGTACACACGAGTCTGAGTCTTTCGTACCGTATTTTATCGTAGTCTTCCATGTTATGAAAGCGCGATATGATTTGGTTCGCGCAGAAATGAGTGAGTTTATGGATTTGAGAATCACGATGTGTTTGCACCACAGGGCCATATCTACGCCCGAGTTTGTTTCTATTATATGTTTCTGCCTGCTCAATTGCTATGAACAACCCATTCTCGAAACTACTACTTGTTTTGGAACTTCATACCGTTGGTCTTCAAGCACTATACACCGGTGCCGGGTCCTGCATCACCTCCACATACGAAGGAAGCGGTGCCCGGTACGGGTTCTCTCGCACATAAGCTGGAGGAGGAATTGCCGGCCCGCTTCCTCTCTGGATTCGCTGTCTTACTCTACTGACTAGCTCGGAGTCGGGCTTTACCTCTCTTGGTCTCTCTTTTAGAACACTGAGAATAAACCCCAAAAAACACACTAATGTAAACACAAGAATGAACCATGTATCAATTATTCTCATAATTGTGAATGATAACAGTACTTTTTAACTCAGTGGTGAATTTATCTACTATATATTCTTCAGATGCTTTCGTAAGACATCTGAGCATACCGGCATATGAGAATTATCACCATGCTCTGGGAAGACAGCAGAAAGCTTTCGTTTCGACGTAAAACACGAGAGGCTCTAGAAATTAAACATATGCTGTTCTGGACTCTCATTGAAATCCAACTACAAACACTGTGCTCTGGTATTACCGTTCGGTAATCATTTCTTATCAAGTGCTGTTTTCGTCCAATGTTTTCGCAGCCTTCTTCGCAGCTTCTTATCAAACCCGCGAACCATCCAGAGACCCTTAGGCCATGAGCTACACAGACTCGGCACTTTCGAAGTCTCTAAGCTCCAACATTAACATAGCTTCCTATGGTGGAGCAGGGATAACCAAAAGAAAGCTTTCGCTGGCGGCGCAGCCTTTAAACTCGCCGTCTCCCACCCCGTTTGAATTTGGTGGGAGAAGCTATGTCATCTCGGGTACTGTCCACCCAAATCATAGAAATAGCATAAGCTCTCCGGCTGTACATTCCAATTACCACGTCGACGAGCAAACAGCAAACTCAGCAAACATAGGTGTGACTTCTTCCGACGACTATTGGGACGAAAACGCCCTTAATCGCCTGCAAACCGGTGAACTTCTGGACGATTCTTTTGCTGACGAATATATTGCATCTTTGCCGCCAATTGAAATCGCTCAGGACCATGGGGCTGGCGAGGATACTTTCATGGAACGTGTACCTTCGCAGAATGACTCAGATCCTCTCATCAAAGGCCCTGTTGCCAAATACCTCACCAACCCTTTTGAGGCTAACGAAGACTCAATATCTATTCATCCGCCAGAACCATTCTCCGAACGGCTGGAAATTTGGCATAAGTGGATTCTCAGGCCCATAAATTATATTCCTGCCGTCTTCTTGGGGACATTACTCAACATTTTGGACGGGTTATCTTACGGGATGATCATGTTTCCGGTTAGTGAAGCTGTATTCTCTTCCCTTGCACCAGCAGGTCTTTCTATGTTTTATGTTTCGTGTGTGGTATCACAATTGGTTTACTCGTTAGGTGGGTCTGCATTTAGGAGTGGAATTGGATCGGAAATGATCGAAGTAACTCCGTTTTTTCATGCAATGGCATTCTCCATCTTGTCTGAAATTGGCTCTGAAAATAAAGAGGCCGTCATTGCAACTACCATAGTGACATATGCAATCTCTTCTATTGTCACAGGGATCATCTTTTTCCTGCTTGGAAAGCTTAAACTTGGATCTCTTGTTGGTTTCTTTCCGAGACACATTCTAGTCGGGTGTATTGGTGGAGTTGGTTACTTTTTAGTGGTAACGGGTATTCAGGTATCACTGAGGTTGGATGGTGAATTACAATACAACGGGGATACCTTTGGTTTCTTATTTGGTGACCATATTGTGTTTTTGCGCTGGTTTGTCCCTCTTTTATTGACTGCTTTGTTGATAGTAATCCAGACCAAATTCCACAATTCATTGATTGTGCCGCTTTTCTTCATTGGGGTTTTTGGGATTTTCCATCTAATTGTATTGGCAGTGCCGTCTTGGAATTTGGATATGGCTAAAGAGTTTGGCTGGGTTTTTCCTTCTGTGGAAGACAATGAACCATGGTACGGCTTTTATGGATATTATAGGTTTGGATTAGTGGATTGGTGGGTGATAATCAGGCAATTCCCTACCATGTTAGCCTTAACATTCTTTGGAATTTTACACGTACCTATTAATGTACCAGCTTTAGCCGTGACAGTAAAGATGGATGAGGTTGATGTTGATAGAGAATTAATGGCCCATGGCTATTCCAATGCCATCTCTGGTTTATTAGGATCGATCCAAAATTATTTGGTGTATACCAATTCTGTTCTTTTCATTAGAGCAGGTGCTGATGATAGGCTTGCTGGTATTCTATTAGCCGTTGCTACTGCTGCAGTTATGATGGTTGGCCCTGTGGTTATAGGGTATATTCCGATATGTGTTGTAGGGTCTTTAATTTATTTGTTAGGGTATGAGTTGTTGAAGGAAGCTTTGTATGATACCTATGGGAGATTGACTAGAATAGAATACTCCACCATTTTGATTATTGTATTAGTTATGGGAGCATGGGATTTTGTCTATGGGGTGTTGGCAGGAATCTTACTTGCGTGCCTTTCTTATGTGGTTGAAGCTGCCACTACTCCTGTAGTCCAGGGAATGTACACTGGAGTTGTGGCTAGGTCAACGGTGTTAAGGCACCCTAAGCAACAGGAATTCTTGAAGGATGTAGGAAACCAAATCTGTGTGGTCAAATTGCAAGGTACATTGTTCTTTGGGTCTATCGGAGGTGTTGAGTCTGCCATCAGATCAAGGTTTGAAATTGATAACTTCAACAAAGACCCTGTCAAGTTTTTAATTCTCGATATGAAGGGAATTGTATCCATTGATTTTTCAGCTTGTGAAGGGTTTAGGAGGATCTTGAATTTAGCTAATGAATTCGGCACGCAACTTATCATATCGTCAGTTGAAGATAATGACGAAACCGTGAAGGCGTTGAGAGACGCTGGATTGTGGGATACAGACAACGAAATCAATATTCAGTTATTCAGCACCTTGAACTATGCATTGGAATGGTGTGAGAGCTCATTCTTGACAACCTACAAGAATGTAGTTAAGCAGAAAGGTATGGGACATGGCGTCGATCCATCAAGTTATGATACTTTGGGTATGACAAGACACAAGTCTATAGTGGGCTCGTCAAAACCTTCCAACTTCTATGAAACCTTGGGAACTACCCCACGAACGACACAAGTTTACCAAGCTGCAAGCAGGCAAGCCAAAAGCCACCAGAGTGCCCAGTTGAAACAATTCAATACCAATGACTCCATGTTTAAAAAACAACCATTGCCGTTATTGATGCTTACCTTCCAAGGTTTATCCAACAAGGATGTGGTGTTCTGGTCAAATCTAACAGACTACTTTGTGAAAGAGCAGATCCCAGAAAACTTCACCTTCTATGATACCAGCTCGAATGCTGCAGCATTTTTCATTGTAGAGTCGGGGCTCATTAAATCACTTGTTCGGTTTGAAAGTGACAACATCGAATTGCATTCCAGTATCTTGCCCATGACAGCATTTGGAGATCTTTTTGAGTCTGATTCCTCAAGAGAAACTAGTTACACCACCGTGAGTGATTGTGTTGTTTGGAAGCTAACCCAAACCAAATTACAAGAGTTGATTCAAAATAAAGAAGGACTCAAAGTATATAACGAGTTGTTAATTATCCAGAATAAGCTAACGAGAGAACGTTTCGATACCATGACTGCCAACTTGGTATTGAGTTAATTAATAAACGATAGATAAGCTGTGTTGTTGATTCACTTTACTTAGAATCTCTGATATACAGGATGCGAATATGCTGCAAAAAGTTTATACTGAACGGCTGAACCTCTGAGACGCTGAAGGGTTGAATGGCTGAAAGGTTGAAAGCTGCAGATGTTTCTTGGAGGTTACCCGACTGGAATTTCCTATATTTATGGGTAAAAACCAGCATACCAGTTGAGTTTATTGTTCGTAGCTGATATAATTTGTGTAGCAATAGAGCTAATAGTCAGGCACTGTGTTACACGCACTAGATACTTCCCAACTCTGGGTCAAATGAAGCCCTTAGAGTTTCAGAGTGTACTACATACATAGTACATGCTAACTCCAAATTTCATCACACGCCATACTGGGCCTTATCTTACCTCTTCCTGGCTCTTATCAGCCCAGTAGCCACACAATTTGCATTCGCACTCGCGACTTTAGGGGATAAAGTCATTCTCAAATTAAATACAATCAACCATGGTTTCTCTTTATAAACTTGCTCTCGCTGCAACCATCGCTAGCACCAGCGCGTTACTGATCGTTCCTGCTTTACAACAATACCTTGACAGCGCCATTGAAGCGTTTGAAGCTCAATACAACGACGCCGTGTTTATCGAGCCAGTTGTTGAATTATACCCTGGCGGTATCCCCAATAAAGATGAAAGACCAATTCCAGGTGACTCACCTTTGGTCCAATGTGATGCCACCGATGCCCAGATATTGAACTTGCAAAGTGTCATCTTAGAACCAAATCCTCCTGCCAAGGGAGAAAATTTGACTATCATTGCTAAAGGATACTTGAGCAAAGACGTTGAAGATGGCGCTTACGTTGAAGTCGATGTTCGTTATGGGTTCATCAAATTGATCCACCAGACATTTGACATCTGTGAAGAAATCACCAAGGTCGATTTGGAATGTCCTATTGAAAAGGGCCAACATGTTATTATCAAGCAAGTAGAGATTCCTCAAGAAGTACCTCCAGGAAAATACTTTGTTACCGCCAGAGCATACACCAAGGACGATGAGTTTATTACTTGTTTGAGCGGTAGTGTTGAATTCCCTGCTGCTTAGAGTCTCCGTGTTCAGCTCAAGTAACCAAGCACATTCGGTGGGGTATCTCTTATCTGCGCACAATAGTACAAAACCCATTTTGAAGTGGCCTCCATATTCATGGTGACTTCAGCAAATTAAAGACCTTTGTGACACAAATTCCCCTATCCCTTTGTTGGCCGCCATGTTTATGACCTTGTCATCCTTCCACTGTTCTAGATAAATAAGCATAATAAATACTAATACCTCGCGTGCCTTCACCGCTCTTGGCATAACTCCATCGCGATTCGCAGCTAATTTTCTACTCGTAGATCACCATGTTGGAACTTGAAGAATACTTTTCCATTCAGATCTTCTTCATAATCCTTAGGGAGACGTTGGAGACTGCTATTATCATTTCGGTGCTTCTTTCTTTCATCAACCAGAACAATGCACAAGCTGGAACCGAACCTGAAGTCGAAGCTCAACACGAAGAGGTTAAACGAAAACAGAAATTACAAGTATGGGTAGGTGCCATATCTGGGTTATCTATTTGTCTTTTTATTGGTTTAGTGTTCATCACGGTGTTCTATTATATCGGAAAAGACTATTGGTCATACACAGAAAGAATTTGGGAAGGTGTTTTCTCTCTTCTTTCCAGTTCTATAATTACAATCATGGGTTTGGGTTTACTTCGTATCAACAAGATCATGAAGATCAAGTGGTGGATGAAGTTGGGCGATGCTTATGACTCGAACAAACAAGTCACCGTGCCTGTTGAAGATGGCCAGTCTTCCGAACACATCCCCGTAAACGACGCATCTGAGGGTAATCATGGTCTTAGAAAGAGATACTTTCTCGCCATATTACCATTCGTCACTACTTTGAGAGAGGGTTTAGAGGCGGTTGTTTTCATTGGTGGTATGGGAGTCTCCAATCCGCTCAGCTCCTTACCTTTGTCTATCGGTGCTGGGGTGTTACTCGGTTCCACCATTGGTTACGTATTGTACAAAGGAGGTAATAAGTTGTCTTTACAGTACTTTTTGATTCTCTCCACTTGTTTCTTGTACACCGTCAGTGCCGGACTTATGAGCCGTGGAGTTTGGTTCTTGGAATTAGAGAAATTCGTAAGATTATGTGGAGGGCTTGATGTCAGTGAAACTGGCAGTGGGCCTGGATCTTACGATATCGCCACTAGCGTTTGGCATGTGAACTGTTGTAATGGATTAACGGATGGCTGGTGGATGGTTTTAAATGCCCTTGTTGGGTGGACCAATTCTGCCACCTATGGAAGCGTAGGCACCTACCTTGCCTATTGGTTGATTGTTATTGCATGGTTAGAACTCAAATTGTTTGAAGAAAGACATGGATACGTTCCGTTTATTCCAATCAGATGGCAGATCAAGAGAATAAAGAAGAGAGTTAAGTTGTACCAATATATCAATGATACCAAGGTACATAAAGACGTGGACGTATACGATGAGTTACTGAGTAATGCCTCCACCAATCCTTCTGTTGACATAGATAGAGATTCAGAAAGCAGAGGCTTGTTGTCTTAATCGCCCAGCATAAATATCCAAGTCTTAGCATAGTGTCTAGCATATTTATAAAATATAAGTTAAATCAACGAGTCAAATGCAAACTACTGCAAGGGATATTAAACGAAGAGATGTTTACAGGGGATATTAAACGAAGAGCTGCCTACTATTAAACGAAGAGCTGATTGCAAGGGGATGTATATAGGAAAACAATCTTCCAATTTATCAGTTTTGTGGGAGACCCCGGTGTTGGAAAATATATACTCCAATACATCCATGATTCAGAATTTAACCAGCGAAAAGCTGGAGTTCAAACGGAAGAGAAAAGCTAGAGCTCAAACGGATAACAGACTAGCATGTGCCCATCGAATCCAAACTCAGCACGACAAAATTCAACACCCAAGACCAATGTTCCCGTAATCTCATTTCATCTATCGAACGCAATGCAAAGTTTAATTTAAACTCTATTTTCAACTCTAAATGAGCGACAACTTTCCTACAACATATTTACTACACCACTAAATCTGCACCCCCTTCGAACGTACCGTGCACCCAATAAAGCCGTGTTGTTGTATCACAATGGATAGAACTTCTCGGGGATTTCATCCCGGCTATTTTCACTCCCACCTATCTTCGCACCCTCCATAGCAAGATGTCGACTCTGAGACATTCAAAGTTCACCGAGAGGCCACCGCTTTGAGTGTTAGCCGTGGCTACGCTTTACCACAAGCAATACCGAGTGGAGGGTGTCAAATACTACGTGTGCTCTATACCCGAGATACCTTGGAGCAACAAGTACCCGTTGGGGAGACTGGTGAATATTTTACTTTCCTGAACGATAAAGCCACATAAATGTGAAAAACGGCATGGCAGATGGAACTTGACCAGTTCCCATTCACAGAACCAACCACGAATTCCCATTCACAGAACAACCCCACCGGTTTGCTGTTCCCCCATGCCCAGGCGATTTTGTACGTAAGCCACTAGTTATGAAAAACCCAACACTATCGGTTACACGTCTGTCGTTCCAGAGCACATCTCCATATCTTCAAGCAACCACTTGATCAATCACTCTACCTCTGACTCCACGCGCTGTGCTTGTTTGCAACCAGATCTAACGACATCCTGATTCTGGGGGCTAATTATCACATACGTGTAAGGCTACAATACAGGAAGCCGCGTATTCAATATCAGGAATGGCTATCAACCAGCTCATCGCAACACCACTCACTAGGCCATCCCGACAACATTTCGGCCCATTTCACACGCCCATTCATACACGGGCACGCTCTGCTGCCCAACGCCTGAACGGCCTTTTCTCTCCAATCTTAATTCCATAAAAATTTACCTTACCAGCAAAACGCTGGTTAAAAGGAGATGTCCCGCTTTGTGTAACCATACTCTCATAAAACTACTGAAACAAAAACGCGCATGAACTTTTCCTTACAACTGGAAACTAGAAACTGAAAACTTATAGACGCAGCCTAAAGCTCCCCGGTTTAAAGACTTTAACATTCAGGATTAGATTCATCCCTGACTCAGAATACAGACCACCTCACCAGGCACCTTATCAGCATATTGATTTTGTTCTTCACCCTTGTTAACATCACCGGGTTTATCATATAAACATCCGATCACAATTTCATCCCATTTCACAAGTTCGTATGGCGTATCGTACTAGTACACCCGGCGCCGATAAATTGGACTTGGAGGGATCTCCAGCGCCCAATGCTCTGTCACTGCCCCTTGCAGGCCATGAGTTACCTCATCCCAGACAGATATCAACTTTTTCAAACACTTCTTCAACTTATACTCAGCAGAGTGGCCTTTCAGCCGTGTCCCATAATTCTGCAGCTTCCCATAATTCTGCAGCTTCGGGCGGATCAGTCATCATCAACAAATCAAACGATGTGTCTGATATAAAGGCTATCAAGCTGAACGTATTGGACTATATCAAAAGTAACGAAGGTGATTTTAACCCAAATGAACTTTTCACTCAAAGGCAACAAACTAGTTTTATTACTACTTTCGATAACAATAGTCATTCAAATGGCCATTCAAACGGCCACTCATCCAGTTCTTCCCCCAGTCATTCTACAAACAAGCATTCTAATGACCACTCTAATGATAATGATAACGATTCCATTAATGATATTCCTAGAAAAACCACCAGCAGCATATTTTTCGATGACGACTATGAGGAGCCAAACGACGATTTCGATGATGATTTCGAGCATGAAGATGATTATGATGATGAAATGCTATCATCACCTCCTCGTTCGCCTCCTAGAGAAATTGATCCAGATAAACTTTATGGACTTTATGATTTTTCAGGTCCAGATCCATCGCATTGTTCTCTCGCAAGGGATGAACCAGTTTATTTGATCAACGATCAGGATAACTACTGGTGGCTCATTAGAAAAATATCAAAAGACGAAAGAATCCAATTGACCAAAGAGAGGAATTTGAATAAAAGTGATGATGAAATAGATCAAGAAGACGAATCATATCTATTAACAGATGAAGAGGATAACAAAATCGGGTTCGTACCAGCAGAATGTCTTGAAACTTATGGTGAAAGATTGGCTAGACTAAACTGTTTCAAGAACGAGGAATTAGAAAAGTCATCAAAAGATCTACTTGAATCGTCTAACCCAAGCAGTTCAGATAATGTTGATAATGTCCTTGGATCTCCCGTAAACTTTCAAAAGACTCCTGATACTACCATTTCAAGATCGGGTAGTATTTTGAGAGATGGCACTAAACAACTGATTAATAAATCGGTAACATTTGAAGACTTAGGGGTATTGGAACTCAATGAAGACGAAAGTGAGAGTGAACAAGAAGAGTTCCCAAGCCATTATAATATTCCTGAGATCGAGGAGATTCATAGAGAAATCCATAATGATAATCAAGAAGAAGAAAAGAAATCTGATGTCCTCAGTGATGTATACCCATCCGAGACTCCGCTTATTATAAACAAGCGCAAGTCCACTTCCGATTCTCCTCTGCCCACTAAAGATTTGGGAGCCACCAACGTATCCGAAACTGATACGCCTCAAAGTGACTACCAAACACCAGTGCCAATACAACCCAGCAAGTTTAGTACATCTCCGGACTTTAAGACACCGTTAGACTCCACTCCGTTAGAAGACTTCAAGACTCCTATCGGTGAACCAAAATCACCTACTGAAGAATTCAAAACGCCCGCCGGCGATAATTCTAATTACGATTATGACTACAGTGATTATACGGACGAGTATTTCGATGAAAATGGTAAAGAAAGAGAAAGAGAAAGAGTAAAAGAAGATAAGAGGGTCTTAACACCCAACTCCGAAAGACTTAGAAGGTCAGAAATCTTAAACAGATTGAACCAAGTGACATCAGATATCCAGAATGAACTTGATGAATTTGGATATAATGACTACTATAACCAGGATAACTTCTTACTGGCATTTGAGGATCCAGATAGAGGATCATTTAATGAAAGAGCATCGCTGAACGGAAGAGGATCTTTCAGTTCAGCCCAAGGTCTGGTCAATCATGAAGAAGCAGAGCATTCTGGAGAGTATGAAGTTGGTAGTGGCTACGGGTATAATTCAAACGACAGCTATGCCGATATGTTGACCCAGTTGGAACACAGCTATAGCAGTGAAACCAAGGATGATGTGAAGCCATTGGTCAATATCAGTAAATCAAACGGGGATAAATTTGAAAAGAATGGTAGCGTATCCAGTATCAACACTTCTGGTACCAGAATTAGTGCCTCTAGTGTATGTAGCGATACCAGTGTTTCTACCAATGCCGCCTCCAGCACAAACGTCACCAAGTCAATCAATGAAAAGAGAAGATCTAAACCTGTTCACGATATGTTCGTGCCTATCCTTGGTAAGTTCGATGAGCTTGCCGAGAAATTAGCGGAAATTGATGAAATGCTTTGAAAGAGCTAATTGCATATTGTAGATATAGAAAATGTACACTAATAGCTTACAGTAGCTGGTAGTTTATATCTACGCCCCTTCTCTACGTATACGCACCTTTTCCCACCACCATTGCAGCGTAACCAACATCTCGCTTACGGCAATTATTCGCATCCATTTTCGCAGCTCATCTCAAATTTTGATTCACAAAATTGAACCAGTGTCTAAACCTTATCCATTCAACACCAGGTCACCTGTTCAAAAAAAAAAAATATGTCGTGGAATCCAGACCCCACTGCTGTGGAGCAACTTAAGAATATCATCAAATCCACGTTATCCCCCAACAATGAAGAAAGAAACCTTGCCAATGAATCTCTCATCCACGCAAGGCAACAATCAGAAATTGAAAACTACCTTTTTTCAATTCTTGTATTGGATGAGCTGGCAAGAAGTGACGTAAGGAGTGCCAGTGGTATCAACTTGAAGAACCTTATCATGAAATATCCAAAGCCTCATACTGAGAGACAGTACCTTTTGGACAACATTTTTTTGGGTTTAAGCTCCAAAGACTACGGAGTCAGAAACATCACTGGAAATGTTATCACCACGTTATTTTCATCTTATGGAGTTCAGGAATGGCCACAAGCATTAACAAATCTCGTGGAATTGGCGATATCTACAACTCATGAACTCAAACCATCAGAGGCTGCCATGAGTGCTTTGTGTAAAATATGTGAAGATAGCAGTTATAAACTTGATGTGGAATTTAATGGTGAAAGGCCGCTTGATTATTTGATGAAGAAGTTTCTTGAATTATTAAGTCTGCCTTCACAAAGAATTAAAGCTCTTGCCATTGAAAGTATTAACTTCTTCATACCTTTGAGGACTCAATCAGTTTTAGTTCTTCTTGATGCCTACCTCCACCTGTTATTTGTATTGGCCAACGAAACAGATAATGATGTTAAGAAAAATGTATGCAAGGCATTTGCAATGATTTTAGAGTCAAGACCAGATAAGTTGATGCCACATATCGATGGAGTCATTACTTACTGTTTACACTTGATGAAAGATGAGGACGAAGAAGTTGCTCTTGAAGCGTGTGAATTTCTTCTAGCGTTGGCCACTTCGCCCGAAGCTGAATCGCCAAACAGTGTATTCAAGAATAGGTTGAATGACGTATTACCAGTGTTATTAGAGAAGATGGTCTATTCTGAAGAAGAGATATTCTTTATGAGATTGGTAGACGACAAAGATGATACCCATGTTGCAGATAACGATGAGGATATTAAACCACAGGCTGCCAAGTCGAAAGAATCACATAAGGCCTCTACCAATAAATCGGGCAATAAAAAGCAAGACTATGGAGACGATGACTCTGACGATGACGATTATTTGGATGAAGATTCAGATGACGAAGATGGAGAACTTGACCAGTGGAGTATTAGGAAATGTTCTGCTGCAAGTTTAGATTTATTATCCATAGCTTTACCTGGTGAGGTGTTACAAGTTACTTTACCTATTCTCCAAGAACGTATTGTATCATCTAAATGGGAAGTCAGAGAAGCAGCCATCTTAGCATTTGGTGCTATAAGTAAAAGTTGTATGGAATTGTCTAGAGACAAATTACCTACTCTCGTCCCATTTTTGGTGGATAGATTACAAGATGATGAGCCAAGAGTAAGACAAATTACTTGTTGGACTATATCAAGATACTCTATTTGGGTAGCAGAAGAAGCTCATGAAGGTGGTGATTACGCTAACTATTTTGATCCTACCTTCAGGTCGATTTTAAAATGTGCTTTGGATCAGAAAAAGGTAGTGCAGGAAGCTGCCTGTTCTGCTTTGTCATCTTTTATCGAAGAAACCAACGAAGAATTAATCGAGTTATATTTAGTTTCTTTGTTGGAACATTTTGCCAAATGTTTTGAAACCTATCAACGTAAGAATTTGATCATCTTATATGATTGTGTTCAAACATTTGTTGAATCCATGGGACATGATAGATTGGCATCCAAGCAAGAATATGTGAACACATTATTACCACCATTGCTTAGTAAATGGCAAACATTAGATGATAATGATACAGCTTTATGGCCATTATTGGAATGTATGGGGTCTATTGCTGCCACTTTGGGAGAAATATTTGCCCCTTATGCTATGCCAGTGTACGAAAGAGCCATCAAAATATTGAGTGACTGTATTCATCAAGACATGCAATGCCAAACCGATCCATCGATAGATATTCCAGAAAAGGATTTCATGGTGACTTCCTTGGACTTAATTGATGGATTAATCCAGGGATTCGAATCACATTCAATCGAATTGATTCAACTGCAAAACATAAATCTTATGGAATTACTTCTCAAATGTTTTGAAGATACTACAGATGATGTCAGACAAAGTGCATATGCCCTCCTTGGGGATTTGGCTATATTTGTCATGGAATCAAGTATTTTACCATACTTAAACCAAGTGATGATTTGTATTGGCAATGAAATCAACTCTGGTGACATCAATTCGTACCCAGTTTACAACAATGCCATTTGGTCCTTAGGAGAGATTTGCATGAGACTTCCATACGACAAGTTAAAACCTTACCTTTCCAACTTAGTGAACCTTTTGATTCCAGTTCTTCAATCGATGGACTCTCAGCAAACAGTGTTGGAAAATGCAGCCATCTGTATTGGTAGAATGGGACTCCACGGAGGTGCAGAAGTTATTGCCCCTAGATTAGCTGAATTCATGACCCCTTGGTGTGCTCAAATGATCTATTTGATAGCCAATAGTGAAAAGGAAACAGGCTTCAAAGGAATGTTGAATATAGTTATGGCCAATCCAGATCATGGGTTCGGTGGATTATCAACATTGCAAGGAAAGAAGAACCTAGCCACCTTTATATCAACTATTGGAAACTACTACAATCCACCAAAGGATCTAGAGCAAATGTTTGGCCAGTTATTGCAAAATTACAGTGCTCTCCTTGGTGACGATAGTTTGAATACCCAAGTTTTAAACCAACTTGACCCCGATTCTCGTAATCTGATCTATCAGATGTACGGTCTCTAGTCCTAGCTTAATAGCTTTACTCATCAGCATTACGTATATTATATAGAATATCATGTCATTTCATTATAACTAATCCAACTCTAGATCATCATCCAGCTCTTCACTGTTATATAGTATTTCATTAACCAAGGTCACCGGTAAGTCTCGAACGCCTGGCGCTGACTGGTGAACAAATTGGTTAAGTTCTTCGTAGATTTCAACTCCTTCTCCTTTCCCAGCAATTGCACTATGCTCATCGATGAAGTTTCTTATATCATCAAGTTTGATTGGTTTGATCTCCGTATTATATAACGCTAAGGCTAAGTAGGTGTAGAGCATAAGCATTAAGGAGTATGCGGGAATGGCCACCGACCAGTATTTGTCAGGAAAATAGTCAAACTGAAGATATTCTTCGAAAAACCACGTAGGTACAAGACACCATATAACAAAACATGATAGAATGACGGTGCTGATCACGGAGGTGAAGAACCCGTTGTATTCGGCGTATGTGGTGTTCTTTGGTGATACTGTGGCATCCGATTCTCTGGCAAGGGTATCTTCTTGTGGGCGGTTTAATGGGGATTTCACCATGAATATGTCCACAGGTTTCGCTAGCATGTTGTAGTGCAGTGCGATCTCGCGGTAGATTCGCGGCAGTACAGACTAAGTCTGGAGGAACTAGAACAACTTCAGCGCAGTCAATGCTGATGGGACGACGGATAAGCGTTCATTCTTTCGCCATAAGCAGCAAGGCATATCCTGCGGGTCCTGCTGCCAATTGATTGGCTCATCTCGCTGGGCTGTTTTCTGTAAACGCTAGCCAATACAGACCGCTAGCCAATACAGACCGCTAGCCCCAATAAAGATAGCGTCGTGTGTTCACCACCGCGGCGGTTGACGTCAATACCCATTGGCTAAACGTACCAATTTCCACCTCAACGTTATTCCACCACCAGAGCTTGAAATGGCCTCAAACATTCCAGAATAGACAAACCCCTCTCCATCTCTTTCCTGGAAAAGTTTCAGGTCTTTGGGCGCAACCCATCGTCCAAATATGCCCCTAAGCCAAGAGCATCGCGCCGGGTAACTCACTGATCTTACAACGCGCTTAACTCTGACTCATTGCCTGTTTCGGCCATCCACTTATAAGCAGAAAATTTTCATTCCCATTTCAATATTAATTCTTTCTTTCAATGTTGAAACTTTTAAAACCTGTATTGGGCCAGGCATCAAAACTGGCACAAATACAAAGGGTGCACAAACCGGTATCTCCATTTGTTACCAGCAAGTTGAATGGTAAGTACTTATCAACATCTTCAGTCAAGTCTCAGGTAGCTTATCCAGGAGCTCAGCTTTTAAAAGACTTTAAAGGTGACAAAGCTCAACACCTTGTCGATGTATCCAAAGTGTTGGTTATTGGATCTGGTGGATTGTCTATTGGACAGGCCGGAGAGTTTGATTACTCGGGATCTCAAGCCATTAAGGCTTTAAAAGAAGCAAATAAGCAAAGTATTTTGATAAATCCTAATATCGCTACCAACCAGACGTCCCATTCATTGGCCGACGAGATTTACTACTTACCTGTTACTGCTGAGTACATCACTTATATTATTGAAAGAGAAAGACCGGATGGTATTTTATTGACATTTGGTGGTCAAACTGGTTTAAATGTCGGTGTTCAATTGGACAAAATGGGGGTATTTGATAGATATAATGTCAAGGTTTTGGGTACCCCAATCAAGACTTTGGAAACTTCGGAAGATAGAGATTTATTTGCTCAAGCATTAAAGGAAATCGATATTCCAATTGCAGAATCTATTGCGGTTGAAACTGTTGATGATGCTTTGGCAGCTGCTGAAGAAGTCGGGTACCCAATCATTGTTAGATCTGCTTACGCATTGGGTGGTTTAGGTTCTGGTTTTGCTGGAAATGAAGAAGAATTAAGAAACTTGGCTTCTCAATCTTTATCTTTAGCTCCACAAATCTTGGTTGAAAAATCCTTAAAGGGATGGAAAGAAGTTGAATATGAGGTTGTCCGTGATAGAGTGGGCAACTGTATTACTGTCTGTAATATGGAAAACTTTGATCCATTGGGTATCCACACCGGTGATTCCATTGTGGTTGCTCCATCCCAAACCCTTTCTGACGAAGAATACCACATGTTAAGAAGTGCTGCTATTAAGATCATTAGACATTTGGGTGTTGTCGGTGAATGTAACGTTCAATATGCTTTACAGCCCGATGGACTTGACTATAGAGTTATTGAAGTCAATGCCAGATTATCTAGATCTTCTGCTTTGGCTTCTAAAGCAACTGGCTACCCATTGGCTTACACTGCTGCCAAGATTGCTTTAGGCCACACTTTACCTGAACTTCCAAACCCTGTCACCAGAACCACCTCTGCTAATTTCGAGCCTTCTTTGGATTACATGGTCACGAAGATTCCAAGATGGGATTTAGCTAAATTTCAACACGTCAAAAGAGATATTGGTTCGGCCATGAAATCGGTTGGTGAGGTCATGGCTATTGGTAGAAACTTTGAAGAATCTTTTCAAAAAGCTATTAGACAAGTTGACCCATCATACGTTGGATTCCAAGGGGATAAATTTGATGACTTGGATGATGCTTTAGCCAACCCTACTGATAGAAGATGGTTGGCTGTGGGACAAGCCTTATTACATGAAAACTATACTGTTGACAGAGTCCACGAATTGTCCAAGATCGATAAATGGTTCTTACACAAGTTGATGAATATTGTTAACATGTACAGAGAATTGGAAGCTGTTGGAGAATTATCACAAATCAATAGTGACTTGATGACTAGAGCAAAGAAGCTCGGTTTCTCCGATAAGCAAATTGGTTTATGTGTCAATGCCCACGAATTAGAGGTTAGAAAAGTCAGAAAAGAACATGGTATCATTCCTTTTGTCAAGAAAATCGATACTTTGGCTGCTGAATTTCCTGCTAACACCAACTACTTGTACACTACTTATAATGCTACCTCATCTGATTTGGAATTCAATGAACACGGTACCTTGGTTTTGGGATCTGGTGTTTACCGTATTGGATCCTCTGTTGAGTTTGATTGGTGTGCTGTCTCCACTGCTAGAGCCTTAAGAGAAGCTGGGCAGAAGACCATTATGATCAATTATAACCCAGAAACTGTGTCCACTGATTTCGATGAAGTTGATAGATTATACTTTGAAGAATTGTCCTTAGAAAGAGTCTTGGATATCTATGAGTTAGAAACTTCTACTGGTGTTGTTGTTAGTGTTGGTGGTCAATTGCCTCAAAACATCGCTTTGACCTTGCAAGAAAATGGCTGTAATGTCTTAGGTACCAACCCAGAAGATATCGATAAAGCTGAAGACCGTCACAAGTTTTCTCAAATCTTGGATTCTATTGGAGTTGATCAACCTCAATGGAAGGAATTGACTTCTCTCTCTCAAGCTGAAGAGTTTGCTAATGAGGTGGGATACCCAGTTTTGGTTCGTCCATCATATGTTTTAAGTGGTGCTGCAATGTCTGTAATTAATAATCAAGGGGAATTAGATTCTAAATTATCCAACGCTGCTAAGGTTTCTCAAGACCACCCAGTTGTTATTTCCAAGTTTATTGAAGGAGCTCAAGAAATCGATATCGATGCTGTTGCAAGTGAAGGTCAAGTTTTGGTTCATGCAGTTTCTGAACATGTTGAAAATGCTGGTGTCCACTCTGGTGATGCCACTTTGGTATTGCCTCCACAAGCATTATCTCCTATCATTATGGAAAGATTAAAGGTGATTGCTGATAAAGTTGCTAGCGCCTGGAAAATCACAGGTCCATTCAATATGCAAATTATCAAGAACGATAACAATGGTCAATTAGACGATGCTTCTTGTGAATTGAAGGTTATTGAATGTAATATTAGGGCCTCTAGATCATTCCCATTTGTGTCCAAGGTGTTGGGGGTCAACTTCATTGATGTTGCTGTAAAAGCCTTAATCAAACAGAACGTTCCGCAAGCTGTCAACTTGATGGATAAGAGTTACGATAGAGTTGCTACCAAGGTCCCCCAATTTTCGTTCACGAGATTAGCCGGAGCCGATCCATTCTTGGGTGTCGAAATGTCATCTACCGGAGAAATTGCATGTTTTGGTAAAGATTTGAATGAAGCCTACTGGACCTCCATGCAATCCACCATGAACTTCAAATTACCAGTTCCTGGTCAAGGAATTTTATTTGGAGGTGACTTGACCAATGAGAAATTGGGAGATGTTGCCAAATTGGTTAGTGGCTTGGGATACAATTTTTTCACAGCTGATGACTTAACCGCTGAATATTTAAGTAAGTTTACCGAACAATCAGTTGAAACCATTGAGTTTCCAACCACAGATAAGAGAGCATTGAGGGAAATTTTCCAAAAGCACCAGATTGGGGCCGTATTCAATTTGGCTAGGGCAAGAGCTGAAGACTTATTGGATAAAGATTATGTCATGAGAAGAAATGCCATTGACTTTGGTATTCCATTATTCAACGAACCAAATACTACTAAATTATTTGCCGAGTGTTTGCTGCAAAAAATTCTCCAGAAGCCATCATTCGCGCTGATTCCAGAAACGGTAACAGTCCCTGAAGAGGTGAGAAGATGGAGTGAATTCATTGGTGGTAAGCCGGTATAAGAAATATATAGACCATATTAATACAAACGTTTAATTATCGCTTCGTACTAACATTCTGGTTCCGATTTTACGGCAATCGAGAACCTTGGCACTTTATGTGAAACGGTTTAACGGAACAAACGCCGCGCCTGCGCATGAGGGGTTTTACTGCGAGTGGGTAAAATAAAGTGACAGGCGTAACGACTGGTAGTGGCATGAGCATCAGGTGTTTGGGAAAGTTATTCAGCAAATTAACTATTCACAGCCGGCTCTATGATTTGATGTAATTTTATTGTGGTTTGTGCAATACGAGGTATTTCTTTATACCTCCTTGAATTACTCCCCTTGAGAACAATAGACTGCACAAACATGCAAAATAGAATTAAACCGCTAATCTGTATCTAACCTCAACACAGCAAAAAAGAAATTCAATTGGGGGCCAGAGACATTCAAAGTATGGCCACTTCTAATGGTATTATTTTTAAGCTGGCCTGATATAAACATGTCATTCTATGCCCAAGTGACCTGAAGACCCGCCTTGAAAAGGATAGAGTGAGTAGCCAAGCTTTTGCACCAAGCATTTAGCGATATACGCTGCAGCCAAATCCGTAACCGGCAAGAATTATTGTGTATTCTGCATATAGCCGCACGATGAGTTATGTCAACTCTTGGTACAAAAATCTTATGGAGACTTTGCACCTTTGGTATTAGGATGTCGCAATATCTCTTGAAGGAGTAAAATTCCCTCCCCTGTGGTCCTGGAGCAACTTGCACTTTGACAGATAGCTGGGTTAGCCGTGTCGGATAGGCAAAAACATTATTGTACTGAAAAAGAAATGAATTCGCTCGCCATATGGGGGCTCCTTGGAGACTTACTCGCATCGTAATCAAAAGCCATACCCTGGTCCAATAGATTTGGGATAAGAGATGGTGCGAACTTGGGTCGACCCTGATACAACCGAAACCGTTGTCTTCGGGATTTCTGCTTCTTACTGGAGAATTCAGTTCAATCGAGACGAAGAAATGAGAGGAAGAATTGTGTAGTAGGACAATCGAACTCGCTTAGATTCACCTTTGCATTGACAATAGAGTTATGTCCATACGTAATTAGGATAGACAATATGGATGCAAACTCAACCATCAATCCAGAAGTCAACTTCAACTTGGGGTGACAGAGGACATATAATGTCGCGGCGACATATTCTTGTTTTAAGAGGTTTCATAAACGAATCGGAGCGGTAGACAAGAAAAAATGTAAAACAGCCAATAGTAAATATCTAATCCATCAGCAAAAGAAACAAAAGTTACAAACCTAATTCGTAACAGAGATGCTTCAAAAAATTATTACGTCTATAAATTAATCAATTCCGCTCTTATCTTTTCCATCATTTGCAATGAGTATAGAATCTGACCAAGAGAAAAAGCACGTTTTCAACTCTGGAGATTTGGAAAACTTGAGTGATTCTTCCAAGAAAAGCTCTCAACCAGAAAATCCAAATTTGGTTCCTACCGGTTCAGCTACCCCTGGTATTCCAATTTCTGGTACTTTAGCTAATTCGACCACAAAATCTTTAGGTATTAGAAAAGCTGAAGTTTTAACTGACCAATACCAAAGTTACGTTTTAAGAGTTGTTTTATTCTTCACCGTATTTATTGTATCTTACGCATATGCTATCGAATCCACTGTTAAAGGTTATATTGAGGCTTACGTTACTGCTAGTTTCAACCAGCATGCATTGAAATCTACCGTCGGTGTCGTTCAAGCTGTGGCTGCTGCTGCTGCCCAACCAACTTACGCTAGATTGTCTGATAGATTCGGTAGATTGGAGTTGACTTTCTTAGCCTTGACCTTATATGTTGTTGGTACCATTGTTCAATTCACCTCAACTAATATTAACGCTTTCTCAGCTGGTACAGTCATTTACCAAATTGGGTTCCAAGGTATTATTGTTTTATTGCAAATTATCTTGGCCGATTTCTCCAACTTGAACTGGAGATTGGCTGTTTCTTTCATCCCTGCTTTACCTTTTATCATTAACACCTGGGTGACCCCAGAAATAGTGGCTTCTTTATATCCCAAACATTCATGGCAATTCGCTTACGGTATTTGGGCTTTCATCTTCCCAATTGCATGTCTTCCATTGGTGGGTTGTTTCATCCACATGAGAATTTTGGCCGGAAAGACTAACGAATGGAAACTTTTGAAGGAAGAAGCAAAGAGTGTCAGAAAATGGAGATCCATCAAAGACAATATCTTCATCGATGTGTTTTGGGAAGTTGATGTCATTGGTATTATCTTGATTATTTGCGTATTTGGTTTCATTTTAGTTCCTTTCACCATTGCTGGTGGTGTGCATGCTACTTGGAAAAAGGGTAGTACTATTGCTCCATTAGTTATTGGTATCGTTTTGATTCCTGTCTTAGCTCTTTGGGAATCCAAGTGGGCTGCCTTCCCTCTTTTACCAGGTAAGTTGATGAAAGATAGAGGTGTTTGGTCTGCTCTTATCGTGGCTGTTTTCATTAACATGCTTTGGACCATTCCAAATGAATACCTTCAAACCGTCTTGATTGTTGCTATGAACACTTCTACCACTGCCACCTCAAGAATTTTGACCTTGTATTCTTTTGTTTCGGTCATTGTTGGTCCATTGTTAGGATTACTTGTTACGAGAGTCAGAAAATTAAAAGGATTTATTATCTTCGGTGTTTTATGTTGGGTCGGATCTTTCGCTATTCTTTACACCAAGAGAGGTACTAACGGTGACCCTGAGACTGAAAAGAATGGTGTTATCGGTGGTTTATGTTTAATGGGTTTCGGTGCCGGTTTCTTTACTTATTCCACCCAAGTATCCATTGCTACTTGTACCAACCACGAATACATGGCTGTTGTTATTTCCATCTACTTGGCTTCTTATAACATTGGTAGTGCTATTGGTTCTTCTATTTCTGGTGCTGTATGGACCAACACTTACTTCGATAATGCTTACAAGGAATTGGCCAAAATTGATGCTGGTGCTGAATTGGCTGCTCTTGCTTACGGTGATCCATTTACATTCTCTCTCAACCATACTTGGGGATCTCCAGAGAGAAAAGCTGTTGTTGTAGCTATGGCCAAATCTCAAAGAATCTTGTGTTTGATTGCTTTAGTATTGGTATTTGTTTTATTAGTTGATGTTATGTTCTTAAGAGATCACAGATTAGATAGTGTTCAATCTTTGGAATTGGAAACGTCTAAGGATAAAGGTATCAAAGGTGAAGATGGTGAAGTCATCGTTAACAACTATGACGATGATAAGGTCTACCATAAAATCAAGGGTTTTGTCACAGGACGTTTCTCCAAAAACAAGAACTAATTAATTAATTGACGATATAAACTGTATACATATAATTGGAATAATAATTATTTAAACTAAATTGTAAGTTTTCATTTCACAACTCTAGCCATTCTTGCATTCTTTGCAACATGAGTGGCCATTTTTAGCGGACTATATCTGATTTAAACTGTTACTATTATCATTGAATTTATTGTAAATAAGCTAAATACTTGAGGAAACTTCAAGCTATCATAATAAATCATCGTCATCTTTCTCTACTTGAGTGTTCTTAATGTGTAATAACAACTGGGTCTTCAATTTATCCAATTTGCTAAATTGGTCAAATTCAAAAACTTTATCGCTGAACATTTGAATATCTCCAAACTCAATGGCTTCAAAAAGACTTTCCACTAATTTGAACTCTCTTGTGCTTTGGAATGAAGGTTCCTCTTGATTATAGTTTTCTAATTTCTTTTGTGCTTCAATCACATCACCTAAAGCTAAGGTACATAAAATTGACTTCAAGAAATAGTCCTTTAAATTCCATTTCGACAATGAATTACCCACCAGTTTCTTAATTATATTATCATATAAGCTCACAGCCTTGTTGTAGTCACCGGATAAACTTGACAAATCAGCACATTTCAAATATGCTTTATTGGCCAAAGCATCAGCATGGTCAGTATCAAAATAATCTCCAGCTTGTTCGTAACTCTTTGTAGCATTGGAGAAATCGTCAATGGATTCATATAATTCACCTAAATCCAAAGTAAAGTTAGCAGCTCTTCTAAATTGACCATTTTGGGTTAAGAAGATATGAATGGCCTGGCTCAAGGAATCGATGGCTTCCGGAGGAGAAACACTCTTGAAACATTTATAAGCTTCAACTAAATGGTTTGCCACGTCATTATGATTGTTCAATTGCTTTTGTACGTTGGCGGCACGAACAAATTGCTTACCTGCTTGGTCATAATCCTTTAGTAATCTGTACTGGTTTGCGGCTTGCACAAACAAATCGGTAGCCTCTTCTAATCTATAAGACAGAGAAGATCCAGATAAGAACAGCATGAATCCCAGCTGTGGCTTTAAGAGCTTTTCAGCTTCTGCTATGGTTGATCTTGGGTCTGACATGTTATATAAATTATGTACTTGCGAAACGCGAATTGTTAGGTTGAGATGAATTCATTTTTATATAGATAAACTAACTATCATACTTTTTGGCGTATAAGCCCAAAGCTTTGATACTGAACAAAAATTTGTAGGAGGGATATTCAATGGCACAACTATGGTTGAATACCCCTTCAATATCTTCTGCTTTCCACTCTCCTGTAGGTAACTGTCTCTTCATAATTAACTCGATTCCTCTTTGAATAGGCTCTTTGTCAGGATAATCTGCTAAAATCAAACCTATCACAGCCCAAGAAGTTTGCACAACAAGAGAATCTGGTCCGCTATTCACATAAGAATGGGTCTCGCATGATTTCATTGACTCACTCCATCCACCGTCTTCCAATTGCTTGGATATTAAAAAGTCACATCCTTTTTTCACAAACCGGTCGTTATTATAAGTCTTTCCTACACTATTGAATGCTTCTAAAGCAAACATCGATGCATAGGTATAGCAGATTCCCCAAGATCCATACCAAGACCCATCCAGGTTCTGGGATGATCTAATGTAGTTCAATGCATCTTCAATTGCAAACTTGATGGGTACTTGTTTGTAATTTGGAAAATATTTGGTGAAGTATGTTAACCCTAAAACAGATGAATCAGTACATTCGACATAGGGGTATTCAATCATGATATTATTGAACACCTCTGCTGGGTTAAGTTTTTCAAGAATCTCAGGGCCCCTTGTCAGCTCATAGCTTGGGAATGAACCAAACTCAAAACTGCCTCTGTTCTGTAAGCTTAACAAAACGTCTATAGCTTCGTATAATTTTTCGTCGGCAATTTCATCCTTGACATCCTCAAAAGCTGGATGGTTCTTCACCATTATGATTGCTTTCACTGCCTCGGCAGTACAGTCACTAACAGTATATCCTTGATCCTTTGTACTAAACCCCCAGGACCCTTTTCTCTTGTTACGATAGCTTCCATCTACGACCTCGTCATCAAACTGGTTCTTGATCAAATATCTGTAAGACTTCAAGATCAAATCCCTATGCTTTGGGATATCTGCAAGACCAGCCATCATGCAGTATTGAACCGCAAATGCAGCATCCCATGTTTGAGTACCATTGGTTCCCATTACTGTCATTCCTTGGGCTCCATGGAATAATACTTCGTCTTTTCTAGAATTCAACTTCTTGAAATTCTCCGAATCTTTTCCTTCATGAACGTACGTCACAACCATGTCAAGAGCAAAACTTACTGGGGCAATTGTGAGATGCTTGGTGTTAGCATAATCTTTTAATATCAAATCATAAACATAGTTTGAAGCATACTTTTTCATCCAATTAGGTCTGAACTTCTCGTACACGGTCAAAACTTCATTTGCAGCATTCAATATTGATGAGTGTGGGTAATATAAATCAACTCCGCAAACTGTGTTTCTGTGTTTGCTGAAATCTATTGATTCATATGGAAGTTGAGAAGGCTTATAAATTTCATTTCTAATATCCTTCAACAAATCATTCGATTCCATTTTAAGCTTATTCATGATTATGTATCCAAACGGCATGTAGATGGCTCTAACATGAACCCACCATCTACCAGGATGAGCTGGAAAAGCATAAGGAAGCATCCACAATTCTGGAGGGGCAGGATTGACACCATCATACTCGTATAACCCTAGCACTGCCAACCAAACCTTTCCCCAATGTGGGTTACCTAAAGCACCTCCCAACCTATGGAGAGTTTTTCTCGCTTTCACACATACTGGATGGTCAGCTTCTAAGCCAAGTAATCTTAACACCAAGTAGTTCATGGTCGTACCAAAACAAGTGGATTTATCCACCGAATGCAACCCCCAGCCACCATCAACGGGATGAGAAGCATTCACCAAGTACCTGATCATCTCAATACGGAACGGCTCAGGGATTTCTGTACCAGTAAAATAGCATGCTACAACATAACCAACTGTCATAAACATAGGACCTTTATATTGACAAGGAAGAGAGCCCGATTTATCCTGAAGAAGGGATAAGAATTCTGCACCTTTTGATGCAGCTTGGAAAGGTGTTTCGAGAGATTCAGGAGCTGGAGCTGGAAAGTCGTCTTGCTCTAATAAATATTGAGCAAAAGTTGATTGAGGGTCTTTATCAACTGCGTTTTTGGAGATATACTCCCACCATTCAGAACCAATGTCATCAGTTCTCAACCTCCATCGAGATGCATCTGTTCTTGGAATCCCAATTTCGTCAGAATAATATTGTCTCGTCATAAAGAAGGTGGAGATTTGCGACTATACGACGATTCGCACAATAAAATATAACCTGTAGTCGATACTATGTAGCTTAGCCTATACGGAGAGACGGGAAATTTTTTGGGGCTTTACAAGCCGTGGGAAAGTAAGATAAGTCTGGGATTTGGAACTTTATATTCAAACTGCTGTTCCAATCTTGACACGTATCTGTCAAGAAATGAATCAAGGAATAATTGTTAAATTTGCACCCGAGATGATCTGAGACATAAAGTTAATGCAACGTGAAAATCACGGGGAAGACTTTTTGATTTTAAAATCAATAAAAACATTGAGTAATAGGGAATTCCATATAGCTCGTTCAGGAACTTTATTTCTCCAACAATTAGCTCCCTCTCAAAGTTTACAACCGTATAATATATTTTCATCGATTCTTCGTTCTCTGCAACATTTTGGTCAAACACGCACTCGAGATTTATTTTGGAAGTGCACGCACCATCAAGTTTTTTACTCATCGAGAATCGCGCTGAAGCTGGTGTATCCCAAAACTTGACATTTAGCGTCAGAATAATGGGAAAGAGAAACTCAGCCGAGGCCGGGTTGGTCAAACACAAGGCTCTGTCTGGAAACACCTCCAGCAGGTCTTCAGCTCCCACCAAACTGTCCGAGTTCACCGAGGATCCTCAGTCAAGTGACTCAGAAATCAGCGAAGAAGAAGATGAAGAAAATGATCATGAAGAAAATGGACATGCTTCTCAACCAAAACATAACGGACGTCCTACTAAGAAGCAAAGAAAACAACTCACTGCACAAGAAATCCAAGTGGCAAGAGAGACCGCTGAACTTTTCAAATCTAATATTTTCAAATTGCAAATCGATGAGCTTATAAAAGAAGTTAAGCTAAAGGATGGCAATATCGAAAAAGTCGAAAAAGTATTACACAAACTCCATGATTTGATTCAACAAGTACCTGTGGTTGAGGGTTTGACTTTGGCTGATCTAGAAGAAAGATTCAATGGTAAAAAAGTAGTGGTACCTTTCCCTGATCCTAAACCAACTAAAGTTAATTATAAGTTTTCCTATTTACCACCTGAAGATGTATCGTTAGTGGGGTCCTTCGGCTTGAAGACTGGTATTGCCACTCATGATGGAATGGCCGTAGACATGTCTCTTAGCATGCCGAAGGAATTGTTCCAACCTAAAGATTATTTAAACTACAGGGCTCTTTATAAAAGAGCTTTTTATTTGGCCCATTTGGCAGATAATTTAATTTCATCCACCAAAAAAGCAAATTTACCGGTGAAAATATCCTATCATTATTTGAATGACGATATTTTGTGTCCTTGTTTAAAGATTGAAAGTATTAAAACTGACAATCCAGAAGATTTAATCTTCTATAAGACGAAATTCACTATCAATTTAATTGTAGGGTTCCCATTTGCATTTTTCGAAAGCAAAAAGCTTTTGCCCAACAAGAACTGCATAAGAATTCAATCTGATTCTCAAGAATTGCCACCAACTCCATTATACAATTCATCGATATTATCACTGACGGCATACAATTACTACCTTAAATATTTGTACACCTCCAAGAAATCAGCTGAAAGTTTCAAAGTTGCTTGCAAGTTAGGTAAGATTTGGTTGAGCCAGAGAGGTTTTACCGGGTCTATTAATAAAGGAGGTTTTGGTCATTTTGAATTTGCTATGTTGGTAAGTGCTTTATTGCATGGTGGAGGATTAAATGGAAATAAGATATTACTTCATGGATTTTCTTCATATCAATTATTCAAAGGTACAATCAAATATTTATCTTCCATGGATCTTTCCTCGGGCTATCTTTCGTTTTCCAGTTTAATAGGTGAAAATGTTTCTTCCAAGTTCAATCTGAATGAAGGCTTTAATGTGCCCACCGTATTTGACAAGAACTTAAAGTTGAATATTTTGTGGAAAATGTCAGGTTACTCTTATAACCTTTTAAGACACCATGCTACTGAGACATTGGAATTACTTAATGATGTGGTTAAAGATAGATTTGACCCAATTTTGTTACAAAACTCTAACCATGACCAATTAAGCTATGATATGACATTGAACTTCACGGTCCCTGAGAGTTTGGGTGAACAGTTTGGACCATTAGAAAAGATCACTTTCTTGACATTCGAAAATTTTATTATGAACAAAGTTTATGTTATTTTGAGGAAAGCTCTTGGCGATAGAGTTTCACAGATATCTGTTAAGATCGAAAAATTCCAAAATTTGTTTGGAATTAACAAAAGGAAAGTCAACACACAATCTGACAATTTCATCATTGGTCTTATCTTTGATGCTGATGAATGTGAAAAATTGGTTACTAAAGGACCAAACAATGATGACGACGAAGAGGAAATTGCAAAGTTCAGAAACTTTTGGGGTTCAAAGGCATCTTTAAGAAGATTTAAAAACGGTACGATACAAAATTGTGTGGTTTGGCAAGCAACTGGATCTGAGCCAGTAAGTTTATCAATCTTAAAATATGCCTTGGATCTCCATTTAGGACAAGACGTATCTGAAAATCTCACTACAGAATTGTCTGCATTCAATAAGTTACTCCCCCCACCCTTGTTGCCATCTGGTTCCAACCAACCAGTAACTTCTACCACCAGTTTTGTCAGTTTGAAGACTTCTTTTGACTCTTTATCAAGAATTATTACTCGCTTATCATTGCCTCTCAATGTTAAGTCCATTTTCCCTGCATCCGCAAGTTTGAGATATACATCTGTGTTGCAACCTGTTCCATTTGCAGTTAGCAATCCTGACTTTTGGAATGAGCTTGTCTTGCAATTTGAAACTTCTTCTAAATGGCCCGATGAATTATCAGCATTAGAAAAGACGAAGTCTGCGTTCCTTTTAAAGATTTTAGATGAGCTCAATAAGCAAACAGCCTATAAAGCATTCATGTCTCAAGATGATTCAATCCCATTCAATAACCATATCACACTTTTAAATGTGTTGACTCCAGAGGGTTTCGGATTCAAAATAAGAGTTCTCACTGAGAGAGACGAAGTCATGTACTTGAGAGCAGTCGGTAATGCCGATAAACAAAAGGCAAGGGCCCAAGAAATATACCTCAAGTTCAACCAAAAATATGTCGGTGTTGTTAAACACTCAAGAACTATCAGTACCCTTTCACATCATTTCCCATTTTATTCTCCTACTGTTAGATTATTCAAAAAATGGTTAGATTCACACCTTCTTTTGAATCACTTTAGTGAAGAATTGGTCGAGTTGCTTGCTCTCAAGCCTTTTGTCGACCCAGCTCCATATTCAGTACCACATTCTGTTGAGAATGGCTTCTTGAGGATTTTAGATTTCTTGGCTAGTTGGAATTGGAGAGACAGTTCCTTAATTTTAGACCTTGTGAAAAATGATAACGTGGGAGGTTACAATGAGTTAGATAACGAGATGAACAATAAATTATCAGATAAATTAACAGTTCAAACTCATCAAATGATTGAAGAGAATTTCAATAAAATAAGACAAAATGATCCATCAGGTATAAAGACACAAATATTTATTGGTACCAAAGATGATCCTTCGGGAATTTTATGGTCCAATGAGTTAACTTTGCCAATTGCCAGTAGATTGACTGCTTTGGCAAGGGCTGCTACCGATATGGTAAGAAGTGCTGGAATCAATGAAACAAATCTTAACTTGTTATTTGTTCCAGTGTTGAAAGATTACGATTTTGTTATTGATGTCAAGAGTCAGAAGATCTCTACATCTGCAGGTGTGTTACCAAATAACACATTCAAGAATTTAATCAACAATAAAACAGCATTCCCTGAAGACATTGCTAGTAATTACGATTTAACCCAGGCATACATGGATGATTTGAATCGTAAATTTGGTCATGTGATCATCTTTTCGAGCCACAAATTTGGATTCTTAGATAACGATGGCCACAATATAATCACAGGGCTTTTTGTACCTGCTACATTGTCGAAGAAGAAGTTTAGAGTGAATTTTGGGATTCATGTGAAGCCAATAGATGGCAAAGATAAAGATGAAGTAATTATTAATAAGGAGAGTATTCTCGACCAAATTCAACTTCTAGGAGGTGACCTTGTCAATAAGTTGACAGTCAAGGAATAGAGTTGTAGTGTACTATAAGTAGACATGTATTTATTAATTTAAGTATAGGCATGAATATTGTAGTTGACAATTTAGTAGTATTCGCGAAGTGATACCAGACATTCTCCACGAATCTTCAGTTT
This sequence comes from Yamadazyma paraphyllophila, assembly GCA_030563605.1. NCBI lineage: Eukaryota > Fungi > Ascomycota > Pichiomycetes > Serinales > Debaryomycetaceae > Yamadazyma > Yamadazyma paraphyllophila. The sequence goes on from JAJMJO010000001.1 coordinate 1,534,697, forward strand.
ATCAAACGTATCCACACATTCTATTACGCCCACCTATAACCTATTGTTTACCTGCATGATCTAGGCTACTAGTTTTGGCACCATGGATGATATAAAAGGGATCGAGGAACAGATACGAGAGTACCAAACTCAAACACATCCAACACCAGAGGAGACCCTAAAGAACAATAATTCGATTCTATATAAGCGGAAAAAGGCATTTCTTACGGAATTAAGGCATGGCCTAATGTTCATGGGATTTTTGGTTATCATCATAGTGTATTTGAGAGATCTATCCGCATTGATGTTAATTTTAAGAGGATTCTCTCAATATACCCTATCTAACCCTTATCCTTCAATACATTCATACACCGATGAAACAAAGAAAGGGGTGACTAAGTTCCTTCTACTCAATGTTTTTATATTGAATGGGCTTTCTATGCTTAAACATTTGATATTTGGTACGTATACCATTAGTCCTTCAGGAAACCTGTACTTTTTACATGGTGGAATAACTGTTGCATTTATAGGGGAACGTATGCCTTTTGGGAGACTTGAGTTAGTTATGTTGGATATACTTATATTTGTACTACAGCTCATTTACCATAACCTTATGTGTTTTGTTGATGATCTGGAGGTATTAAAAGTTGAGAGAAACGTCGTCACCGACCCGTTGGCTGCACACCAAAGCAGTGATGGCTACGGTGGTGATGTTATGGTGATTGAGTTGCATATGGTAGATAATGTTAAAACGATAATGAGCTATGAAGGAAGATTTAGTTTGTACCCTCCTGGTACCGCAATACCAGCACAATACCCAGGACAGGTACAATATCCTAGCGGTGGTTTCCAGATACAGCCTGGAACACAGCACCCAGTTCCAGGATCATTTGTATAGATAGAGTATGAAAATGATATATTTTTCACGCATCATTGCATTTGTACTACAGAGAAAATCTCATCAGGTCCGCACTAGGTTAAATTTTTCATCTCATCTCACTACTACCATGTCAAATATTGTAGGAATAGAGTATAACAGAGTAACAAATACCACATCTACTGACTTCCCTGGTCATGATGCCAATAATGAAAATGAATGGGATATCGAACATATTAAGCAAACTCTCGAAGTTAATGTTACAAATAGATCTGAAAGAGATGCAACTTTTGACTTGATTAACATTGATACTTCAGTCGCCAATGCTTTTAGACGTATAATGATTAGTGAAGTCCCAAGTGTGGCTGCAGAAAGCATATATGTCTTCAACAACACATCCGTGATCCAAGATGAGGTTTTGTCTCACAGAATTGGTCTCATTCCATTAAAAGTGGACCCAGATTTATTGGCTTGGGCAGACCCTCTCCAGGAAGAAAATGCTCGTTATACCGACGAAAATACTATTGTTATGACCCTAGATGTCACATGTACTCATAATCCTAATGCTCCAAAGGGTTCAACTGATCCGAAACAATTATACAGAAATTCTCATGTCTATGCTAAGGACTTGAAATTTGAACCTCAAGGAAGACAAGTTGAATTATTCAAAGGTAATCCTGTCACAGCTTGCGACGGTAACATTTTGATCGCCAAGTTACGTCCCGGTCAAGAAATCAGTTTGAGAGCTCACTGCATTTTAGGTGTCGGCAGTGACCATGCCAAGTTTTCACCAGTATCCACAGCATCTTACAGATTAATGCCAGTAATTGACATAAAGGAAGAAATTTCTGGAGAACAAGCCACCAGGTTTCAAAAATGTTTCCCTCCAGGAGTTATAGAGATTGAAAATGGTAAGGCAGTTGTCAAAGATGCTAGAAAAGATACTGTATCTAGAGAAGTATTAAGACATGAAGAATTTAATGGTAAAGTCAAATTGGGAAGGAAAAGGGACCATTTTATTTTTAATGTTGAGAGTACGGGAGCCATGCCTCCTAATGAAATCTTCATCAAATCAGTTCGTCTCTTAAAGACGAAGGCAGACTTTTTAAGAAGTTGTCCAATTGGTCAGTAAACATTTGATAATAGACTTTAGTGTCATAAACCATAGATTAACAATGTAGTAATAAACGCATATGAATAAGAATAAAAACGTAATGATTAATGTTTTACTTTTATTGATTTGTATTTATTTATCTTGAGCCATTACCAGAATTCTTAATAGTATGTTCATACTAATTGCTTTCTGCTTCCTTTGAAAAATAATTGAACCACTGTAATTTGTAAAGCAGCCATTCCTACCATTAACAAAACTTCAAAAATGGAAAAGTAATAAATTCTAGATTCAGTGGATTTAACAGTTGATTGATTTCTGTTATTTCTTGTTTTGTAATACTCAATAGTTCTTAAAAGACCATCCAATTGACCATCGATTTTATCTACAGTCTTGGCCATATTTTCGATATGAGCTTTTGGTTTGGCGTTTGGTTGATCAGGCATGCTTGCTCTGTGTTCGTTTTTTTCATTTTCGACCTTAATGTCGAAATCAATAACCTTTTCGGTATAAGTTGACATACCATTGGAGAAACACAATTCATACTCACCTGGTTCTTTGGCGGTAAGAGCAAACTCACCTTGTTTTTGTTTATCGGCAGCGTCGATGATTTCACCTCTTGGGTTTTTGATAGAGTAGTCGACTTCGAATTGACCACCACTTTGAACAGCAAAGTAGTATTTAATTGACAGTTGGGGTTGCTCAGTAAATACACCAAAACACATAGTTTCACGAGCCCCGAGGATGACGGTCAATGCTGCGAAAGAAGGTTGAAGAAGCGCCGTGATGGCTAAAACGTAGTGGAATTTCATGGTGACTAGTTGGTGAAACCCTTTGATCTTATTTATTTTGGTGCGAGACGTGTCGAAAAGTGCAAACTTTTCAGGGCGTGCGACGCCAATTGCAATCCGGGGAATAAACATTGGATATCAAAGGTGTAGAGAGCATGGTGAAATGTATACGTACTTGTGAATAGATATATACAAAGAAAATAGCGTCCAATCACTCCTCTATTGGGTAGAAAATAAAAAATACCGATATATAGATTTGAACCTGTAAAGATGTAAAAATAGAGCGTGGGACAACAAGTACTTGAACAACTGTTTTCTCTAATGCTGGTGGGACCCCTTGAATCTTTAAGTTAGTTTGTCAGATTTCATACTGCACGATTTCATAAACCCCGAAACGTTTAATGATGGATATTATAACCGCCATCAAAGTAATTCTTTCTCTCTCCTAAAACAAGCCTTTTGAAAAACTCATTTGCGTCTCTACAACTTTAGTAAGACCATTTTGCTTTTTTAACCCTCGCCATATGCAGAACTGCCCAGTAATACAAATACAAATCCAGAAACATGAGTAACTGTTCGTCAGTATGATAGTTGTTTAAGATCGATCTTTTTACAACTATAAAAGTCAGGACATCTACCTTCGAATTTCAGTAGGACAGTGATGAGCCAACTAAGGAAGAGTGACATCGTTTGATTACTATGATAACACCTTTATAATCTGAGTCCTCATATATGTAGGCTAGCCACTCACGTGCTCGTTTCTGCTCACGTGATACCAAAGATGAGTAAAAGTTACTCATCTTTCCAAATTGGGAACTAGGATTTTTTTCGGGCAGAGCCTTAAACTATTTAAGGGATGCAAAATGTATTAATATTGCGATTGTAGAATTATAGCTCTGAATTTTTTACTTTAGCTATAATCCAAAAAGGCCGGTTTTTCTGATAGCCGGCGTCTAAGAGCTTATAAACCAAGCACCATGGGAGACAATTTTGCAAGAGCATCTGTACCATCCCAGCAGCCAGTCATCATGGGATAATTTATTCCTTGATGAGGTTGCTGGGACGCATGGTAATAGCCATGTGGAAAACGATTTTATAAGTTGGAATCCTGATTGTTATAGTGGATCTGGTAATGATTATGATTCAGGCTCATCTAGTGATTTTATCTATCCCGATAAGTTGCTGGGCGAAACCCCGGTTAGTGTAGAATCAAGGGGTAGTGATGAGCTAGATGATGAAATAATAGGTGAATTGATTAATAACAGCTTAATTCAACAAAAGCAAGAAGTAAAAGACACGTCAACATCTGAATCATCTAAGTCTTTGAGTCTTAACTGGGTTGACCAGTCTGAAGAGTATTTCAGTGGTAAGGGGCCTGGAAAACATGTTCTTGATCCTTCTGATATCGAAGATGTACGCCAAAGAATAAAAACAAGAAAGAAAACATCTGTATCGGTGGGAAGTATCGAATCAAATTCTACCTCCAAAAGGGAAAGAAACACTTTGGCAGCTAGAAGGTATAGAGCTAGGCAGAAGAAAGATGTTGAGATTCTTGAGGCTAAAGTTAGAGAAGTTGAAGAGAAGCTTCAAAAGTCTGAACTACAAGTTCAGTGGTGGAAAATGGAGGCTGATAGATGGAGAAAAGAGTCGGAAAAGAAAAGTTGAAAAAGTCCTGAAAAATTAGAAATAGAGTTTTAGCCTGATCATAGTAATTATTAGATTCATTGTAGTTTGGGATACTAATGTAAAACCATAACCAATTTGTTTCGTAGTGGATTTCGATTTATATTTATATTTACAAGTCATTAAGCTAAATTCACAAGGTTACCTGCACGGTCAAATCCAATAGCTCTGTCTTTCTTTCTATCTCTTCTGCTAGCACCATATCTGAAACCCACCTTACCAGCCTTAGAGCTAGTAAATTTGAATAAGTTTCTGTCTCCTTCCTTTTGTTTACCAACTACAACCTTATTGAGTTTCACTTCATTAGATTCACCGTCATCCTGTATTTCGGTCAATTTGTTTAAAGTGTCGTTAGCTGGTTCTAAACCAAAAATATCTGCTGCATCAACCGGTCCAAAAGGTTCAGATTCACTGATGGTTAAAAACTTTTGATGTAAAGTTCTGGAAGGGGTTGGAATTTCAGTCAAGTTTTCAGCTTGGATAGGTGGGTTATATAATGGGAACATCTTATACATCACCTCGGAAAACTTCTTCAAGTCTGGAGTAATTTGATTCTAAATTTGTTAGTATTATTTCATAGAGTGTGTAGTTTCATCAGTTGGAAATGTGTAACCATAAAGTGTCTTAAAGACTAATCAACATTAATCTCATCATTTAGAAACTCGTTATTTATACATACGTTTTCAGCCCATGATTGTTCAATATCATTAAGTCTGATAATAGCCTCAACTCTAGCCAATTTGATACCATATTTGTGGGCGATTTCTTGTGGCCTCAAGCCTTCAGTTTTGGCATCTGAGTATATTCTTGCCTTCATTTGTGTTGAGATCATCAGAGCAGTCTTACATTGTAAATTCTCTGGGAATGGTTGCAATGATGGGTCTCTTTTACTTGGAAGTGTTTGTCTGTTTGTTACTTGTTTTTCACTTGTAACAATTGGTTCACCATCCTGTACTATGTAGTTTGGTTTATGGTCTTGTGGAGGGTAGTAATACTTGTTTCTGTAGTATTCACCTCTAAAATTCTTAGGGCCTAACCAACCTTTAATAGCTCTTTGAAAATAACTGGTGTGGTCTTTTTTACCCTTGTTGGGAGGAACAATAGGAGAGTATGATTCAGGGTATGCCAACCTCCGCTTATAACGGACTTGTTGAACTATCCCTTTGCCAATCCTACTCAGATTTGCAGACGTTTCAATTGACGTTCTAAACATGATTGGTGAAAATTTTTTCAGTTCGCAGGTTCATGTTACCTAGAAAATGGCGCGAAGTTCACCGCGATGGCGAGGAGTTTAGTCGAAGTATCGCGCCATTTGAAGCCGACTTAGGGCCATGTTCGCAGTGTTGATGTCGCAGTCTCGCACGCCAGGTGTCGGAGCGTCGCTGTCGCCGCGTGGAAAATATCGATCTACGCGCTTTGTTTATGGTATTTATCACTCTCGTTTTTGATAATGGCAAACTTGTTAACAACATTCCAAAAGCTCAAGGAACAAGTATCGCCTATGGCAGTAAATAGCGAGATCCACGTGGCAACATCTGGCGCTGCAAAAAGATTACATACCAGTGAGGATGATCCTTTCAATGAAAGATCTGAAAGACAAGCATTATCCCACGTCAATCATAATAAATCTCCATTCATCAGAAATGATAATATTCTGAAAGAAATGAAGAACTCACATCTGCACGTTGAGCGCCGTGCAGTAGAAATTGTGGCCGATCATGGGGCCAGAGAAAAGAACCTTTCACAACATAACAAACTGGAACGTAGCCTCGTGGAAAAAAAAATCAACCAAGATAATGTTGATGTTATTGAGCCTCACCAGAACACAGAGGTTGACGAAAACACGGAGCCAGAGCAAAGACCTGAAGACGAACAGTCTGTAGCGAATCTGGTTAGTACAAGTAGAAATACCAAGCAAGGGCCTGTATCAACTAAAAAACACGAAGATGAGGATGATGAAGTGCCGCTTAATGTATTGGAAGAAATGAATAAGCTTGAGGAGTGTTTTCCTGTTCTTTCCTCCAACTATAGGCTCATTGATAAAATAGGTGAAGGTACTTTCTCGACAGTCTATAAAGCAGAGGCTTTAAATGGGACTATCAGATTGTCTTCTGATATCTGGAAATCACCTCCATTGAAAAGGTTCAAGACAGAAAAGAAAAGCAAGAAGTCTAAGAATCCCATTGTTGCATTGAAACAAATTTATGTTACGTCTTCTCCCAATAGAATATATAACGAATTGAACTTGCTATATATCTTGACTGGAAATAACCATATAGCTCCACTTTTGGAGGTATTGAGGTACCAAGACCAGGTATTGGCTATCTTACCATATTACCCACATGCTGATTTTAGGGATTTTTATAGAGACTTGCCTGTGAAGGGAATTAAAAAATATTTGTATGAATTATTTCAGGGGTTGGAATTCGTCCATAATAAAGGGGTGATACACAGAGATTTAAAGCCAACAAACTTCTTATATGATCCCTTCAAAGGTAAAGGTGTTTTGGTGGACTTTGGTTTGGCAGAGAAGGTTCTGCCTTCAAGTTCAAGTTCATCCAACCAATGTCCATGTAACTCAAAAGATAACAAGGTTGGTAAAGCCAGGCACAACAAAAGATTGACCATAAAAAATGCATATCCCAAGCAAGATCAAAGGCCTCCTAGAAGGGCTAACAGAGCTGGTACCAGAGGCTTCAGAGCCCCAGAGGTCTTGTTCAAGTGTACAAATCAGAACACAAAAATCGATGTTTGGTCTGCAGGTATCATCGGATTATCTTTGTTCACCAGAAAGTTTCCATTATTCAACTCTCCTGATGATACTGATGCACTTGTGGAATTAGCAATTGTGTTTGGGTTAGACAAGTTAACCAAGTGCAGTGAGCTACATGGTTGTGGTCTTGAAATTGACCTTAACCAAATCTACTCATGTAATGGAAACATCCTAAAATTGACTGCAGATTCTTTGATGCATGAAATTGAACATGATGCAGTACCCCATGATAGTGTAATCTACGATACAATCAAGGTATTAAATGAAAAAGGTGATGGTTTAAATGAGTCATTAGCTCAACTAAAAGATTCCAGTTTAGACGAAGACAAAGAACTTTATGAGAAATTTAATGACCACAAACACCTTCACGAACTCTTGATGGGATGCTTTCATATGGATCCATCCAAGAGATTATCAGCTAAAGAAGTATTAAGGTTACCATTTTTTAACGAATTAACTGTAAAAGGTAATGATGATGATGTTTTGCTTTAGCATTATAGCATACGGTGTTTATTGCGCCTGTAATATACAAAATAAAAACATACATAAAACTGCTAAAAATCTGTATCTGTATCAGACAGATACCTTCGCTTATTGGTCATTAATTCGTTAGTGTCATTAGGTTCATTATTGTTTTTATTCCAACGTCTGTTAAGTTTTGTTATGAGTTGATTCTGTAGTCTCAACGTTTGAATAATAGGCATTTTCTTGCTTTTCTCTGCCTCTTCTTCAGTTTTCTTCGGGAATTTAGATGCAAAATCTTGCTTGTTAGATGCTAATTCTAATCTTATGTCTTTAGAATATAAAAGGCTCTTATTGATTTGCGAAGGCTGCTTCAATACCTTTTTCTTGAAATTCTCTCGATTACTTTCTATCGTGTTACTGGGAAAATTTTCAGTAACACTCAACGACAATGGAGATGGAGTGGAATCAATGGGTGATGAAGGAGAAGAAAAGCTTATACCTCCTAAACTTGAATGAGTTGGGTTCAGCGAGGGGGGCACGATTGAAAGGGGTTTAGAATCAACCTTGTGTTCATGTTTGTTCTTTATTATCTCTCTGAATTTGAATCTGTAATCCTTCTTCAATATCAATTTCTCTGTCTTTCTCGAAGTTCTTGTGGTAGGGCTACTCATATGTTTAGGGAGTATATGGAGTGGTCTATGGATCTTAGGTTCATCGTCATCGTCAGAAAATAAGACCGAATTTGATTTTAGTTTGGAGTTGAAAGATGCCTTTCCATGTGTAGAAGACAACCCAGTTATTGGAGTTGAAGGCTGAGCATTGGGTCCAGACATGGAGTTTAAACTTACGCTTGAGTTATTCCTGGTGCTGGACTTCAAAAATCCGTCATCAATGGAAACAATTGAATTCCTTGGACTTTCCAAGCTTGCCATTGAAAGACTTCGGGTATTTGACGAATTGGAGTTGTTGGAAAAGGAACGGGGTCTTAAGGCCGGAGTGGTGTTGACATTCGAACTAGCTGAAGATGGTTCAGGCTTAGTATTCTGGAGGCCTTGGATATTACTTGGGGGAGCACCCAGGTCATTGCTCGCCCCTAATTCCATAGAATTTGCTGGAGAGTCACTGGATTGTCTCGAGGAAGATGCTCCTGCAGTCATTGACGGGAACCTATTAGTAGAAGGATAAACATTTTCATATAAAAGGTTTGGATTTAAAGAGTTCACCGAAGCTCCAGGACTTTGATCTATGGATGCTGGAGAGTCTGGACTACGACTTACGCCGCCACTGAGCTTTGAGCGCATTATTTTTGGTTTGACCAGTTTGATTTAGCTTTCTTTGCCCTCTTTGTGAACGGAAATGAAATGTTTGAAAACAGCTTTAATTGTGGAGTCTCGATAAAAATTTAAAAACACTTGCGCACCGAGATGAGTCTTAGATGTAGCAGATAAACTATGTGAAACCATCACGTGCATAGCGGCTATTCAGCCAGATGGTTTGTAAATGTAGAGATGGAAGGTCTAGTGTTATATAATCTTTGATGGATAAGATTGTTTATCTATTCTTCGACACAATTTAGAATTTAATGTATGTTTCTAGAAACTCAGCAGCCTCTCGAGGGTCTGACGCAAGAAGCACCGTTACCGGCACGGGACTTACAGACAGGTTTGAGTATTTTGAGAACCAAAAAATTTAGAGTACAGTGCTTGCCAAGTTAAACGCTGGAGGAGGTAGGGAAGAGATGGAAGAGAAAATAATCTGCTTCAGCAAATTGCATAACCATGAGGTCAGTTAGAGTTCGCAAAAAACACCGTTTGTTCTGAATTTTGTTAATCTGAAAATAGAAATAAGCTTTTACCAATGGAGCTAACAAGTTTCACAATAACGCAAATTTGTAATACACATAAGCAAGAGCTTAGAGCAGCAAAGTATAGTCACAAAGGGCATGTGACAGTAAACAGTAATAATTGTTGAGTATGTTCCCTTATATATCTATTACAGATGTATTTTTATACTATTGAATGCACATGAGATTGTCTTTTTGTGTTACTAACATAGTTATCCAATGATATATGATTTATTTGAAATTGTGAAAGATACGGCTGTCTTGTTTAAGTTTGTATATCAAAGTATGGTTCCAGGCTTGTGTGTGTGTCTCATGTCTGTTTTATGTTAGGTTTACGGCTCCATATCGTACTTTTGTAAGAAAAACATATATTCCATAAATCAATAACTAAAGGAGTGATCAGGTGGTACTAGATAAACAAAACACCTTTTTCTCCATCAACAGAACTCATGACTTCCAATACAACTCGAGGATATTCTAAAAATATGTGTTTTGGCGTAAACTCAGTGTGGCTGCAAAATACTTGTCGGTTATCCTTATGCAATTTATAATTATGAAAATCATGAGCAGAAAACACGCTTTCCAAGAATTGGTCCTGATTCAACCCGGTCTCGAATGGGTACTGTTTGTGATCTGACATAAAGGAATACCAAAAGGATCTAAACCTGTTTTTGTGTTCTAATATAATGCCATAAATATGACTTTCATCCCGCGAAGCATGTTCGACTTGGGCGTCACAAATCATGGTTATAATTACATGTGGAATATCTGGAATTTCGTGTGGGTACATCAAGAGTAATTCCCAGTCTAAATCTTTGTTCAAACGAGCCCCAATAAATACATCACTCTTACCTTTAACGTCTCGAATAGCGAGTAATAATGGCGTCCTGTTTTCGAACCAGAACAGCTCCATGATTTTAAACTGAACGTAACTCGGAACTGCCCACACATTTTTGTGGGACTTCTGTTGCAGCACTTTAACCACACTGCTTTTATCTGCTTTCAAAAGAAAATCAACAGATAGTTTAGATAGCCTCGACTGGTAACTGGTGAACCACAGCTTGAGGGCAGCACGACTCATTCTAGCTAATTTAAGGTATCTGCAACCATTCTTTAAGGGCCCTTTCCCTTGGCACGTCGATCTTTCAATATGTTTATTCTTTTCCTGAACTGCTAATTCAAGGTCTAATTTGACACTATCCTTGATATCACGGCTGTTGTATGCTTTGAACTGTGAAAGAGTATAGCAGTAGAATAAATACTTGATATCGTAGATTCTTTCTTTTGGTGTTTCCCATTCGATTACTTTAATGAACACCATTGGATCTTTGATACACTTGGTGAGTCCAAGCAGCTTGAGGCTATTCATGTCTAAACACAAACTCTTCATAAGCTCAGTAATTCTATCCAAACTACTCTCACATCCACTGATCAAGTCTTCAAATACAGCTAGGTTTTCCGGGTTATCTTGATACCGATGAACCATTTCAATCAGCATCATGGCTCGTAAGTGGCACCCACAGTCGGATACATGAGCATCAAATGCTAGAAACTTCTTTTGACTATCTTTATTGGTGACTAGAGCTAAAAAATCCAGGGAACACTGCTTTAAGTCTGAAATGACAACAAGCAACTGTCCTAATACTCCAACAAATTGATTTTGTACGAAATTTGATGTAGTATTATCTTCTTCACCGGGAAGATAACCCAATAAGCAGTCTATCCACATTGAAGTAATGATTCAATTCATGGAGTGTAAGCTTCGTTTATACTATGATTATATGAGCCACATGTCTCCAACAACCACTTTCAAATGTCCACACGTTTTGCCCCTATGCCGTAAAATGTATGGTTTCGTAAAATCCACCAAAATACTTTTGTCTTTAATAGCGGTTGAGGAAGTTAAAATTAAAGTAAAAAGTGGCAAGGCTTTGAATATTGTTAATTAGGATGTGGCTTCCAGGTTCTGCAGATTTCACATAGACATGCAACCTTCAAAGAATAGAAAAAAGAAAAGCATCCATTATCGAGCATTAATCTCTAGGCTGGCAAGGTGGATCGAAAATGACAGGTAAATAGTGGCACTACTTTCGCTTGGCAAACAGTAAATAATTGTCAAAAGCAACAGCGTAAGGCTGACTTTAGACTTCCCAGTACTGCAATCTATTTCTATAATAACGTTTGCGAGGAATAAAGTTTGAACAGAGCACTTGCGAAATAAATTAGTTGGATGGATCGAACACAAGCAGATCTTAAAAGTAGAGGATGGTTCTGGTACTAATCATTTATAAAATCCAGCTAATTATACTCGTTGTTTCAAGATCAGCTATGATCGGCCGTCTAAAACACACCTATAAAATATTAAGATCTCCAGCAGACGCAAAAATAAGCTGCAAAAAACTGCCCCTAAAACTTAAATTTTTGCAGCGTGAAATAAACCTATGGCTGTAAATTAGGGATAATGGCGTGCCTCCATATTAAGTCCACACCGCTTGCACGTTTCCTGTGAATTAGCATCTCTTTGGGTTTTCTTCACATGGCCCTAACTATAAAATTAAGGTAAAGTACAGCAAAATACAGAAGTCAGCAAATCATGTCTAGTAATTTTGATCTGAGATTTTATCTCTTTGGTATTATAATTGTATTTGCATATTTTGCATTCAAGTCAAGTCCCAGTAAGAAAAACAAATTGCCTTGTTTGAATAAAGATGTATCAAGTTACAAAATCAAGCTGGGAAGTGATATTTCGAGAGAGAACTTCGCCAAGTTTGGTTCAATATATAAACAGAAAGCTCCATTTGGGTATGAAGTTGTGCTTACACAACCCAGCCAGTTGAAGCAGTACTATTCTTCAAATCCAAGAGACCACAGGAAACTTGATTCTTTCGGGGCTGGACAATTTCTCGTGCGTCTCCTAGGAGAATGCTTAGGTTTCCAAAATGGCCAAAGCTGGGTGCAAATGCGTAAAATATTCGACAGCTATTTTACTCACCTGGTGGCTGCGAAAACTTTGCCCGAGATGGTAAGGTTAATCCATAGATGGGTGGGAAGGTATAAGGAGCAGTATTCAGATCCTATCTCTGTTGATGCCTTTCAGTTTGTTTCTGAGGTTCCTTTTGTATGCGTTGCAAAGTATCTTTATGGAGATTCACAGTGCGATGGTAAGCTTTTAGAAGAGTTGAAAGACCTCGTTGGGCTTCACGGTGGGTTGATGGCATTTGCTTTCACCACTTTTTGGGGAAGATTCAAGCTATTCCAGTATTTCCCTTTTGAAAAAATGAAGCAGCTTCGGTTCTTTCATAACAAATTTGGGGAATTATCTTTAGAAATGGTTGAACTTGCAAGGAAGAGTGAAAAGTCTACCGTTTCTAGTGAATTATACAAGCTTGTTGAACTGGGATCAATAACATACGATAACTGGATTCAAACTTTGGATGAGATTCTTTTTGCTAATATTGATGTCACTGCGACAGTTATGGCTTGGTCGTTGGTAGAGATGGCAAGACACTCCGATGTTCAAGACAGATTAAGAGACGAAATTGAAGGTAACAAAGGTTCCATAGATGAGTACTGTAAATTGACAGAAACTTTGCTTCATCGTACGTTACTTGAAATACTTAGGCTTCATCCCCTTTTGTGGTTTACTTTTCCAGAAATATCACCTCATGACATGCAAATCGATGGATATGTTATCAAGGCTAACACTCCAATTGTGCTCGATCTGTACCAATTGAATTACAATTCTCCTATTTGGAACCCTCCTGATAAACCTGCTAATTATGGTACTTTATTCATTCCAGATAGATTTCTCTCCGTTAAGATGAGAGACGCAAACTTATCACATGTGACTTTTGGTTCAGGCCCAAGACGCTGTTTAGGGAAGAATTTTGCTGAACTTTTGATAAAGACGGAATTAGTAAGCGTCTTGTCTAACTTTGTTGTTTCCATGCCAAAGCCTGCACAATATTCTGAGCAGACATTTGTGGTGCAACCAAAGGCAGAAATTGTTCTTACACCTTTCACTAAAAACAAATAGGTTCTCTAATTTTATTATCAAACTCGGATACACTTTCAGCTAGCCTTTTGAACTATTTTAGAAATAAACATTCTACATTGCAGTCAGGTAAGTTTTCATCATAATATTTATCATAATCACGTGAACTTTTAGTGCGGCTAATTTATGAAACTTTATACAACTAGTTCAAGCACTTTCATATAATTGTATGGAACGAAAAGCAAAAGCTTGTCAGAGGTGTAAAGTCAAGAAAGTCAAGTGTGATGGAATCAGACCTGTTTGTTCTCGTTGCAAGAAGCATGATGAATCGCAATGTGAGTATATGCCTGATAAACGATTAGATAGGAGGCATCTTCTACGGAATGGTGTCTTGCAATTTTCCAACCCAATTTCTTTTGCTTACACGAATAATAAAGATGTTTCAAATATTCAAACCATACATGGGGGAAAAGGATCTGTTCAAATTGCAGAAGCCAAATTGATCCCAGAACCACCAGTGCCAAGTACGGGACTGATAAGTATTGAAGATCCACTTATCTTCGACATGACTCCGGATCAGTATACTACATTGGAGTCGCAGGATATATTTGATATGGATATCGACCAGTTCTTGTATTATTTGGATGAGTCCTTTCTTTTGTCTACAACCAAAGGTGAGACTGTTGAACCTAAAGACTGTTACACTTTTTACAAGCCTGTTGAACCCAAAAGCCACGAATTTCTTATTGATGCAGTTTTTGTGGACTCTTCTCATAGTCCACCAGGGATTTCGAAAGAATCTATACTTGACATTGGAGCAAAACCTGCAAACTCTAGAGAAGTAGATGAAACGTTTTTACAGTCTACTGTATTTGCTGTTGGGGCTTTAACTCTAGCAAAACGTAATTTCCTTTCCCAGCGTGTGGGACAAGATATAAACTTGTCTGACTCAATTGAGCCTTCGATGACGTTAAAATTGCCTGTGGTGGCATCCGAAGCATTTGGGTATTATTCAAGTGCCAAAGAAGCAATTCCCCACATCCTTAAACATCCCACAAAGAACGGATTCAGGGGATTGGTGCTAATGGCCAACTTTATGGGTATTTTATTGAGTCTTGAAACTCAGATGCGTCTTTGTCATGATGCTATACATGTTGCAATGGCTCTTGGCCTACACGAGACATTTGTCCAAGACCCAAAGGATGATGATTTTGGGCTATTTGTTTCCTTCTGGGCGCTCTGGTGTTCTTCGTGTATGCTTTCTGGAATACATGGAAAGTGTTGTACATTAAGAAGATCCCAAATGAACATTCCCCTAACTATTGCCATTCCGAACGTATTTTTGAAGACATTCTTTACGTTAAGAATTGACTTGGCTGAGTTCCATCAAAATGTGGTACATAGTATCGGGAGCCTCTCTAATGAAGACATAGAGGTACTGATAGCAAAACTAGAGTCATTAAATAAGAGGATATTAGAGATGGATTTGATGTTCATATCTGACGAGTCTTTTTTCAATAGATCTAAAGTGCTTATTCTTGAGCTCAAGTGTTGGAAGTCTCAATCATCAATGTTGATCAGTTTGGGTCAATTAATAAAGGAAGAAAAAACTTACTCTCTTTTGGAAGCCAAAAGCATAATACGAGAACTTTCTGTGTATTACGATTCCAGTAACTCTGCAAAATCTCTTGCTGAAAGTTTGGACTGGACTTTTTGTTATCCTTTGAGAACAGTTACGATAACTGCTTGGTTGGCAAATGTGATCTTGATTTCATACATGAATACACTACAATTTGAACCTTTTGAAAACGTGGACTATCAAGTTGGGATGAACTTACTTAAGTATCTTACTACCATTTTACCTATTAATAAGCATTTACTCAATATTCTATATTCTTTTGAATCTTCGAAAGAAAGAGTTACCATCAACAAGTTGTTTGACACAATCAAATCCAGCTACAATTGACGTTTTAGCCATAATAGGGGGAATGCGGTGAGTAATGTCAATATGAGACCAAATCCAACCGCAATAAGAAGGCGGAGATTTGTATCATAGAGTGCTGAAAGAACAACTGGTGCCACCAACTTACCAAGGGCCGCAACTGTTCCTATTATTGGCATCAATTGGATCTTCACATGAGGATCTATAAACTCGGTAAATAGAGATGGGAAACTTGACGTCATACAATTATATGCCAACATAGTAAGTGACATCCCTGCCACAAAGAAGCATCCAATATTGAGTCCTGGCAATTTCCCTGTCTCGTATAGTTTGTATGCTCCCATCATAAAAGCTTGTCCGATCAAGGCTATGAAGAGCGATACAATAGAAAGGTTTGCTTGACTTTGTTGTATCACGTTTTGTTTTGGTAACTCCAGATCAGAGTCCCCTTTTGGGTCTTCTTTATCCTTTTTAATGTTATTTCTTTTGATTGCAAAGTCTATGAGCTTTGGTGATAAAACACTTCCACATATCCCTATTAAAGAAGCCACCATGAATGCAACCCCCTGAAATTTTGTTTCCCAATTCAACGACAGGGTCAAAAACACAGGCATGAAGTAAAGCACCTCACTTATGAGAAATGAACTGAAGAACATTCCCCATAAAAGGATCAAGCTGCCTATCAATCTAGTTGTTTTTGCAGCAAAGAATCCCTTTAGGGCGCTTTGAAAGCTCATTTGTGAGGCTTTTTTAGGGATTTCAGGATCTTCTAAAAGAAGAACTAGAACTCCAGCAGTCAATAAAACCACGAAGCTGCAAACAAATGTTGGGGCATTGTTGCTTGATACATGGAAGCCTTTTATGTGGAAATTGCAGTAACTAGCCAATATTGCTACTAGCTGAGAAATAGCCATAAACAATCCCGCAGCTGTTCTATAAAGAGACACATATTTCAGCACCTTGATTTTATCCTTGTAAGTAGCGGTGATATAACTGTAAATTAAAGCACCGGACGCTGACGCAGCACCACAAAGAATTCTTCCTCCAAGTATAGTTGACAATGATATCAAACTAGAACAAGAATAAAGGAAATTCCCAACAAATGATAAGAAGAAAAGTCCTATAATACACCATTTGATCGACCCAACTCGTTGAGCAAATTGGCCAATAACAAATGACGCCACAATCTGTACGGCAGAAGACACCGCCTGAACGATAAACAAATAATGACTTATATTTGACTCTCCACACTAAATTGGTTAGATGATTATTCCTAATTTGTACAAGGCAATTAACATACTTCCTCAATCCATGATGCGATACTTGATAAATATACGCAAGAATCAAAGCTAAATTGGACGGCGATTAAAATGATTGCAAACCCCTCCAATATCTCTTTTCTGTTAGTTCTTACTTCCATTACCATGATTTGCTAGGCTATTAAGAAGTCCAACTCTACGTTTAAGTATTAAATTTTCTCGGATATTGCTTTCCTAATTTGGCTGTCTCGGATATTGCCTTCCTAAAAGAGGATTCTGCAACCATGTTTGTAAAGTTTGATTCGACACTACCCAATCATTTCTCGTATTCAGACCCTGATACAGAAAGCATAATTTTACGGCAGAGGAATCGGTGATATCTAATGAGCTCCCTGAAAAAGAGAAGATAAGTTGCAAATCAATCAAAAAAAGTGTTCCTTTAACAGTTCTCCTTGATGAAACTTATTGAGTAACAACTTCTACATTACAAAAAGTATTAAATCAGATGATATCATTTTTGGATGTATACAGATATTCCTGGATATTTCAGAATTTTTGCAACCCTTGCCCTTAGGTTATTTTATTATTTTATTTATTCGATTACATATTTTGGATTTAGCTCATTTTTTAATAGTGGTTAAGAATGTCTTCAACAAGAGTTGGACCAACTGGTTTCCACCCAAGCAACTTCTTAGTTTTTTCTGAAGAAACCACATTGTTCATTGCAAATATTTTTCCAAAAAAAGGACCAAGAACAGAAACAAGATCAGATGCTGGAATTGATTTGGCTTCCTCAGATATCTTTTTTGCGATTGCTTCAGCTATGTTCTTGGTGGAAACTGCTTCCTCCCCAACTGCATGCCAAACAGCACCGGGTTTTGCATTCTCAAGAGCCAATCTAAACAAGTTGGCAGCATCTGATCTGTGTACTGCACACCAGCTATTTGAGCCATCACCAGGATAATAAGCTCCGCCAGCTTGTTTGAACAACCCAAGAATAGTAGGAATGAAAGCCTTGTCGAATTCTCCATGAACAGTTGGAGGGAGTCTAACAGTGGAAGCTTTAACACCTTTAGTTGCGTAAGATAATGCTAATTGTTCGTTTCTGGCTCTTTCAAGAAATATATCGTCACTTAACTCAATCTCAGTATCTTCGTCACTTTTAATGTCAGGAGGCATAATGAGTAGACCTGAAGTGCAAATAAATACCTTGCCGGTATCCACCAAAGCATCATTAATTGATCTAATAACAGCCTTATCAACTTTGAGAGAATGTTCAAAGTTGGCAAAGTCATGAATGAATCCAAGATGTAAAACGGCGTCAGCATTCTTTGAAGCTTCAACTAAAACATCTAAGTCTTCAAGAGATCCTTCTACCACATCAGCTCCCACCTGTTTTAGTTTCTCAGCCGACTCCTTTGATCTTGCTAAGCCTACAACGCTGTGACCATGCGCAATAAGATCTTCTGTAACTTTAGATCCAATAAAACCAGTGCCACCAGTGACAAAAACTTTCATTTTTTTAACAATTCCAAAGATAACAGGTGAAGATGCCTATTTTTATATCTGTTTGCTTATAATGATCGTAACTGTTGTCTTACTAATGCAATCGCGCACCAAATAAAAAGAGGAGTGGTTTGCAGCTTTGACAGATTCTACGAAATAATTCTTTTATGCCCATATTGCTATCAAGGAAAACTCTTGAACTTCAGGTCAGCCAATAAGAACTTGAGCCTTAGAGAGCTACCCATATATCATACTTAATTATAGTCTTAATGAGTCGGTAGAGATGATGATATTTTAATTTATCTCTGTTGTATATCAAAGTAGCAAAAGCTCGTCCTGGAAAGGCAATGGTTTGGCTTAAATCTTTGTTACAAATTAAAGCTTTATTTACCAGGCACAGCTTTGGATGATGACTTAGACAATGCCACTTAGAAGTCTTGTTCTCATTAATTAGCCAAGTTTCTAATTCTTGAGTTCAAAATACTTCTCTCAGCCATATACTTATTCAATGATTCTCTCTTTTAAGTTAGAAAAGCAAATATTTGTTCCCAGATATTGAATTTGTTAATTTGGATGATCTGATTGGTGATGATTCAATCTTGTAGAATGTCACAAAGACTTGAGGCTTTTAGATCCCGGCATGTGTAAGAATACCTTCAATAAGCTAAAAGTTTAGAGCTCCTAGTTGACCTGTAAAGTCGTATTCCTTCTGTATTTCAACTTTCAAGATGCATCATCTTCTATTATATTGTTAAAACTTATAAGATTATCTCTACAGGGTTTCTGGTGTTAATCGTAATTCAAACAGTTCCAAAATAATCCTAATGTTCACATATATTTTTTCACCAAATAATGCACATATATTCAAAAATACTTTACAGTCAAGGCAATCAGCCGTGAGATGCTCCCCTTGTTAATTGTCTCTTCAATTGATTATATATCTTAGTACTTCACCAATATTTTTCCCACCTTATTTCTCTGAAAGCTCCAAATTGGTACTTTTTTCTGAAAAATGTGAACTTGGAACAAATAGTGATTCAATTGAGGCAACTGGGAACATCAGTTCCTGTACTCAATTGATAAGAAGTCATATGATTTTCTGTCTTGACCATAAACAGATGCCTAATGCACAAGCTTGACATTAGACGAAAAAAACTTCAAAAGGGGGACATTCTGATTGCAAGTTGAATCAGAATTGGCATGCTAAAAAACTCCGATATTTCCCGGAACTATCACCTGGTGCAAACTGTATAGAAGCATGAAATAAACTTTGGCTATGGGGTAGATCAAATTCCGAGAAACTAATAAAACGCAAAATACATTTCAAATAGGTGAACACGTAAACCAAATATACTCTAATTGGAATCCATTGGATACTATGAGTTACATATGGATCCAAAGCATTCCTTTTGCTTGCCAACTTCACTGAGGAGGTGTTTACTTCAAAAGAATTGTGCAAAGAATGGGGCAAAGAACGCAAAAATTGTCCCAACATCGCCTGTAAAACGAACGTTCCCTTAGCAACCTCCAATATGTAGTAAAATCATATTGTTAAGAAGTAGTGCTTTAACTGTGCCCTCAATATTGTATCAATACAAGATAAAGTGGCTAACCTGTAAATTTTGTGTGATTGTATGAAGTCCTTCAATTTCATATGCAAATTTTGAGTTATTTTAAGTTAAACGAATCAAAATAAAACGTCTGATGTTGGATTAGGATGTCGCTTCTATGAATCAGATTTTACAGATCTTTATAGTTCTTTATAGATCCAAAGCCATGAAAAGCAGTAAACCGGAAGCCTTAGAGCGAAGTTCAAGGAAATCACATGAATTTCCTAAATCAAAGTATAAGACGTTATACTTGTCCGCATATAACTACAAGCACCTAATCTATCACCTCTAAGCTATCCTCCATCCATCCCACCGGGGACGTGGACGCTTAAACCACAAGGTTTCGTACAAACTTTATATAGAATTCACATGGGAACCAAAGAATGTCGTCTTTCAAATCGGTTCCTGAACGTCTATTTACGTAATCAAATTTCATAGGTGTACGTCATAAACCATATCTTTGACAACTCTGTCATTTCGAGAAGCGCTTTGTGAAACTATGTTATTGTTGATCAATTAATGTTATACAATTTGCAGCCATTCCGCAGCGACTATTTGCGCATAAAAATGTTCACGCAACCACTATAAACCTATATCTTTCATTTCTCCACAACGCTCATAGACACCCCTAGTACGTACATAAGGGTCTAATTCAACATACAATTGAGCAGCTCTTGATTGATATTCCAATCTTTGAACGAGTCGTTTATACAGTTCTCCCCTTGAAGTAGCGTGGATCCAGTCTACGGTACTCTGAATGAATTGAAGAATCACCGTGAAATAATCTTCTAAAAGCTCCTCGTATCGAGAGTCAATAGGTCGTGGCATCAGGTTATCAACTGTGGGTTCGATATATTCTGGCTCATAAGTGTCCTTTCCACCTAATCTTTCAGGTATATACTCATCAGGGATGAAACCTTGTAAGTCTTCGATGGTTTCAGTAAAATGGATCTTGGATGCAACAATTGGGTCAAGCCAGTTACGAATAATTTTCCACACAGTTGAGAAAATCCAAGGAGCTCTATGAATCCAAACTGCTCCTAGATATTCTGGGTAATTAGCTTCAAAGGCCAGCGCAAGAAAGCGAACTGCATGTAAATCAGCATTTTTCAATCCGAAATCACTCATATCGAATAAGATAGTTCCTTTATCGACACCTTCCAGGACCCTAAGTCTAAGTCTAGCCCATTCAATTACCAAACAAATCAATCGTTCAAAATCTTTATCGGGGCATTCATGACGGATATGGCGACACACTCTGACTACCACAATAGGCCTCTGTTGTAAATCAACTCCACGAAGGTAAAGTTGGTTGATTTTGAAAGCGGTTGCTAAAGTTTGCAGTTTTTCCAGTAGAAATTCCACTGAATCACCATCAAATAGATAACGATCAACCGGGTGAACTTTTGCTCTCCAATGAAGACAATTTGCAGTCATTTGAATAGCCCTATTGATATCCAAGTTGCGCGCTACCAAGTACCGGAGCATAGGAGTATCGAAGTTATCATTTCTAGCACTGGCTAAGAATGCATATTGCAAATCCCATATATCAAAAGAATGCAAGGCGGGATGAGTTGTAGAGTTCTTAGGAATATACTTAGCGACATCTTTATCTTCCATACCAGGCTCAAATGTCCGTGATTTCTCACCCCAAATTGTTTTACGGCAAATGTTAAGCGCCACGCTCACCGTTTGTTCACTAATATTGGGTTCAGGAGCAGGCTCAAACTTTCCATCTGGCACCTGTGAAGCCAGGAATTTATGCGAAGCAATTTGCAGATGATCTAAGCCAGTGTCAAACCCTAAGCCGTAGAACATTTCTGCATAAAGCTTCTTTAGGGAAATTTCAATCTCTGGCTCGAGTGGCCATGTCATTGACATATCTCTAGGGGATGTTTTAGTCATAAAAGTAGGGATTGGACAAATGTTGGGAGTGCGGGTTTAAGCTAGCTACAGTAGATGTACAGGAATGGCAAAAAAATATCTGGAGCGTGCGCGAATCATAATTTCCTGTATACCACCTGATTAAATTGTCAATGAGAAAGCGGAGTTGGCCATCAAGTTTGTGGAGCTTTTATAAAATTCAAATGCAATTAAATTTAAATTTTACCAAAGAGGGGAGGGCAATTTTTTATTTTCGTTTTTTTCTCGTTTTGAAGGTTCATTCCTGGAGGAGTTTTTTGCGACATAAAAATAAAATTCTGCAGTTTGTTCCTTTTGGTAAGTTGAACTCATGCCAATTGCACCTTAGGTTTCACCGGTCAAAACTCCACCACTAAAAACGTTTGTATTTCAAGCTTCTATTATATGCAATAGTGGTGCCACCGTAACATATATCTGTGTCGAATTCTTATCTAACCATTACAATTTCACTTGCTCTAATTGTCTGCACCGCCTAGCCCATGAATTCAAATATCCATGGAAATTTTGCCGCCAACTTCAGTAGCACCCTAACTCATATTTGCTAGTTACATTTTTACTAAACAGCGACTTGAACTGGTCCCCTCTATATCCATCAATAACTCCGCCCTTTTTTTCCTAAATAATTCACTCCTGTATGACTCCATAACCATTCTTTGATCATTATATGTTGTGTTTCACTTGTAAAACACATCTACAGCTAAGTAGAGTGCTAACTTATGAACTTCCTAGTAAAGAATAACCGTTTATTCTAGATTTCACGGAGCTATTGATTCCGAAACTAGAAGTGTTCCGGGAGTGCATAAACACTTCCAACCTGCAAATTTATGATTTATCGTTACTATAATTATGTCGCGAAATACAGGTGGGGCCAAAACTCCAGCAGCTAAACTTGGCAATATTCACATGTCAGACGCAGGGCTGCAATGTGTGCAAAACTACTGGAGTAACTATAAAGGATGTACCATCCCCATAATTTGATCAGTAATGTTTTCAGACAAGTTGAAGGACCTTCAAGAACTCAATTGGCTGGAGCTTACGCTCTTTATTGTTGGCTCAATTGCCGTATATTATATTTATTATTATGCTAGGTCTGCATACCTCAGACGCAAATTGAACTGCGTGGAAGCAGATCTTCTTCCTCACTCATATCCATTCTTCAGTAGGTCCCCCTACTGGGTCTTTGGATTGAAAAGAAGTGGTAGGGTGTTGGATATGGTGTTGGGATTTGCCAAAGACTATGGTCACACTTGGAAAGCCAACATTGGTGTGACTATTCTTCTTACCTCAGAGCCAGAAAATATTAAGGCCATTTTGGCTACCCAATTTCAAGAATTCGTTATGGGTTTGCGTTTGGCTCAATTCCGTCCATTGTTAGGTGAAGGTGTCTTCACCTTAGATGGACATGGTTGGAAACAATCCAGAGCTTTGCTCAGACCTAACTTTTCTAGGGAAAAGGTTGCCCACACTCAATCTTTAGAAGCTCATCTCCAAAACCTTGCTCAGCACATTCGTAAGCATAAAGGTGAAGTTTTTGACATTCAAGAATATTTCTTCAGATACACTGTTGATACTGCTACTGAATTTTTGTTTGGACATTCCCTTTATGGATTAGCTGATGAAAGTATTGGTGCAGTTCCTCCTATTGAAAAGTTTGAAGGTAAGGGTAATTTCTACGAAAGTTTCAACTTCTCCCAAGAAGTTTGTGCTTCTCGTGCCTGGTCCATGTCCTTATACTGGCTAATCCATCCTTTTGGATTTAGCCACCATAACAATGTGGTGCATGATTTCGCAAACTATTACATCGAGAAGGCATTAAGTTACGACAGCCAAACCTTGGAAGAACTTAGTAAAGATGGATATGTGTTCTTGTACGAATTGGTTAAAGAGACTAGAAACAAGACCATTTTAAGAGATCAATTATTGAATATTATGATCGCTGGAAGAGATACTACTGCTGGTTTGTTAACGTTTTTCTTTTACGAAATGGGTAGAAACCCAGAAATTTGGAATAAATTGAAGGAAGCTATTTATGCTGACTTTGGTACTAATGAAACATGTGATTTATCCAATATTACCTTTGAACAATTAAAGAAATGTGAATACCTTAAATGGTGTATCAATGAGACCTTAAGATTATATCCAAATGTTCCACTTAATTTCAGATGTGCTACAAAGGACACCACTTTACCTCGTGGTGGTGGCCCAGATAAGCTGAAACCAATTTTGATTAGAAAAGGTACTGTTGTTGCATACGCTATCGCTGCAACTCATAGGGATCCAGCTTATTTTGGAAAGGACTCTGAGGTGTACAGGCCCGAACGTTGGGCTGATAAAGATTTGAAACCAGGTTGGGCTTTCTTACCATTTAACGGTGGTCCAAGAATTTGTCTTGGACAACAGTTTGCTTTAACTGAAGCCAGTTACACCATTGTAAGATTGGCACAATTATTCCCAAATGTTGTTGGTGAAGACAGGGCTACTACGTATCCTCCACCAATTAACGCACAGTTGACTATTAGTTTGACTGAAGGAAACTATATTAGAATGTCTTAGGTAAGGAAGCTATATAGGTATGTAGTATATAGGTATGAATTTTATGTTCTGTTAATGAATTGTGTGTAGGCAGTTTAAACTATGTTACTCGCCTTTTTTTACAGGTTATTGAGCATTTTAGTCCGTTACTGCATGCGTTTCTCTGCACTTATTGTACTCAATAAGCATAACTTCTGATAATGCTATAAGGCTAATACTAGCTGCTCGGGTTGAATTCACTCTAATGAATTAACATGCTATCTTCTGAAACAAAAATGTTATTGAAATAATTTTTCAGAAGGATTGAGGCAAGTCCGGCCAAACAGTAAAAAGTAAATCTCCTCGAGTTTTCTTTATTCGAATTTCTAAATCAATCAACTCTACTCAACTTGCTTAATTCTAATTCACGTACATTCATGTCTACAATTTAGGACGAGGGTCGGCAGCACGTAAGATTTTCTCAATCGAGACAGCCTTCATCAAATTTCCCTTCACCTTTAATTTACCGCTCATATATAATTTTTGAGGGTTGGCTTCGTCATTAACTAATTTGAGAAAGTCAACATCACTCATAAATAATTGAACATCAGCCTTTGGAACTGGACCATCAATCTTTTTAACTTCACCGGTACTCTTAAATTCAAAGAACCATGACTTGGTCTTCTTGTCCTTATTCTTCAAAGTTAACACAACATTAGCTTTAGCTTGTTTGACAGATTTTTGCTTCAACTTCTCATCACTATCTAAAACTTCCTTCATGAAGTTGAGTAATTCTGTCCCTTCAAATCCTGGCTCACTTAAGTCTGACATCTTGTTCCTATTATTTTTACGATCATTTACTGTGCGAGAGATGGCCTTTTATAATTTGGTTCCAGTTCAACTAAATACAACTGAGCATGTGAAATTAGTGAGTGTGGGGGAAGGCTTTTTTGGGATTTATGAGGCTGCAAAGCTCGATATTTGGTGGTCGACTAGCTACAATGTAATTATAACCCATTGACTCAATGCTTCGCTACTCAACAACATATTACCACATGAAGAACTTGTCAATTATTGTATTGTTATTTTACCATGACTTTCATAATATGTGAATTATCCCCACACAAGATGTTATGATATTTATTCCCCAGGATAAATTTGATAGTCGACTGAACTCCACTCATGTGAACTGGAAAGACTGTGTTTAATTTTGTTATGCACAATCAATTGAGGATACAATCGTAATTACTCGAATCCATTCCTGTATCTATTCCCCAAAGGCGCTAGGCTTTTTCACTTTTGTTGGTTTCTTTAGCCTTATGGAGACTGGTGTGCTTGTGATTTTAGTGGTCTCGCCATTTGTTCCTCCTTGTGTGCCTTTGGGTTGTTGGACACACTGTTTGGATTGTTTTTGGTTGGCTTCGGCTTCTTTGCCCTTCTCAATTTGTACCTCTAAAAATTTCTGCCTGGCCTTCTCTTCGTCGACCAGTTTTACCGTCTCTGTAACTTTTTGCAGATCAACTAATTGAATGGTAAGGTTTAATTCTTCATCATTTTGGTCACTGACTCTTACCTTTCCTGTAGTCCCTAGATGCTTTACGAACAGAGTCAAGCTTCCCCATCTAGTGGAGTTTAAGTGAATATGGTCTTTATCGCTGAGAATATACTCTTGGTAAAATTTGTTGGCATTCACAGCTTTTGTACCATGGCCAGTACGTAGAAGCTTCAAGAAATTGCTTTCAAGCTGAGCAGAATAATTTCCGATAACACCAGAAGACGACTGCTGAATCTTGCCTATATGCGATGGAGAGTTGAGATGGTTCTTAAAACCATTAGCATCTCTGCATTGTTTTTGGCAAATTTGACAGTAGAATTTCAATTTCAGTAATCCCGACATCTTGAGCTTCTTCGCTTGATATTTGGCTGTCCCTATTTCATTGTTACGAGCCATATTAATTAATATTGAAGGTGATGTTAGTGTCGCTGTCAATATTTACTCCAAACTTCGCGATGACATCTACCTCTCGATATGATTGCAACTTTCCCTAGATCATGCTTGAGACTGTCTCCACGACTTATACGATGGGTTTCTTCGCCACCCAGGAAGTCCTTTGTTTCAAGCAAAACACCTCTATCCTTTTTTTGGAATGAGAAAGTACCAGCAAATATTAAATATGGCGCTGGCCTAGTTGCCTCTGCGTTCGCTATAGCCAATGTTCATCCCAACATACTTTTTACTGTGTGTCCTCCCATAGGTGTAGCTGGTTATTTTTTTTATAAGTCTATGATTGATAGGATGTATTCACGAGAATCATTATACATAGCACCCCTAGATTATAACGACTTACGCTCATTACACAGCACGATAGAAATTCAAAGGTATAACGAAGGTGATATACAAAACGTTGTTGATGGAATCGAGAATGAGTTTGATAGTTTCAAGACCCAGCTTTATAAAAAGGTGGACTCGAGAATTAGAGATCACATCAAAGAATCTGACACACTATTTCTTGACCTGAACCGCCAAGTGGATTATAAGCTTGGAGATATAGAGAATTTTGTGCTGCTGGGATTAGAAGTTAATTTTGACGACTTGAAGGAAAAATTGCTGTTTATAAAAATTGGGATAGCTTTGGGAAAACCCAAGAGAAGAGGAATTATAGAAGTGTATCTATTAAAGGTTCCTGAGTCTAATGAGGCTAAGGAAAAGGGTGTTGATATATACAAAATGAAACTAAAAGTCACTCCTTATCCAAGTGGATCATTGAGGGAATTCTGATCTTGAACTCCGAAGAAATTTTAAACTGGAATTCAAAGTATAGCAGTCGATCTTGCAAATAACCTAGCTTAGTAGTAATAAAATATTGTGTAATTTAGTGATATGATTTCTAGAAAAGACCACGAAACTGATCATATTGGTGACACTCGGCGTTTTCTCTTAAGGACTCCAATTGTGGCATCCAACTATTGATGTCGTGAATTCTTTTAGTGGTGTTTGGGTGCGTGGATAAGAACTCATTGAATAGAGGCTGTCTCACTTTGGAGGATTGCTGGTTTTCAAATTTATCCATTCTCTCCCAAAATCTTGGTATCTGGTGGATATCATAACAGCTTCTGGCCATAAGTTCACACCCGATTCGGTCAGCCTCACTCTCCATTTCTCTTGATGCAGGCATTGTCAAAAGACCGGCAATGAGTAAATCATTAAAACCCGAAATTCCCGTTGCCATGTAAAGGAGGGTAGAAAGTGCCATGTATATTGGCTGTTTACTTATCTGTTCCAGCGAATGATGAGCCAATTGGTGAGATAGCTCATGTGACAATACTGTGGCTATTCCATTGGTGTCATGGCATATTGGTAAAATAGAGGAAAATATAAATACTTTTCCGTTAGGCAAAATAAATGCATTGGGTGGTGTCACTCTAGGGTCTACATTTATGATGTGAATGTCCCACTTTAAACTTTTCAAATGTTGAATGTGATCTGGATCCCCGTTGACGTAAGCTGACTGTAATAATTTGTTAACTATGGTTGAAATTTGTCCATATAGAGGATCACTGTGAGGTACAATTTGCTGGCTGTATTGACTTAGGATTTGACGATAGCTCATGTCACCTATTTTTTTTTCTAACCAGTAAGGAACCCATAAAAAACGTCTCCGGTGTGTAAAAGGTGCTTCATCTTGGTTGTACAAGTAAAATGCTGTAAATCCAGCAAACGTATAAATTAAAGGTTTGCTTAAGTTAAAACTTAATGGCTGAGAGTTGTTGAACCTCTTGTAAGATGCATATGTTCTTCTGTGGACGTGCAATCTTGGGTAAACCAATCTGTTGGCAAATTTGAACATTGGCGGGTTCGAAATATAATGATGTCGCGATCTTGTATAATACACCCTGAGAAGGTTTAGAATTCAGTCCCATAAATATTATATTAGAAATAACAATGATATATAAAAATAGTAGCATTTCATTATACAAGACTGTTCTATTTAAACACCACACCACCTGTGAGGTCATTTTCGTTTTCAGTTGAGAAGCTATTTTCAATTCCGTTGCTCAATACATCACCAAGCTTCTTCTTGTTGCCTGCAACATGGCTTGTATATACGTAGTTATCATTGATGGCATCGATGTCGTCGATTTTGTTGACTAGATCCAGGCTGGAGTTACCGTGTGAGTTATCCCCAGTTATGTTTTGTGGAGGTCTGATCGTTCCAGCTCTTGAAGGGAGCTTCTCAAAGAAACTTTGGTGATTTAACTGTTTTGCTAAATTGTAAGAACTTCTATCAATTGATGATGACGACAGGTTCGTCGCTATCTTATCAGAAGAGTCTGAAGACCTATGCAAAACTGTCTTGAATTTTGGTGTAGGAGGCGTCATTGGGGGGGCTGATTCTTCCGAGAGAATCGGAATAAATGCATCATAGAAGTCGTAAGCAGAGTTAGTCTTATTATGACCACGCAAGGGAGTAGCATGTGCAGAAACGGAGGCATTTGCACTGACAGTTCCGCTACCTGTAACACTAGCAATAACACTAGGTGCAGTGGATTCAATGACGCTACCGCTATTGTCAGCATGTATATCAGCACTGCTACTGTCTCTAACACTGGCACTGACACTTGAGCTTTCTCTTTCTCTTTCTCTTTCTCTTTCTCTTTCTCTTCCTCTTTCTCTGTCTCTATCCTTTTGTTCGGCAACTTTAGTTTCGATAGGATAGCTTGTATCTGAGGGCAGGCCTGAACCAGTAAAATTATTAATCAGAGTCCTCTTCAGGTCCAGCTCTTCATGTTTTTGTTGTCTTTGTTTATGTAACTCTTCATGGAACTGGTTAAAACTTTGGTCATCTTGGAGCTCCATGTCAATTTCATTTTCTTCTAAATCTTCTTTCCTCTGGCGTCTACGATTTCTGAGCCAAAATAAAAGTACAAACAAAAACACAAGAAACGAAGGCACACCAACTGCTAAACCAACTGCTAATTTATCACTCTCTTCCATGGTAGATTAATTGCCAGCAAATTAGCGAAAGAACAGCAAACTATACTCAAGGGTGATAAGATGGGAAGGAAAATATTGAGAACCTTAAGGAACAAGCGAAAGGCTGGAGAATCAAACGTAGGGGCAAGACTAAGAGGGTATTTATCCAGCTGTGGTCTGGCTACAGCGATAAATGGTTGGAGATGTAACCTTTTTTTTAATCGGTGCGAATTTTAAAATTTGGGAATGAATGAGCCCTGCTGGTTGCACGAGCACAGGCCGCCTGGCGGGCGCCAGGGGTAGTACGGAACGGAGATGTGGGTGGCTGCGGAATAAATGGGATACTGGCACTGCCTTGACATTTTTGGGTACGAAATATCAAGAATTAGGAGGGAATATGTTTTAGTATAGGTTCCAAAAGTTGATCGTTACCTTCAGGCCCTGAGCAGCACATTTGGAATACCAAATGTATCTCATATACCTTTTGTGTGTTCATTGAATCCATAATAGATTTCTCTGTGCCACAAATCTAAGTGCGCCTATCGAAAATCTATTTTGTATCCTAATTTAGAAACTAATAAACGAGATTTGATTTCCTATCGTCTTCCTGTCAAACGGGAAATTATAAGATTGACTGGTTATAAGTTAGATAGTATATATATGTTTCTATAGATGTTGGGTCAATAATCTGGTTAAAGCCCGTAGTTATAAAGTCTTTGATTTTGAGCCAGCTTTCGGATTAAGTTTTGCGATTTGCTCAATATTTCAGGTCAATTTCCGGTCAATAGCTTGATTCGGCGAGCCAGGGATGATTTTGTGTATTTAATATTGATTTAGAATCGATGTTTCTTTCCAGATTTTTGGAGGCCGTGATTATTTGTAACAATCTGCAATCTCTTAAAATCTTCTCCTTTTCTCGTGGCACCTATACCTTCTTAGTGAGGATTTCACTGTCACAAAAAGTGATTTTTCTCCTTTCCGTCCAATAGTCAAAAATAAAGAGTTAAGACAATTCACTTCTCAAGGGACCACTCTTATCGTTATTTGGGGTTATCCAATTCAATCCATATAGCCACAAATGCAATGGTACTTGTTTCTACCTTTTATTTGGTTCTACCCGTATTATTAGTCTGACGCCAGCGGTAGCTAGCCCATTAGCATTCTACTAAAATGACGATGCACGACCAGATTTTTGCATCCATTTTTTTCTTTGATTTCACTTGATAACTCATAAAGTATTATCACACTGAAGCTACTTGAATAATGGCCCTAAAACTGGTAATAAAAAGAAATATCTAAACAATTCTTATTTCTATGTTTGTGATTTTCACATTTAAATGTTTTTTGACTGACGAACTCTGGCTTGCCAATGTACAAAGAATGTTATTCATTGTGTCAGCAATAATATTAGGAAAGCACAATAAATTTACCCACAATTCAAAATATTTGACATATCTTATAAATAAGAATAGCTGAACCCAAATCTGCTTGGATTTTGAGTACGGCTATTCTGAAAAATGGAGATGGTGAGATGGTATTGGAGAGAGATATTTATTATATGGTGCCAACAATATAATGAACACCGATACTTACGCACAGAAAATCGATATTGCTCTTGGCTATATTGATTTCCCTTTCAAAGGTAGCATAATTCTGCTATCTTGCTATTGATATAAACGAAAGGAATTTACTTCACTACTCTTTTTTCTCTGTTCAACAACGATCTTTATTTTCTATTTACAGGTGCTTAAGCATCAAACTTATCTGACAGTTTCAAGTCTATGGTCTTATCACCAACCTTCAAATACCAGTGGTGGACTGTGAAAGGTGTGGCTTTGTTAGGTCTAGTTACCTTGAAGAATAACCTACCAGTATCTTTTTCACCTTTGACAGTGAAATTGATATCAATGTTTCCTTTAACAGTATTCAATTCCCCAGATATCCATGGCCAGCTACTGGTATATTTTATATCTTCACCAAGTGCAGATATCACTTCTGGATTTCTTCTTAAGAAGTAGAAAACAGAATTAACAACGGGTGATGTAGTTTTCTCATAATTAAAAATCACTACGCAGGACACAACAACTCCAATTCCATAAACCAATGCATAACGTGTGTTTTTCCACTTGTCTTTAAATGGATCTGGAAGTTCTCTGTCTACAGTAACTTTTCTGGCGTGAGAAGAGTTGGAGCGACCATCAGATACTGCAACTGAACTAGTAGCACTAGAGTTGTGCCTAACGAGAAGGCCTGCTGTATTTCCAAATACAGAGGTGGTGGTAAATCTGGTACCAGTAAAGAGTCTTTTGGCTCCGATACTATCTGATCCTATCTTGAACAAACCTTGCACTCCTCTATAACTTAACATGGTAGTGATTGAAAATGTTCGCGCATTTTTCAATTTACCTCTATAATGTCTACAGCAGAAGGTGCATGCATTGTAAATAAGATCGGGGGTATGTGCTACATCCGAGAGGATGTAACACCATCCATTCTTGAATGGAAAGCAATAGAACAGCCGAAAACTATTGTGATCCCTTTGCAAAGCTTGGTAAACCTTCAGGCCACAAAAGAAACTAGTCCAAATATGATTTTGAAAGTCATCTATAAACTTCCACAAGACAAAGATGAGCTGGATATAAGATTGAAGTTTACTAACAGGCCAACAATGAATAGTGTAAAAGAAGCTCTACAGACCATTGTCTCGAGACAAAGAACTGTCATCAAAGATGCTCCTATGCCTGCAGATGGGGAGAAGGCTAAGGCTGGCGGAAGCGCTCCGGGAAGTACAGGTGCAACCCCTGGGGCGACTGCTAGCACTGGAGGGACTCCTGTGGTTGGTCTGGACTTCAATATATCCGTGGATGGTCTTTCTGATGCAAGCCTCATAAAAAATCACCAGCTTCAACAAAAGCTCTTATTGGAAGATAAAGAACTTCGAGACCTCTTTACCCAATCAGTTATAAACTATAAGCTCTCGCCCACCATTTTTTGGCTGACGAGAACCAACCTTCTTCGGACATATGCATTGACAATCTCACAGCATAGAGGTCCATACAATGTCTTATCTACAATTAGACCTGTTGCAACCAGTGATAACCAAGTCAACGTCAACGTCACAAGAACCATCATCAACGAGATATTTGATACATATCCGATAGTCAAGAAAGCATTTACAGAACTCGTACCGGCAAAATTCCAAGAGGGGGAGTTCTGGTCAAGATTCTTCAACTCCAAGTTGTTTAGACGATTGCGAGGTGACAAAATTAATAATACAAACGATAGAGGTGACCTCATTCTAGACAAGTTCATTCACTTGGAAGATGGAGTTGGAGCAGAAGCTGATTCTGTGAGTAAGTTCATTGATTTGCGGAGTAACGAAATGGATAATTCTGTTAGGTTAGGAAATAAACCGGACTTCACTATGAAATTTGAGAACGATAGGGCAAACGAGATGATAATTTTGATGAAAAATATGAACAAGTTGAGTTCTAAAATGATACATCAACATACGGTAGAGCCTTCAATAAAAGAGTATGAACAAGAGTTGAATTTAAATGATTTGAATGAGTCATCGAGCTCTCAGTATATCAATTTGAACATAAACAGAGTGGCAGATGCTGGTATCGTAGCAGAGACTATAGATCCTACAAAAATCAAAGAATACTTTGCTTCTCAAAAGGTGGACCCAAGTGCGAAAGGAATCGATTTAATTGACGCCTTTAGTCCCGAAGATGTCAACTACTCATATAATGAAGTCAATAATTCTGTCAAACTAAACCATAGAACTTTTCGTCTTATCAATAACCAACAAGCTCCCAGTGAAAGAAAAGAATCGCTTCTCTCTCACGATGCAATTAATGAAATACTAACGATGAATTCAACAATGAACGAATTTTTATCACATTTCTGGAAGATTTTCTTGAATGAATCCAACCCCGGACAATTGAAAAAGTTATTCACCAGTCTCAAGTCATGTAAGAAGCGGTTGTTAGAATTGAAAGAATCAGCCATTGAACAAATAAGCACAAAGTCTATTGAGAAATTTAGAGAGAAAAATATCAACGACTTGAATTTCATAATGAGCCCTATCTTTAGTGCTCTCGATAGGGCATTAACGGATTATGTGAAGGCAGTAAGAGAAGTTACCGAATCAGGTACAGAAATTGGAGACACTCCAATAAATAATAACAGCAAACGGCCCTTGGAAGAACAGTAGCATAGTAATATAAATTTGCAGCATTTAAATCAAAAATTTGATGCGAAATAATTAGAAACGCATCTCATCTCAAACTAACTAATCCAAGTATGGCCAAAAAAATATCCAAGCATTCTAGAGCAGCACGTAGAGGAGAAAACGAACAAGGAGAAGCTCGTGATCTAGAGCAGGTGCCTAAACCGGACTCTGAGGTCAAGAAAAGTATCATTAGAAACTCAATTTTATCTGAAAATTTATTAGCTAAGAAACTTGAGAATAAAAAGAACCGTAAAGCTAATAAGAAAACTGCCAAATCACTTTCTTCACGTTCGGTAAGTAAAAGCGGAGTTCTTAGTGCTAAAATAGAGAACAGTGTGGCAAGGTACAATTTTATTAAGTCTAGTAGAAAAAGTGGATGGGATAAGATCAACAGCGAATTAAAGAACAAACCACAACTCGAAAATAATGGTAAAAGCCAACGTGATATAGAGCAGGAAGAAGAAGATGAGTATGTTAGACAATTTTTTGAAGATGATGAAGCCGAAACAGACAGAAATAGAAAACCTGCACAGGTGAATAATATGAATAAGTTTGCACTTCTTGATGAAAGTGAGGCTTGATATGATTATGTGAATATACGTTACAAAGATAAATATTGTAGATGAAGTGGTTGTTACATCGATTGGAACAAGTTTTCCACTAAGAAGTTCCCATTTCATACGGCTTAAGATCAGGACTGTGTATACAGGAAACCATTCTAAATATCCTAATCATTTCAAATAGTTGCTTCAAATTGCTAATTATAGTATCTAGTAGTTCAAATCTATGTATTTTCAACATAGGATTTGACGATTTGAGAGTATTGGTGGAAAATGCTTGATATGTTTCAAGCAATTTGTTGTGAACCAAATCATGTTGTAAAAATAGCACCCCTTACATACATGAAAAATCAACTCTCATCGCTTTACATTTTGGTGACAGCAACTTTTGAAGCCTGGGTGCCGTCGAATGATGATACTTCTCCAACACCTGAGCTTCTATAGATGGGGAATTCTTTAACCACTGACACATATTTACTTTTTCTTTCTCTCTTTCTTTTTGTCTAGGACGTATTGCTCAATTTGTATCCCAAACCAATTCGCACCAAAGCTCAGATGTTAAAGCAAATCTAGATAAGCATATCACCACTAATGAATGGGTAAAATAATGCTACCTATACAGTAAACTCATCAATATTCAATCACAGATGCCAGTCAATCACCAACTCTGACTCGGTTGATCTTTTCGCCAATCCAAAGTTTTTAAAGAATTCAGATTGGTAAATTCCTGTATAAACAAAACCTATCACCAGAAGCTCATCGCAATCCGGTCCCCTATTAGTTCACAGCTACTATTGTTCGCAATGCTGGATTGCCTTTACACCGATGGTATAAATCCCGTACTAGGTTTCCGCGCCCACCACGATACTCATCGCTGGAAACTGCGGCTGGATAAGCCACTTCCTGTTCCCGATTTACCGCGCCCTTTTATAATTAGGGGTAAATTCGGTTAGGGTACGTTCCGTCTTGTGATTTGATAACAGGAGTTGAAATTGTTTTTTGACATTTTGATTTAGCCATTAGTCTAGGATTGAATTACTTTAACTTAATATTAGAATACTTTAGAAGCTAATAGTGGTATCATATTCAAAACTTTAACCGTCAGCTGACCAGTTCTTATTACCCTGTTAATTAGCCGAATTAATACCATTTATTCAACCCTCCGAAACATTCCGGTAATATTTCAACATCATCCGATAGAAGTTTAAAGTTATCATTAAGTTACCTCAAAACCAAACGGAACACCTGGAACAATATAACCGCTTATAATTCCACATTCCATTCATCATTTCTAGAACAAACTAGATTTCTTATAGATAGCGCTAAGTGAATGTTTGCTCATTTAAAAGACTATCCGATATCACCACCAAAGAATC
Organism: Yamadazyma paraphyllophila; assembly: GCA_030563605.1. Taxonomy (NCBI): domain Eukaryota; kingdom Fungi; phylum Ascomycota; class Pichiomycetes; order Serinales; family Debaryomycetaceae; genus Yamadazyma; species Yamadazyma paraphyllophila. Next base: position 1,570,112 of record JAJMJO010000001.1, read on the forward strand.
CTATGCCACTCAAGAGCTCCATAAAGATTCTGCCTCTGACACTGACCCTGGCGCTGGCGCTGCTGCTGCTGTTAGTGACAAGTCTGTTAGGACCGCTGCCACTGTTATCCCTGCTGCTGCCGTTGTCTCTGACCAAACAGACATCATCACCTGCTTCTTCAAGTCGTTCTCGCTCAAGGTCTGACTTGTCTGAGAGTGACCATTCCCAGCTATCTCTTGAAATTAGTGCCACAAGCAGTAATACATCATGTCCCCCTTCACCGAAGAAATTTGCATCACCTCATCCAAAGGCTGGTTGCAAATATCCCCCTTTTGTCTCAACTCCCCAAGATGATTACCTCCTGCTTTTGGAGCCTGGTCCAGTATTTCCTCCCGAGTATGCTTCACTACCACCTGGAGGCTGCCCAAAGTACCCCGTTGTAGACCACACAGTTGAATCTGCACAAACATATTCTCACGGATCTGTTAGCTCACTTCCAAGTTACACTCCATCTGCTTATAAGATAGCACCTATTTCACGTAAGGTAGAGTGGATATCACCCTATGAACCTAGTAGCAGTCGGTCTTGGAAAACATACATCATGGAGTTGAACCTGACTCAACTTAATATATACTCGGTTCCGAGTAGTATGGAAAGTCATATCCTTTCATTCCAAGTCAAGGAAACAGACTCATATGGTCATCACAGTACACACTTTTCCACATCTCCAACAGATGAGTTTTGCCAATTGAACTCATTAATCACAAATAAGTTTGATTATGAATTTTACCACTACTTACGCAGGCTCAACCTCACAAAGAAACTTGTACGCTCATACTCACTTCAACATTGTCGGATTGGGTTGGCGGCAGATTATAAGAAGAAAGCGAATGTGTTAAGAATTCGTGTTGAAAGTGAACAGGTTTTGCTTGCTTTTCAAAATACAAAAGATTTAATTGATTGGAATTTGGCATTAAATATAGGAAAAGATTTAAGTCTTGATTTAGTTGATAGAGAATTACCAAAATACAGGACTGTTCCTAGAAGAAGACGCAGAAGAGGTGATTCTTCTCCCGAACCCGCATACTTGAGATACGATACTTCTCCATACTATAATAGGAGTCGTTCTAATTCAGAACCCACAAACCTAATCAATAAGATGTCCAAGTTAAAACTTAGATTAAGGAGGGATCTGTCTTCTTCATTAAGTGAAAGTCGACCTCCTAGCATAACAAACTCAAACAGCAACTCGGTAATATCTATGAGTACCCTTTCATCAATTCCCCAGAGTGAGGCGACCTCTTTTGAGCCTCTGAATGTGGAAGTTTCTGCTGCAGAAGAAAATGATAATGATGAAGAATTGAGTGATTTCAACTCTGATGATGAAGATGAAGATGAGGACCCAGAGATAACCAGGCTCAGACACAAAACGTCGAAAATCAAACCAAGTGAAAAGTGGTCTCCTGGCAGTGAAAATGCTAGTGTTAGAAAGTACTACAAAAACTGTCTTAGATGCATAAAACCATTGAATTTTGACGATACTTGGGTATCAAAGAATCTTGTCAAGCCCACCTCGTTCAACTTGGTAAACCTTTCCCTTGGAGAACACAATAATAGTATAGAACATTTTAAGAAGAATGACTTGACTCTTGGAAGAGTTCCCGGTCACTATGTGAAAGAGTTTGTCGTTGGAACTCATGGATTGATTCCAAGACAAACCTTGTAAAATAAGATTTCAAATGACTTACACAAACAAAATTTAATCGGATGGAAATAGATTGGATCAAATATAAATCTACGGTTTTAGTATAATACAGAATAATACAAATTATGCATTACTATTTACATGCCTATAATTAATTCTTACCTATTTGCTTGAGCCTCTTTTCAAAACTCTTTACCATTAGCCTACTGACCTCACCAGTAAACCACAGGCTTAATTGGTTATATAAGAAATTGTTGAACTCGTAGTTTAAATAAATATTCACATTACATTCATCCTTTCTAGTGAATTTATTCACTACCTTGTCAAACTGCCATTTGCACTCTAAGTGCTTTAATTGGCCCGTATGGCATCGACTTATGATGATATTTGGAGTGAACTCCAATTCACAATCTACCGTTTCGCTGAATGTTTGGAATTGCATGGTAAAGAATCCCGTACCCGACCCATTCCCATTAATATCTATTTGGTATTCGTGACCCGAGTCTATCACGTAGGGCACAAAGTGCTTGTAATTTTTAACGTCAAGAACAATATCATAGATTTGTTGGGGAGGGCAAGGAAGACGTTTCGTATATTGATACGTAAGATACCTTACTCTTTGGGCAATCCGGGGCCATGTACGAGGACTAAGGCTTGTGCTAATGCCTTTTGCAGCAAGTGTACCTGACCGTTGAAAGCTAAGACAGCTCATAAGGTCGCGGAATATACTCCTATGAGAAAAATGAAAATTTATGAAGTTAGATCAAGTCTACAATACCTTGGTTAATTCTACAATTCTTACAGGTCATATGTATATGATACAACTTATTACGTACGTACTTACTCGGCTCTGATGTAAATGGCTTGCTTGGAATGCTTGGAGATTGGGGTAATAACACCTTCTCTTTCCAATTGTCTTATAGCGACTCTAGCAATAGAACCACCAATTTTCAATCTGTCAACCAAAACAGAAACAGAGATGAACTTATAAGTTGGAACATCCTTAATGATCTTGTCGTATTTTTCTTGGTCTAAGACAACAATGTGTTGAGCCTTATCCTTAACCTTACCCTTAGACCACTTTTTCTTACCTTTCTTACCACCGGCCATGGCGGCAGCAGCCTTAGCAGCTTTAGTTTGTTGAACCTTTGGAGCCATCTAAATGGAGTTAGTATAAAGTTGTGTAAGGAACTTTCTTGGTGGAAGCTTCACATTTTTCGTTACACCGAACTATTGATTTATAGGATCCTTCGTTTCAAAGAATATAGATGACATTCTATTGGTGTTTGCTGGTTTTGCTATGTATGTAATATATGTGCTATTCATTCTAGTCTTTGCTTACCACCATATTGTATTATTCAATTTTTATTGTACATACGTTTAATAACTTCTATGTCCTATAAAGAGAAGATTGAAAAAACTTTTCGTTTTCTATCTGGAGAGTGAGCACCTTTGGCGTGTACAATCCAAATTGTCCTAATTGGCATGAAAACACCAATGTGCAGGACGCACACACGTAAACTGCTAATAGTAATGCGGAATATGTGTGACTGGTTGTTGTAATCACGTGTTTGTTTAATAAATAGGGTTAATACCCTACCTTCGCGAATCTGGCATTTCGGAAATTGAGACATCGCTGAATCCTTCATTACAATGTCTAAACGGTCGGCAAACTCCCAGATCAATCGTGATCAATTTACTGCAGGTCGTGATGAAGAGGATGATTTGTCTAATAGATCTTCCCTGTTCATGCCCTCTCTCAAAGCATCCGATGATGTGATGAAAACCCGTAAGATCTTAAAACCAAGAGGAAGAGCTCCTGTCAAACAGCCAACGAAATCGGCTCCTTTTGATACTTTTTCGGCGACAGAAGGCACTAAAGATGACAATAAGGATGAACTAGTAAGGGCACTAAATGAGTCTGTTGTCACGCACTTGAATACCTTGAATAAACCAAATACAGTGGTTGACTTTACCCCAATTTTCAATAAATATACTGAGTACCATGGAAAGATCCAAAGGGGTGAATTACCTAAAGGCAAGAAACTGGTAGAAGATTTTGAATCCCCTAAACCTGAACTGATAGCTGTACCGGTACAATCTACCGAGAGGAGTACAACTGACACTTCTAAAAGAACTGAAGAAGTTGTTGAATTATCATCTGACTCTGAAAGCGAAAAAGAAGAAGTCAAATTGACCGGTCCAAAATTCACATTAAACTCAAAGCCAGAAATTAAGAACTCACCATTTTCATTTAGACCTAAAAAAGAAGTCCCAAAAGATGATTCTGATTCTGAATCTGAGGTTGAAATAAAGGGTCCTGTATTCACGTTCAACAAATCTATTAAAGATAATGTCTTCAAATTCAATAAAACTGATGACAAGAATGGATCCACACAACCTTTTGTGTTTTCTAAACCAGAGGAGTCTGTTTCAACACCTGCATTTTCATTTGGGTCTAATAAGCCTGAAGAAAAGAATGAAGAAAATCCTAAAGAGAACTCGGCTAACAATCCCGTTTTTTCATTTGGTACGCATCTGGATAAACCTGCATTTTCTTTCAACTCTACCAAGACTAGCCCAACTGAAAAAACACAAACTCCGGCGTTCTCTTTTGGTTCGAAACTGGATACCATCACTGGAGATGTATCTGGTAAAGTAGCAGAAAACAATACCGAATTTCCTAGTTTTTCTTTTGGTGCCAACAAGATAGCTTCTGATAAACCAGTGTTTTCATTTGGCTCAAATGATACATCTGTCGATAAAACCACAACTTCATTTGGTTTCAAAGGACAAGACGACTCATCAAACAAGCCTGCTTTTGTTTTCGGCTCTTCTACTGAAGCTCCAGCTGAAAAATTACCTGAAAAGCAACCATTCTCTTTCAATTCATCGAGGAACTTTGCTGACAAACCGGTGGATAAGCCAGCATTTTCTTTTGGGTCAAATAACAAATCAGAAGACAAACCGGTGGACAAGCCAGCATTTTCTTTTGGGTCAAATAACAAGTCAGAAGACAAACCGGTGGACAAGCCAGCATTTTCTTTTGGGTCAAATAACAAGTCAGAAGACAAACCGGTGGACAAGCCAGCATTTTCTTTTGGGTCAAATAACAAGTCAGAAGACAAACCGGTGGACAAGCCAGCATTTTCTTTTGGGTCAAATAACAAGTCAGAAGACAAACCAGCATTTTCTTTTGGAGCTACAGGCAACCCTGGCTCTTCATTTGGAAGCACAAATCCAAGTTCTATCGATAAACCAGCTTTCTCTTTTGGTAGCTCGAATCCCGCTGGCAAGCCGACCTTTTCGTTTGGCAACTCCTTATCAGGTGATAAATCTAATCATTCATTTGAAGCCGACAATAATGCGTCCTCGTTAGGCACAAACAGCGGTAAACCATCATTTTCGTTTACTGAATCCAAATCAGAGGAAACGAAGTCAGCAGAATCTAAACCAGATAATGTTGAAAACAAGGAAGAAGAGTCAAGTGTAACCTTTACTCCTGTCGTACAATTGACTTCTAAAGTGGAAAGCAGCACTGGAGAAGAAGAAGAAACAGTTGAATACACGAAAAGAGCCAAATTGATGTTATACGAGAAAGAAAAGAACCCTCCTTATACTAGTAAGGGCCTCGGGGAATTAAAGCTTTTGAAGAATAAGACCACCAAAAAGACAAGGCTTTTAGTTCGTGCAGATGGTGGTTTAAGAGTTATACTCAATCTGAGCATCCCTGACAATTTCAAATACGAGACTATCAGTGATGGATTAGTTAGATTTCCTACTGTCACCGAGTCAGGTTTGGCTACGTATGTCATTAAAGTGAAGACTAAAGGAGATGGTGAAGAGTTGGTGGGGAAACTTAATGAGTTAAAAAAGTAGTGTAAAATTTAAATGTAATATAGACAATTATCCTTTCTTGTATTTACAATAGTATTTACAGCTACATACATCTTCCTATTTACAGCTTTTTCTCTAAGTTGAAAAACTTAGATAACATCTTACCTATTTTGTGAATCTTTGAGTCGTCACCAACTTCCGGTTTGGACTCATCGTTAAAATGCTCATGATCTTTTGATCTTTTCGCATTACCATCATCTATCGTATCTGCCAATGCCTCCAATAATGCTCTTTGCATTGGAGTTTCAGGTACAATCGTCCTAACGTTCAATACTACATCCATATCGTCTCTATTTTTCACATTCCTGTTAACTGGGAATCCTTTATTTGGGATACTCAATTTAACACCATTCTGGGTACCGCTTCTAACCTTAATTTTAACGTTTTGTCCGTCGATAGTGGGCACAACAATCTCTCCTCCTAAACTTGCAGTTGTCATTAAGATATCTTGATTGGTTACAATCTTATTTCCAACCCTCTTAAATGTCTTGTCATCTTGCACATTAATTCTGATTATCAAATCACCATTCTTAGTCGTGGTGAAAGCATCTTTGGTGACAATTGGAGCATCGCCTAGCCCTGGTACTCTCATTCTGCTTCCATCCTTAATACCTGGAGGGATTTCAATTTCAGTACTACGAGGTACCTCTTCTACACCATGACCTTTACAAGGCGGGCACTTATCGCTGCTGTTGATAGTAACACCTGCACCACCACAAGTTCCACATGTGGACGACATGTGGAACCCGCCAATGACGTGAGTGGAGTGACCCGTACCGTGACACGAAGGGCATGTCGTTTTTGATTTACCGGTCTTCAATCCACTACCCTGACACGAGTCACATGATCCGACTGCCTTGTAATTAATTTTGATTTTTTTACCGAAAACACTATCTTTGAAAGGAATAGATTTTAAGATTTCAATATCATCACCAATATGTTCAGATACGTAATTTCTACCACCACGACCTCCACCTTGGCCATTATTAAATGCTTGTTTGAATAAATCTTCGAAGTCAAAACCCATACCGCCAAATGGATTACCTCCTCCACCAAATGGGTTTCCACCACTGTAGCTTTGTCCGGCATTTTGGTACGGGTTATCAAAGTTTTGACCATACATGTCGTATTGTGCTCTCTTTTCTTTATCGTTCAAGAGCTCATACGACTCTTGAATTTTATGGAAACGTTCTTCAGCACCGTCTTCTTTGTTAACATCTGGATGGTGTTTTTTAACCAAATCATAGTATGCCTTCTTGATAGATTTAGCGTCTGCTGACTTGTCTACACCAAGAGTCTTGTAAGGGTCGAAGTTGATTGCAGTGGCTGCTGAACTGTGGAACTGTAGATGAGGTGTACGAATGGTCTTGAAGCACGATTTCAAGGGGGTATTTAGTCTTGCTAGGTTCTTCAACATATTGGCGGTTGAGATAATCTAATGGGCTTCTAGAAAATTTTATATGCGCGTGTGGCAGACACTACCCAGACGTTATACATCAAAAGATTAAGGAAGCATTTACATAAGGTGCAGCTGATTAGGACCATGTCAAGCAAGACCGGTATTCCAGGGGTTGGAAAAATAACTGGTAGTTTTATGTCATAGTTTATATTGTGTATGGTATTTATATAAATTTGAAGGTGAATTATGTGAGTCGTGCAATTGGATATTCACAATAAGACGATTTGTTTACCTATGTATGTGATTATAGGCTTGTCTGGCATTTAACGTTCTTGTTAAACAACAAAGAAGTAGTCTAGACTATGTTTTGAATTTATTAGTACTTGATTTGAAATAAGTTGAAGTCGAATAGATGAAGTCCATAGAAGGCTGATGAAAAGGAAACTAACCTCTCATGAATTTGTTTCCCTTCACGCCAGCCGTCCTCTAGTAAGAGTTATATTTCCAATTCAGTATCTACCTGGAAAAGAATAGATGTCCACAAGTCATATGTATTTTTTAAAAACTAGCATTCATAACCCTCTTGTTTAACTCTACCATAGACGCGATTACTGTAAAAGTATATGATGATTTAAGATTCCCGGTAAACTCTTCAAGTAGTTTTAACAATGAATACAGGTATTCTATAGTATTTATTTTCAAAAATTAAATGCCATTAGGAGGCAACATTCAAGATACTAAGCCACAAACGGGTTTCAAAAGCAATACTAAAGATATTTTTAATTACTGGTATTCGCAATTTTTAGCAGCCAATCCCTGGTATGCATATAACCCTAATCTAACCTGGCCGATGTCTATTTGTTCGTTGGAGATATAAACTATGATAGTAGAAGAATGTAATCTGTTAAAGAAGACGTGTACAAAATTATATGGGTTAAAAACGTCTTGAAATGTGAAGCTTAAACAATGAAAATTACTTCATACAGTCATACAGTTTGAACAAATTATTATAGAAAAGACAATTACAATTTTATCGCATAAATCCTCCGAACGCTAATACAGCTAAACACAGGCGATAACAATTACAAATATGGAACATTAAATTTACTTGTATTCAGGATTTGGACTTAAACTGTAATACCACATTAGTGACATTTCTACAAATTGCAGGAACATCTTTGTCTTCAAAATACTTGAATTCATTATTCTCGATGCACAATGCTTTTTGCACATCCTTCCAAACTCTCTGCTCAAAATCAATTTCTTTGGTCGGATCCTTAGAGTCTTTATACTTGAAGTTGCCCCATATCCTGTATTTGAATTCCCCCTTTTGTTTATCGAAAATATCAGCATTGTCGAACATTTCTTGTGGATATAGTTTTGGAATATTACAGTGCAAAGCAAACACAGGGACATCTTTTACACCAAACTCTTCATCCAAGACTTTTTTCAATGAATTTTCTTGTTCATCGAGAGGAAGGAGTTTATTCACTCTCTGATCAGCCCACTTGACTACTGTCGATTGGAAAGCTTCATAATCATTCACCGGGTCCCTTTGCCCCATGGAAGTACCATGGAATCCGTCCTTACCGTGGTATCCCTTGGTGGCAATGAATGTTTTCACATGATAGTATTTTTCTTTGCATGCACATGCAGCGGCGGCGAAAGTGTCTTTGTCTCCTTCACCAAGTTCACCAAGTGAGAACATACGGTAATAGTAGCCAGGTCCCATCATATTATAGTAAGTTGCAAGCAAAAGGGTACGCCAATGTGTTCCTTTATCAATCATAAGCTGGCCTGATTCTGTGGATAAATTTGGGACTGCTCCTTCAAGATCGTGAAACGGTACCTTGTCCACTTCATCGGGTGTAAGGTTGGAGATAGAATTTTCGAACACTGCTAAGGGGAACCTGCCACTATTAACACGTTTGTGTTCGTTAACCAGAATTCTACTGATATTGTAAAATGCAGGGTGAATGGTACGTTCCCAATAATCCGGCCAAGTTATCATTCCAAACTTTTTGAACACTTTACTGGAAAAAATTCGTTCAGGGTTTTGCACCACTTGGTTATCAGAGTCCAAAAGTAAAATCTTCTGGAAGGAGGAAACAAGCATTCCCAAAATCTTCAACAGGTAACCGCTAAACTTGTCGTCCCAAACATCCATCACGTCACCACCCAAAATTTCAGGAAGTATCACACACTTAGCGTTGACTGAAGGTAAGGTCTCATTGCAAAAACGGGCTTCGTCTTCAGCATCTTGATATGTTGGCATAACCACTTCTGCCGGGAGCGTACATCCTGTGTTACGTAATGACATAAGCGAAAGGTATGCCAACCAAGAAAATCTACCACCACCAACAACCACCACACCAGCAGAGTTTTTTTTGAACATTGAATTATCCAACTTGGGCATATTGTTCATGATATAGTCGTGCTTTTCTGTCATTTCATCGACAAGTTCCTGGGGAATTTTTGACTTGGAAAGCAAAGCTTTCTTTGATTTGGGACCTTTAATCTGCTTGTCCTTCGGAGTCACTGGAATAGGATCACCAGAAACGGTATAATTTATGGTGCCTTCCTGGTACACATCAAAAAGATTTCTGAAAAAGTCATGTTTGTGTTCGAATAGTTGAGTTCTTAAGGTACCCTTGACTTCTGTATTATCATTATACTCAAACCCCCCAAAAGATATCGATACTCTATGAGGATTGAAGGAGTCAGAAAGACTATCTCTATTCTGATGAATGATGGTCACCAATCCAACGACCACCAAAACAAGAGCCAAAGTTAGGGCTTTATTTTTGAATTTAAACATTAATTAATATAAAAAGGTGGAAACGCGTTGTTTATAAACTATATGACTTAAAGTAATACGAAGAACAGCCTGTATGTAGGCTGCCGAAGTACTATAAGATAAAAGGTTATGAAGTCAAGCTATACGTGTACGGTACGACGTTGGGACTCGTAACGCAGTGTAACTTTAGAAATATGAAGATAGGAGGAGGAAGAAGAACAAGAAGGGGCAAAGATAATGGCGTGTTTATATGTTAATGTTATGATACTAGTGGCAACAGAATTCTATTTTTGTTTGAAACCTTAAAAATGGAGTAAATAGGTCTGCAAACCACACATATTAATATGAAGGATAAAATTTGAGATAACAAATCTACAATAAGTTGCAGTGAAAATCCTACCAGCCATAGCAGAATGAACCACACTCATCAGGTAGTTTGTATTGTAATACAGAAATAGCACTCTTTTATAGCACATGAGTTGGATGTGAGCAGTTTTTAGTAAAAGCCGACTTTCTACCACACCGTTTCCCAAACACGCTACACAGCTCAGACCAAATACCATAAATAGAGCCAGACGACCAACTCTAGGTATATAAACGGGGAAGTACATGTAGCACAAATCGTATAGAGAAAGGATTAAGGAGAAGGAGCCTAAAATCTAAAATAAAGCCAGCAGGCGGTTCAGTTAGATTAGTGAGAAATGTATAAATGGGCCCTGTGATCCCAAACTAAAAAAAGGGTTCCAAGAATATAAGACTTAAATATTAAGAGCTAAAATATGCCACCAACGATTAATCAACAAATTCCAGATGATGAACCCACTTAAGACAATCTCTTCTCTGTAGAAGAGTTGAAAACTTGCAAAATGAAGCTCCAAAAGCTCAATTTTTGGTCTTATGGGCTCGTGATCATATAAAATAGCACGTTTCCTGGCCACGGGATCGTGGCACAAAACTTATCTTGCCCGTTATTCTGCACAATCACCACGAACTTATGTTTTTACGTGTTTTTTTTTCTTGTCCATTTTTAGATGGCAGCATAGGAATATAATGACAGCTATAAAATATTTCTCGCTACCGCTAAGCCTTTTGTACTGTTGAAATCCATTTTCAATTAACGTATAAAATCTGCCGCGCTCTTTAACAAACGCATAATAATAAATATATAATAATAATAATAATAATAATAATAATAATACTAATACTAATAATAACTAATGTGGTGATTCTAATTCGCACAGAATCTTGTTTTGCAACTGTATAGAATTGAACAAATAAGATGAAGGTAAAATAAATAAAATCATTCACTATATATTGCTATTCTTCATGATAATGCTATTACATTACACATCATATAATATGATATACCACAATATAATATAATATAATATAAATGTAAATATGAATGTTAGTATTCCTGATCTGTTTGTCGATATAGCCCTACAATAAGTTGAGTATACTAAAAATATTAAAACTTCTGTTAATAATACCTTTATATTTATGTCCTCGTGCGGCTTAATTGTACTCCAATTACCCCAATTAGTATTTAACTAAAGGGAGAAATGTATGAGTTGTGTGACCCTATCACCTAAAGTAGAAGCTGAATTATCACGGGCAACTCATGCGTTTCATAGACCTAAAAATAAAACATAAACATAAACCCCAGCAGTGCTTGATCAAACGGCCTTGATTTCTGATGTCTCCACTAGACAGATGTTGAACCATTTTTCGATATGGGGTTTCAGTACTGACTTGTGTGTGTAAGATGATATTATCAAATCTGGCACATCTAAAAATATGACCGACCTTTAATATATGCCGAATACACCAATAACCTTTTGTGATAAACACTCTACTCTCCAATTTATAGTCTCTGGGAACACGTACCTACAGTATTTGGTCTGGAATTTTAGTATTACACTGCACAAAACACCATTCCTGCTTAGTTGGTGCTCAATGAAGTTCCCGTGAACATTTATCCCGATGTGCATTTACCAGTGGATTCCAAGTGGTCCTTTTAAAGCCTTCATAGGTGCCTACTCTGTGCAATCGTCACTCCTATAAAAATTACAATTCCCAATACAAGATAGCTTATCCTAGAAATTTAAAAGGCTGACGGTAAAAATTTTGCAATTACTTGCCTTGAAAATTTACTGAAAAGAGGGACTGGTGTTAAACATTTACTAAAGGATCTATATTCTAGCCAGGAATAGCAGATCGTGTGTATGTAAGACTTCAGTTGTTATGACTCTACTGCTGCTGCCACTTACGTTAAGCCCGTTGTTAGAGATATGGAACAGTTTATTAAAGCAGAGGTTTAAGGAAGATCCTGTTAGTTACTCTGCAGCTAATGTTAAGAAAACACTTGTAACGCTATGCTCCGAACTAGCAGACAAAGTCAAATTCTATAAACAAAAGGATTGGACAACCGACTACATCATTTTAAGATTAAACACAGGTGGCTCTTCGCTCGTGGAGACCATGGCTATAATACCCGGGTGAGGCCAGATTTTAGGCCCTACTGAACCATCAACTACAAATTAGAATATCTATACTCTGACTACCTGCTATTTTATAACAGTCATTAACAATTAATAAGTATTAAACATATTAAAACCATGGTAACTACCAACACACGGAAGTAACGGATATGGTACACGGTCAGATGATGTGGTAATGTATGCAAGGTCATATGACTTCCCTAAACTTAATTACGAAACCTCTCTCACATGGTGCAACTACGGAAGGGATACACTTTGATACCCCCTCCTCAACAACTAGCTTTATGAGTCAACAACAATACCCTTGGGCACCGACATTCTCACGACATGCGGCTGAGCTCTCGTATAGGTTCTTCCCCTCGCTGGGTCTCCAACACTTATCTTCTCCTCAGCGGAGAAGATAAGCTGGTATTGACGACATATTGCGACATATTGCGACATCTAGTGATGCCTACACTTCATCCATGCATGTATTAACTATATACCATCTAAAACTTCACATCCCAGCTATCCAATTTCATAGTGCCATTTTCTTGGAAGTTCATGTGCATCTTAAAGGCATCTTTTAAGATATGTGGTTCGTGTAACATCTTCTTCTTAGTCATTTCAAACACTGCTCTATCATAATATTCACTCAATTGGTCTTTATAGTCTGGATGGGCACATTTTTTAATAATTTCTTGAGCCCTTTCCTTTGGACTCATACCTCTCAAATCTGCTAAACCTTGGTCAGTAACAATGACATCTAAATCATGCTCAGTTTGGTCAACATGGGTGGCCATCGGAACGATACAAGATACACCAGTTGGATCAATCTTTGACGGTCTTGCACTTGGAGTGTGCATAATCGATAATTTGGCGTTTCTTAAAAAATCAGCACTTCCACCTAAACCATTCAACATCCTACTACCCATGACATTGGTTGAGTTGGCATGAGCATATATATCGACCTCAACTGGGGTATTCATAGCAATAACACCTAATCTTCTGATGATTTCAGGGGAATTGGAAACCACTTGGGATCTAAGACAAAGCTTCTTGCTAAATTCATCCCAGTTCTCATAAAATCTATCGAAACCAGATTCAGTTAATCTAATAGATGTAGCAGTTGCATAATCTAAGGATCCAGAAGCGAAGAAATCAAGAAAAGAATCTTGCAACACTTCAGTCCAAACAGTCAAATTTTTGAAGTTTGAACTGGCCAACCCTTCAACAACAGCATTGGCGATATTTCCGATACCACTTTGCAAAGGATGTAAGTTCGAAGGTAATCTACCTTGGGAGACTTCGTGTTCTAAAAATTCAATTAAATGAGCAGCAATGTCTTGGGACATCTTGTCACTTGGAGTGTTTGGAGGAACTTTGTCTTTTTGTGTTGATTCAACAATAGCTACGACTTTTGAAGGATCAACAGGAATGGAATCAAGGCCAACCTTAAAGTCAGCTGATGTGTGTGGATATGGTTGTCTGAAAGGAGGGTTCACAGGTAAATCGATGTCATGTAATCCTTCGAAAGAAGGAGTAACTGTATTAACTTCGATGATGATATTATTTGAAACGCTCAACATCTCAGGAGATCCACCAACGGCAGGACCTGGAACGATAGACCCATCCTCCTTAATAGCGGTAGCTTCGATAATGGTAAAATCGAGATTTGAGTTATCTGGCTTATTCTTAGTGTAAAAGCCATATGTCAAATCTTGAGGGAACATGGAAAGATGCTTATCAAAGAATTGTGTTCTTCCATCATTAATCGCAGCAGCGATTGGCTTACCAACTTGATGAGGTGACCTTCTTAAGATCATGTTATTTTCAGCCCAACGACTTTCTTCAGGTCCAGCACTAGCCCCGACAAATAAATTAAATCCTAACTGGCCCTGTAAATTATTTTTTTCAACGTGATCAGCTAATGCAGATGGCACAACCTTTGGAGCACCAACACCAGTGAAACCAGACCATCCAAGATACTGGCCATGTTTGAAAAGAGAAACACACTCTTCTGCAGTTTTCAATTTTTTTAAGTAAGGCAGGTATCTGACTCTTTGTTTGAGGATAGAAGACATAATATTATGTTCAAGAATATATATGTGGAAAAGGAATGTATTTATACTTTTCGCAATCTGGCGCGGTGTGGGTAAGTGTGGGCCGGAACTAGTTTATGCAAAAGGAGAAAATGAATTATATTTATAGTCGAGGGGATTCGCCTAAAAGAAATATATACTGGTTACGACTATTTACTGGGCATGGTGCTGGTGTGATTCATAGGTAATATATAGAGGAATTGACCGCTTTGTGGTACTTTGGTTCTGCGATGTTATGTGTTGGGCGTGTTGTTGGCTCTCCCCATCGCCTGCGACATTTCAAAAACTTTCTTTTCCGCTCGCTCGGTACCCATCGCTTCCTGCACATACGCGCTCAAAAGCCAAATTTCCGACTCTCGGAGGGGAAGATAACGAGTAAGAGGGGAGTAGAAGTCTCAGTAAATTATGATGGAGGGGAACCTACAAATTTATCCGATGGCTGCAAATTGTCTCTTCATTTGGCTGCGATTTTCTCATGGTTAAATTCTATCTATTTTGAGCTGACTTTCAACAGCTAAATTTCGAGTCGGTTAATCGCTTAACTCCAGTATTCCTCTAACTCCACGAATGTCGCAACCACCACTGAATGTCGCCGCAACCCCGGATATTACGGACTTGTGGACCAATAGAATCATCCGGATTTGGTACTGATCCTTTTAACCCCATACTCTCTACTCTATCCGCAGTTTCCCCCACAACTCAGCTCAACTAAAGACCGAAGATCCTATTGATGTAACCGCTGCCTAAACCTACTTTGTTTGACGTTATTCTCAATTTCACTAGCCGTTTCATGGGACTGAAATTTACTTTTAAAGCGGAAATATTCTTTTTGAACTTGTAGATCAATCAGTTCAGTTTCGGCATCTTCTACTAAATCGTTAGGGGCCTGGATTTCGTTTTCAGTGATTTCAATTTGGGCTCTCTCTAAATTGGAAGATGTCTTTCTGATCCCTTGTTCAGGCAAATGCTTGTGTTGATGATGCTCCTTCTCATTCTTATCCTCATGGTCATGGTCGTGGTCAATCTCATAGCTATCCACATCTAAACTTTCGTGCATTTGATTCAACTTTTCTATGTCCCCTATGTTTTTGATCACAGGTCCCTCTATCTTGTCGTTCTCAAGGTTGTATTGTTGGATCATTTGGTAGAGCTCATGCTCATGTTGTTTTACATCATTTGTCTCCATCCAGCCATCATCAGAAGCAGTGTCAGGTACAAATTGTGTGAAATCGTTCTCCATAACATCATTAACAATTTTGTTTTCTGATACTGAATTATCTGGTACCAAAACCTTCCGTTTAGTTTTGGAACTCGCTGACTTAAATCTTGAAACTTTCTTTGATTGGCTGCTTTGGATTGAGTCTTTTGGAGAGTTGTCAGCCAGCCTTTCGTGCACATCAAGTGCAATTACAGGCAGGTCCAACGATTTTTCTACGACGCCAGTGGAGTTGGGAACAATAATAGTGCGTCCTGCCTCTTTTATAATTCTTCCACCTGGCCTTTCAACTATGTCTCCAACAGGCTCTTGAGTCATTTCAACTATTCCATCAATGACTTTATCATCACCACTCCTAATATTTTCTTTTTTTATCTTTTTAGCTTTTGTTTCGTTTTGTCTATCCTTAAGCTGCTTGAATCTTGAAATTGTTTTCGGTTCTTCATAATCCTCTTTTTTAATCCTGTCGATCTCAAATATATCCAATTCTTCACTAAACTTCACTGATTTCTTGCCCCTTTGTTTCGGATGTTCGATTGAATCGGTACTGACAGCATCTCTGACTGTGTCGAGATCATCTTTAACATCTTTCTCTTTCTCCTTCCTTAATTTGTTTATCTGACCCCAAAACATGTCATTTGTTTTGGAGTCACCGAAGAACTTTGATTTATTCTCCTCCGCCTCCTCATCATAATCGTCTTCATCATCATATTCATGATTATCGTCGTCGCTAAATTCAAAGTCATACTCATCTTCATCTAGAACTTCGTACTCCTCATCATCAGACATCTCCTCTCCTACTACATTAAATTCATTGGCCAAAACCTCTAATTCCAATAGATCTTTTCTTTCTATCATAATGTGATCTTGTACTGGATCCTCGCCATAGACAACGACATTCTGGGGACCTTGGTCTTCTTCTTCTTTCACTTCTTTGATCTCTGGCTCTTGTATCGACTCTATTTTGTTTTCAGAAACAATATCTTTAACCTTTTTCATATCTTTTTCAGAGATATTAAGCTGCTCAATTTGCTTAACTAAGTCAGGAAGGCTTCCTTTGCTGATGACTTCCATGTCTTCAAGCATTTCTCTGAACTGATCTTCTCCGCTCTTGATGACTTCACCTACTCCTTCTGTTCTTGGTTCTATATGATTGCGTAGCTTAGCATTCAATACTTTGTCATTCTCATCAAGTTCCTCCATTATTTCCGCAACCCCTTCGCCGGAGAAGTCATTTTTGGATTCAATTTGCTCTTCCTTTTTTTCATCAGTACCTTCCTCATGTGGTCTCACTTTATCCAAGAGGCTGTTAGTCGGTAGTGTTGTTTTAGACTCAACTGTAATCTGTTCATTATTTAAAGAAGCAGTTATGATGTTGCCCTCTTCGTCCAATTGCTCAACAATATCCATAAATGGAAGCCCCTCTTCGTTCACCTCATCGCCAGGCAAAGTCTTAACCGGGTGAGGTTGTTTACCACGATTCAGATTCGCCATTGCATTCTCTTCACTGGATATACGCTCATTAAATCTGGTTATTACTTGACTCAAACTCTGTATTCTTCTACTCAAAAACTCATCAGCTTCGCTTAAACTTTTATCAACGAAATACCCATCACCTATTAAAACCAAGACACGATCCTGAGAGTAACTTTTTTTGGAAATTTCCGATTTAATATCTCTATATGAGTCAACTTGTGAAACTAAAAGGTTCCGTTGGCCCTTCAAATACACCCTATCCAAATCGTCCATCAGGCGCTCTCTATTAGAAATCAAGTCTCATCGCGAATCAAAACGATCGCGTAATTTATCAGGAATCATGGGACCAACTCCGTTAGAAATTAAAGTCAATGCTTTAAAAAGACTCGAGAAAGAAAGTAACTTGTATAAGCAAGAAGTTACTGAGCAAGCGCAAATTGTGGAACAAATGCAGAGTAATAATGTCGACCCATACGAATTGAAAAAACAAGTTGAGGTCTTGAGGGAAAGTGAAAGAATGGTTGTCGAGTTGGCCAAGAAGGTAGAAATACATCAAAAGAGCTTAGAAGATTACTTAGAAAAGCACAAAGCAGATCTGTCATAGCCTTAATGAGACATAGAAATCGTTCATTAAGTAAATGGTACAAAATATAGAATATGTCAATATACATATATACATACAAATCATCGTCTGATGGCACTGATGCCGGATGTTTTTTCAAAGTTCTCTAGTTCTAGTGCCCATTTGTCTTCTTCTGTTAAATCTGGCTGTTTCTGTTCTTTTAAAATAGCCTCCTGTTCTATTTGTTCTTTTATGTCAAACTCTCTTTTATTCTCAATCCACCTTTCATGAATATCAATGTCTGTCTCATGAGCCGAAGAGGAGCGCACGGCATCGCTCCAGATGGTGTCACCTCCAACCTCGCTAGACCCAAAACTATACCCATTAGCTTTGTCTATAACTGCCAATAAATTAATCATGCTCCTCTTGTTCTCTACACTCAACACCTCAAAAGACACCAAATTAAAGTCTTCTACTATATCCGCTAAAGTCTCACTCAAATTAACAAACTTTTGGCCCAAAGGGGAATTAGACTCTTTCTGAAGGTGTGGCCCCAAATACCTGAGATCTTGAACTTCTGTGTAATATTCCAATTTGAATGGCAAGCCACCATACCCACTCAACATATCGATCTTAGAAATGACATTCACCTGGGGAAGTCCCATCTGAAGCATCAGCCTCAATGTCAATATTAGTATTGAAACATACAGAGATGGGGAAACTAGATGGACTGAGTCCACAAGATTTATACAGCATAACCTCAAGTCCAGGGCCTTTGTAAGTTTCTTAAAAATTCTCATCATTGAGTTATCATGGGTGAATAGCTCAACCTGACCAGGGCAATCAAAAATTAGGTAACTACCGTCTTTAACAAGCTCTTGGACATCTTTAGTGAACTCATCTGCTAAACTGTCCAGAAGATTGGAAATTGCATACATCAACAGTCCGTTGGGACCTAAATTTAATTCTTCCATGATCTCTTCGATAGTAATGTAGTCTCTAATGTCAAGATCTACGGGGTATGCAACTCTATCGTTAGCAGCATCAAGATTAACCACACTAACCCTTCTACCAATAGCCAGAAGAAATTGATACATCCCATAGCAGTATGTCAGTTTGCCACTTCCTGGGGGCCCAATAACGATCTGTCCGAACATATTAATTGAAGTATCATTTCGCGATGCGATTCTGCTACGTTTATCTGGGGTTAAGTATTAAACGATCGGATACAATACAACAGTCAATATCATCCTAATAAGGATTGTAACTTCAAAACATTGAGGTGATATCTAACATGTCTTGTATAAAACATCAACGCACTG
Organism: Yamadazyma paraphyllophila; assembly: GCA_030563605.1. Classification (NCBI taxonomy): domain Eukaryota; kingdom Fungi; phylum Ascomycota; class Pichiomycetes; order Serinales; family Debaryomycetaceae; genus Yamadazyma; species Yamadazyma paraphyllophila. The sequence continues at coordinate 1,589,048 of JAJMJO010000001.1, forward strand.
TCAATCTTAATGCATGGTCTATCTTAATTTGAAAATATGCATAAGTTTTAAACAACAGCCGTAACTCTGCGTATTCGAAGTTAGCTCTAGTACTACGCCGACTGTATATGACTCACTACACTCCTTGAATCTTACAATTGGATTTACCCTACATTCAGTATCAACGTCAATTTAATTATGAGATATCTCCCCCGAGCGGTTCTTTAAAAAGTAAGCTCTAAAGTATATCATCTTGTCTATCGGATAATCCATTATCAATACATACTCATTCTTAAACGACGTAATCCACCATAGTGACTGACGCCATTGCCATCACAGATATGAATAGAGTCGTGTGAAAATTAGAATTTATTACTACACCGCGACCGCGAGTGATTCCAATGGCAAAAGTATCCGTCACCATGTCTTCTAACGAGTCTATCTTTTTAAACAAAACTGTGACTGTATCACCACTTGTTCTCTTGTCTGTGGTTGATCATTACAATCGTGTGGCGCAAGATACCCACAAAAGAGTAGTGGGTGTGCTCCTTGGAGACAATTCATCTGATACAATCAGAGCCACCAACAGTTATGCAATACCTTTTGAAGAAGATGATAAAAATCCCGGTGTATGGTTTTTAGATCACAATTTCATTGACTCTATGGGTGAAATGTACAAGAAGATTAATGCAAAGGAACGGTTGATCGGCTGGTACCACTCAGGCCCTAAATTGAAACCCTCAGATTTAAAGATCAATGATGTCTTTAAAAAATATGCTCCCAACCCACTCCTTTTAATTGTGGATGTCCAACCTAGAGAAAGTATTGGGATTCCTACAGACGCGTACTATGCGGTAGATGATATAAAAAACGATGGGTCCGCTGCTGAAAGAACTTTTGTTCATGTTCCTTCAATTATTGAAGCTGAAGAAGCTGAAGAAATTGGTGTGGAACACTTACTTCGTGACATCCGTGATCAAGCCGCAGGTCTGTTATCATTGAAGGTAACTAGGAATTATCAGTCACTTTTAGGATTACACCAAAAGTTGACAGAGATATCTACCTACTTAGATAAGGTTTACAAGCAAATCTTACCCATCAATCATACAATTCTAGGAAAATTGCAGAATGTATTCAATTTATTACCAAATATGAATGAAGGTAGCCTTCTTGGAGGAAAAGAAGTTCTGGATTCTACCAATCCATTAAACACGGCATTTACAGTTAAGACTAACGATCAATTAATGATGGTCTACATTAGTACTTTGGTACGTAGTATCATCGCCTTCCACGACTTGATTGAAAATAAATTAGAAAATAAGAAAGTGAATGAACAAGCAGCTTAGCTTAATTTTGTATAGCCTGTATAATTAACTGCACGACTTTTCTTGATCTCTAAAATTGCATTTATTAGTGCGAAGTCTAAAATTTTTCATCAAATAGAATATAACCCCATAATATTGTTTTGCCCTCGATTCAGTTCTTTCCATAATGTCATCTAGACTGATATTGCTAAACAAGCTTCACTGCGTGAATAGTTTCAACTTTTTTTTCAATAATACAAAGAGTAAGCTTGTGATTTCTCCAAGTTTTGTCAGTAACCAATTTCTTATAAATTCAAGACAGCTATATAGGAAGCATGATAAGAAAGATGATTTGAGAGAGCGGTTAAGTAATGATATACAAAAGAACGAGAAATTGGTGCTACATCAAGTGACTTCGAAAGTGTTGACCTGTCAGGAATCGCATATTCCTTTCAAAGTGAAGCATAAAAAGGTTGAAATCGACAATTCTTTGAAGGCCTTAGTTAAGCCATACATTAAATTGACCAAACCGAACTTGACTATATTGGTAATGTTGAGTTCTATCTGTTCATATGCATTATCTCCTTTCACTGTTTCCATGCCTGAGTTGGTCCTCCTCACTATTGGGACAACCCTCTGTTCTGGTGCGGCAAATGCAATTAATATGGGTAGAGAGCCTGCTTTTGATAGAAGGATGGTGAGAACTTCGAATAGACCAGTTGTTACAGGACAGCTAACTAGCAACGAAGCATACAGATTTGCTGGCTTGACTGGTGCTTTGGGTTGTACTATGCTTTGGTTTGGTGTCAATCCTACTGTATCCCTCTTGGGACTTTTTAATATCATTCTATACTCTTGGATCTACACCTCATTGAAACGAAAGCACATAATAAACACTTGGGTGGGTGCCCTTGTGGGTGCTATTCCACCGTTGATGGGATGGGCAGCTTCATCCTCACTTTCTCATCCAGGGGCATGGTGTTTGGCAGGTTTATTGTATGCTTGGCAATTTCCTCATTTTAATGCATTATCTCACAATATAGCCCTGCAGTATAAGGAAGCGGGTTATGTTATGACAGCTGCTGAAAATCCAAAATTAAATGCTCGAGTATCCTTACGTTATTCTTTATTGATGTTTCCCTTATGTTTCGGCCTCAGCTATTTTGATGTAACGGATTGGGTCTTTCAATTAGACTCGGCTATAGTGAATGGTTGGCTTACGGTCCTAGCTTATAAATTCTGGAAGCAGCAACGTGCAAACTATTCGTCCCAAAAAGGACCATCTTTAGAAGGGATAAATTTGGCCAACTCTCATGCCAGAAAATTGTTCTGGTGCTCTGTCTATCATTTACCAGCTGTATTAATATTGGCTATGTTGCACAAAAAAGGACAATGGGATAGATTATTCACCTACTTAGGTGTTAAAGATGGTGAAAAAAAAATTACTTAATCTTAGAGAAAGCAGCTCACACTACGTAGTAACGACCATTTGTATATTTGTATATATTTCAATCCTATCATATATTCTCATATTTTTTGTAGTATGAAATTAGCGGAATAGTATCAAGGCAATTGGGAAGCTGCCAGTGTTTCTCCATGCCTTCAAGGTGGCTTAATTATTCTTCGTCATTGAAATAAAATAATTGGCAACTAGATACAGCTTTCAAGAAGAAGACGAGAAAAATACTCCCATCTCAGCTCAAACTTTGGCTTGTCATTTTCTGTTTAATCTTGGGGGTTTTGAAAATATCTGGAATTCTTTGGTACATTGGGAAGTAACGCCTTGGGTATAATCATATAATTCTGAATTCAGAGGTGCACATGTTCAGTAAACAACGAGTTAGTTCATCTCAATACTAAAAGATGGTGATCCGTTCAAAAAAATCACTATCTTTGTTGTGGATTAGATAACTCAATGACCATGAAACATATAAATAGCATCATTTCAAACATCCGTTGGTTCGTTTACAGTCAAGTAACCTCTTCATCACATACAAAACCAATCTTGAGAGACATAGCAGTCTTGACTCAAACAGTTAGTAGCATTGGGACAAAAACAGGGTTCCTTATGACAATTATGTCGTGTCAATTACAAGTAATAGTATTTTGATTTTTCCAAAAATACATACCACTTATTGTCCACCTTATAGAGAGCTCATAGTATTGGAGACGGTCATGATCATGTTTGTTATCAAAAGAATGTCGAGCCTACTTTTTCTTTCTGCTCATACCATATCTTTTTAAACATGAATTTTATTACCATTTGTACTGCCTTCTTTATCTCCATTGCTTCAGCTGCAATTATCCCAAAGTCTTCAGAACGTTCTCTGCCAACCCGAACTGTCACTTTTCAAGTTCAATCCGACGTCCAAAGTGTTAATGGGAGTTATATCGCTGCTTTAGACGAAGGGGATGATTTCAATTTCTTATTCTTGAGTGATGATAATTCACTTCAATTAAAATATGACCCAGACTCAAGCACATTGTACAAAGAGGTTGGTCCTCAAAGCATCTACGGGTTTGATGTATTCCATGATATTGCTACCCTTTCTCCGCATGGAAATGGCACTGTAACATTAGATAACTTTTTCTTGAATTTCAACGGCTCCTCTGAAGGGTTTTACGCTTGTCAAGACATTAATGATGATGGAAATTATTCGCCACCAAGATTTGCTGTTGTACACCAATTGCCTACAGTTCCAGTTGAATGCCCTCCGATCAAGCTTAGAGTAGCTGAAATTGCCATGATTGCGTAGAATTGTATGTTTCGTTGGCCTTTTGCCCACCGCTTTGCCGCTTTCGTCTTCTATTTGATATCCTAAATATTAAAGATTATCTGAATAAATAAAAAAAATTCAATTTTAGTTAATTAGACACTCTTTCATTGATTACGCTTATATTTCGATAACAAAGTTATACATTAAGATCAAACCCTCTCTCCTTTAATTGTTCGACATTCCAGTTCCATGTCTCTTTACTAAATTCTTCACTTCTTGCTATTTTATTGGGCTTCGATTCACCACCTCCACAAGTAAGATATATTCCATTGTGCTTTTCTGAATCTAAATTCTTGTCCAAAGCAGCCCTTAGTGTTGCATAAGACCCATACTCTGAAGATACTGCAATCAAGGCATCTGCCAACCTAAAGAATTTAGACCCAATGGTACCCAAAAGACCGTTTGTAGTAAATAATGGATCATACAAACTGGTCGATATAACACCAGGGTGTACCGAAATAGCTAATATCTTGGGATAATTCTTCCCGAGAAGAGACATGAACTGAATGGCTGCAGTCTTTGAAACACCATACCTCACTAAGGAATAATACAACTTCGGGCTCAAATCCAAATTATCGTTGTTCTTATAGTAAGATTGAGCCATGTTATGGCCAAGGGACGAAAGGTGAACAACTCTTGGAGATTTTGATCTCTCAAGCAAAGGCAACAACTTAATCGTCAAGAGAAAATGAGCCATAACGTTCACTTGATACTGGATTTCTACGTCATCTTTGGTCCTCTCATACGCACATCCCATTAGTCCAGCATTATTGACCAATAAATCTAAATGCCTTTCTGCATCCATAAATTCGACAGCTGCCCTTTCTACTATCTTCAAGTCCGTTAAGTCACATTTGATATATTTGACTTCACCAACAAACCGATTTGCTGTTTCAGCACTTGTGTATTCTTTCCTTCTCTTAGTAGCTTCTTCCTTGATATCTTCAATGGCCTTCAAGCATTTCTCTTCATTTCTGCCAAACAAGTAGGTCTTGTAACCATGTAAATATAGATGTAAGATTGTGAACCATCCAATACCTTGGTTTCCCCCTGTTACTATCGCAATTTTTTGAGTTTCTTCAGGGTTGTAATACTCAAAGTCTTCAGGTTTGAATGTCTTTCTATGTCCTAAAAGCATGTTCATTAGATTGGCAAATTTCCACTTTTGCTATAAATCCAACCCGCGAATGAGTATCCCTTAATACGTGCACCAACCCTTCCCTTTCCAACTACTATTCTTGTGGGTATACAACTCATTTAAACATAGTAAATTCCCAGGTTTCCCTTTTCCTCAGTAACTTAGTTGCTTTCGTTTTTGATAGACAATATCAAGAGTTCTAAATGACCTTGAATATGATTTTGCATTAAACCAATCTCAATTGCATAAAGTTAACTAAAAAAACTCCTTATAAGCAGTACTTGAACGCTTATTTAGGATGTTATAATATTCTTTTAAAGGTACAAGCATACCCCCTTCTTTATCATATGAAATAATGATTACACCATAGAAATGTGATGTTAGGAAAATTACCAAGTTTATTGTTCAAAGATACTATTCTGTGAAAATCACCACTTCAGAGAAAGTACTAATTTAAAATACTTACACTTGAATTGTCACTGAAAGCTTGAATACTTTCATCGTACCACTCTTCTGCTTTTTCATTTTATTAACCAGCATGTTTTCTCAGAACAGATTGTATAAATTTGTATAGCTATAGTTATTTTGCAGCCAAGGGCAAGCAGCAGAGTACAACAGTTAGGGGCTTGCATTGAAATAGCCATTCTTAAGTTCCGGATCAATTCGTTGGTGTCTAATATATACAAAATATCCATTATCTATTCCTTGAACCTTAAACAATGAATCATATGTTTAGTGACTAGACAGTGAACCAATTCTATAGTTAGAGCCTTGGAGACAAACACTTGTTCCTAGTTCCCAACCTGTTTTGATACCAGCTTGGGGCCGTTAAGTACTATTAAGCTCAACTTTATATTTATAGGAAATTACAGTGGTATATGGTTATTTGTACTTATTTGTGATTTTCAGGATTTAGTGTTTAAATACTGGGACTTTGATTATTCGTGAATGGATACACACGAGGGTGAATGCTACTTGAAAACTGACAACCATTCACATGATAATCATACAAACCATGCTGTTAGTCATCAGCCTAAACAAGTCTTTAGCAAGATTTCTATTTTCACGAACGAGAAGCAGTCAGACTTCTCATGATGGTTTTTAACAACTTCAGTAGTAACAAAACTTTCTGATTTGGTTTCAATCCAGTATTCAGTCATTTGTATAATTAATTTTGATATAGTTTTCCTTCTCTAAAGTTTTAACTATAAAAGTGGGTGTAATTTAGACAATTATGATCGCCAGTTCATCAATTCTAATTTTTCGAGTTAAAAGCCCCTCCTAGTAAAACTATGTTTAAGTGATGTTTTTTTTTGGGTCTTCAACTCTTTTGACGTTTGGCTTAACATATATAAGCTATGACTATCGCCAACCGCACTCTTTCCCACCTCTTCCGAATATATCTCCCTATTAGCATTATAATGATTATTACTCACCTGGATTTCAGTAATGATCGTATGTAGAAATCTTTGCTTTTAAAAGAAGTAAACAAAGTCAAATAATTTAAGGGGAAGTTGTCTCTTCTGTAATAACATGAAGAGGGAACTACCTCCAATTTCAGAAATTGTGTACAAACAAACTTCGGATTGCCTGGAAAACTTCTATGACTTTCACGTTGATGCTTCTTTTCCAGAACTCCTCTCTCAAAATGTCCTCTCCGAGGTTCCTTCTTAGAGTGGCACTTATTGCAGAATAATAGACCCTTAATCTAGCTTCTTTTAAAACTTTGTGAGAACCTTACGCACCCTAGCTTACTTTTACCCGTGTGACATCAAATCAGCATTCTCTTTTGAGTAATAACTCGAAAATATTAGTCCGTATTTCTTTTAGTATTCCAAGCTTATTTGATGAGCAATGAGTTTTCGGGGATAGGGTGATATAATCTTGAATTATTCGTCGTGGGTCTTCTAATTTCAACTTTTTATTCTTCCTTTTAGGAGCATTGTGTAAATTACTTTCCGATTAAGTGCCAGAAGGAGAAAGACATATTTTGAAAAGGAATTTGTTGAAACTAGGTTGTTGTGCTGAAATAAATTAATTGATAAACCGAAACTAACTTTGTTTAACCTGTCAATAATGTTCTTCTAACCACAAGTTCCAGTAAGCATAAAATACGACTGAAATGAAAATTCAGTAAATCAATATAAATTAAGTTAGTTAATCAAAATGAATCAGGCACAATACACACTCCTTGTCACGGGAATACTGTCAAGCAGGTATACATTCAAATGAGCTCACCCTCGCAATTACTACTACACAAGATTTCAGGCAACACATATCCCAGTAGCTGCGGCTAAATTACATCGGGCTGTGTCTGGTTTTAAACCTGTTTATCGACCAAGTCAATTCAGAACATCAATCTCCATTGATAAAGACAAATCAACGTTTAAAAATTGAATATTCATCCAAATCTGCTGGTCTCACAGACATGCATAAAATCTTAAACACATGTCTATCATAACAACAATGTGTCTATCTTTGATTCTTTCGAGTAAAAACAATTTACTTGGTTATCTTTCTATTGACATAAGCAGGTTCCTACCTCAAAATATCTGAAAAGACTTTTCGGAAGTAAAAGCAATCTTCGGCTTTTTTGTAGGGAAGAAAAGAAGAACAAAAAGAACAGAAGAACAATACATTAATAGACCTGAAGCTAGTAACAACATTCACTAAAGTTCTCTTTTGGAGCGAGATCACGGGAAGGTCTACTTACTCATTAGTATTCTCATGACAGTAATATAGTGGTATGCTGATGCTGATTGATATTGATGAAGGGTTGTTAACATACACTAAGTTAACTTAGGTTCATCAATTGATATATTCCAACAGAATAACCTTATTTCAATATTCTTGTAACCTTGTTTCAATGACCCTCTCCCAACTTCATTTAGATACAACAGGAAGACATATAGTTATACGTTATATTCCTGCGTCAATTGGCTTCAGTTTCAAAGGAAATTTCGAGGGCATTACTACGATAATTGTCATGGGTTTAGTGAAGCTTTGAAGGATGATTAAGTCTATTGGGAACAAGTTTAATATACATACTCAAATGTTGGACAAATGGTATTTCTTCCTGCGAGTTGCCATTACAATAATGAGGTGCTACTCAGTTTACAGTAGTTTGCATGTTTATGATATCTACATTGTAATGTGAATGTGGTTGGGTTGAATTATTTGCAATACCCAGGTTCCTTTAATTAATGTTATTCAGTGAACGGGATAATTGAAGTGTCCTTCAGCTGTTACCTCAATTTCCTTGACGTCGTTTTTCGTTGTAAGCCAGAAGACACTCAATTTCTTGTAGACCAACTGTTGAACTTTTTCCAACAAGAAAATGGCCCACTCAAACTGATATTCCAGATACATTCTACGTAGGGCACAAACAAACCCACCGTTATCACTACCAATTCGAAGAAGAACTGCATTAGTATATGTTATCCAAGACAAGTACAATTGTTTAAGGAAGAAGTCTCTTGGACAAACATTATCATAAGTTTAATGTTTTACTGAATGCTGAATGTCGAATTTATCCTCACAACCTCATTTTTTGCGATCGAAACAGTAGCCGATCTCTTTGCATATATTCAAAGAATGTGCACAATCGTATTCAATCAATTTTTTATGGGCAATAATGATTATATTTCGATATTCTTAGCAAGTCACTAGTCCGAGGCTTTTCCGAGGATTAATCTCTCTTCCAACATAAGATTAAAGGGAATTAAGTTGACTTGTATCAAGTACCAAGTATCTTTGTAGCAGTATTATCCTTTCAACAAGGGATTGTTTAATCAAAAGTTACATTAAGTTGAGGAATTGGATTTGCTCCTGAAATAGATATCACGTACATTATTATATAGCAATAACCATGACAATATTACGCAACCGATTCCAAGTAAAAGCATATTGACTTGGACAAGGATGCTCAAACATACCTAGTAGTTGCCAAATCTTGAAAATCATTGCTTGTACGATTAAATGGTAGGGTTAGCGTTGGTTCGAAAAGCTTATCTTTTGTCCTCCCCATGAGATTGAATTGGGCAATTAGTGGAAATTGTAATCCCAAGAGTTATTCCTACTAAATTTGGCGACAAAGCTGGGATCTTGCTACTACTGCTAAGTAGGGCTTACGCTAGCGCCATCATCTTCCTTCAAGGTTATCTTCTTGCCAAAGCTTTTGGAAGACTTGACCTGCACCAACACAAGGACTGAAAAAGTTACTATTGTAGCTGCTCTCTCAATTACTAGCTAAAAACCAAATTGGCTCAAGAATTCCTAAATTATTCCCAAGCTTGTCAAAAACCGTGTGGGATACCGAAAAAGGAAGTTGAAGCCTAAATCTATTGAGACTATCGACAACGAGGATATGCAAAAGTTGATTCCTTCTTTGTTCGACTGTATTTGCTAACCTTAACTGTGTTCCAGAACCCGCCCACTTGTTAAGTGGGGCTACTTTTTTGTCTGGAGTATCCATGGCTACTTTATCTATCATGGCTCACTTGTTATCTAGAGGCTTACCTGGAAGAGGAACTGTCATTAAGAGAACGGCTGTTATTGTTGATAGTGTGTGGTCGACGTTTTGTTGCTCAATTTATGGGCAAATCATCAATAACTTTGGAGGTCCAAACTATTGCTGGTTTTAGAAAAAGCAAGTTTAGAAAAACAAATATCGTGCTTAATCTAGATTAACTTGTAGAATAATTGGTAGACACTAATGAGATGTTGCTCGACATAATTTGGTTAAAATTGTCCTGTTAGAAATACAATTCATCAGGTTTAGGTACTACCCTTGGAGCATTAACTTATTTTGATTTGTGTTGACATTAGATGTTGCTTGAAATTATCAATTCAAGCTGTAAATTCAGCATTAGCATGAAGCTTCTTTTGTTACTTTGATATTGGGAATGGGGATATTAAAGTTTCAACATGATTGTGATCACGTCTGATGATTGTGATCATACGTCTTTCCGTTTATTTTGTTATTTGGCCTTGATAGTGTGTTTGTTGAGCGAACGCAATTTAACTGGTTCCATTCGTGCTGTTATTATCATTGACTGTTAGTTGGCTGGGCCTGAGCTTTCCTGAGAGAATGTGGAATCAAGTCTTCTTGATGCTAGGATTATGTATTAACTATATCTATAGCACACCAGAACCTTTTGATACGTACTTAATCTCTAATCAAGAAAGTATGTGAATCAATTTGGATACAAGGAAATTATATTGAAAATCAGGTGCAACTTTCTTGTGAAGAAGAGTGTACTGCCCCAAAGTTTCATACTTATAAGTTCAAGTTCAAAGAGCTGTAAAAAAACTATCTACGATTCTTAAAGTTGTCTATACCAGACAAGGTGACGGGATGCCGGTTCCAAAGGTAAATGAATAATTTTAGCTTTGCTAATCTACCCCAGTGGGAGGAAAATTGACTTCTGGAATTAGTAAATGTTGAATTGAAGTTATTTGAATGCCTGCTTGCTTATTCTTATGACCAGCTGTGCACTGAAGCGTATTCATATTGATTCAGCTAATAGGCTTATACTGATTTGCTTAATTTTTACTTCAGCGGCAAATACTCCTTTTTATGCTTACTGGAACTTGTGATTAGATTAACATTATTGACAGGTCGTTAATATGCACAAGGTTAGTGTCGGCTTCCCAATAATCTTATTTCAACACCATAACCTGATTTGAACAGTCAAATCATGAAGAATTGTGGCAGGCTAACCTATGTGTTAGATTATGATTCAAATCCAGACTGCATGTTTCCATAGATGTTCAAACGACTCTGATTCTAAGTTCAGGAATTCAAGATCATAAGCAGTTCTTTGAGGATAATAAAACACTGGATTAATAATATGATTGATTCCTTTTGTAGCCTTGATGATGATTCTTTGCTCCCTCTCTCATAAGCTGTAGAATTAAGCTACTGGCAAGATTCACTTGGGTCTTTTGTCAAGGGGCTTATCCCGATTTAAGATGGTTTTTGTTGTAAAGTGCAATGGTTGATTGTTACTTTTTATCCATGTAAATTTTGTGTTATCTTGAAAATAGTGATGGGGGAATCAGAAAAGTGGAATAGATTTATCGAAGAAAAATTATCAGGAAACCCACAACTGAACTTACCAAGAAGGGATTTATTAATTACAAAGCTGCAATGGGTATAATGGAGTTTTGCACGCCGATAGGACAATATTTGTAGACTCAAAACTGCCTGAGGGTCAAGAGCGCTAAATAGAAACATAATTGGAAGGATAGAGAGTTATTGAAGAGTATAAGCCAAATAGCATCCCAAGTCGGCTTGAGTATTGATGTGAATAACCTTTTTGAGACAAATTTATTATTTATGGTATTCCTCTTATTAACACTGTATTGAATTAGAATCAGTATAGGTAAGAGATCATCATTATCTTTGACTTTATTAGTAGCAATAATCACTAGTTTACTGTTAGAAATCCAGCTTGAGAAGGAATGATAACTTTATGAACCTCTGCACTCGGTGGGAACAACTGCTGTCGCCAACATGACGGCGAGTATCTTGACTGCTCTCAAAAGTTAAATGGGAACTAGGAGGTGGTAGAGACAGCAGCTCAGCCCTAGCCTAAAGTAGTGAAGATACTTCAAACAAAAACTCATCCCTTTAGACGATATGGTGACAAGCGCAGAGTTGCAACAGAACTGAAGAGATGATTTGCTTACTTATTTTATTAAGCTGAGTGACAGTACCTTAACCTGTTGCTTATTATCAAAAGGTGACAATTTTTGCTTCTACTACTAACCTGGTGTGATCTTACATCAAAAAATAGAAAAGCTTGGCCTTGTTTTTGGTGTAGGTATTAAGTAGAAAGGTAGCGGGATGACGGAGAGAGTATGTGAATATGGGCCTGTTAGAGCATAGATTCCGAGACCTATGGGTGTAAAGGAATTCCATGTATGTACTATGCGTACAGAAGGCCCTCTTGGCCTTTATAATAATAATTTTGTTATTTAAGGCGATTCCCGGTTTTCGAACGGTAACCCTTTTTATGCCTAGTGGAGACTTGGACTAAACCATCCTATATCTCTGCTAGTTTCTTCTAGTGTGCCGAATTCTTCCGTTAAGATCTTCCTGGGTAATTTTGTGAGTGGCTTTGGTACCATTTCTTTATATGATCTTCTCATAAGTAGTTGATCTCCTCATAAGTTTTTAATAAATGACAAAGAAAAGAGAGGTCACTTTACAAAGTAAGAATTAAAATATGGTAAATATATGTGTTCATCCAATACTTCAGATATATCAAATTCGCTATGTATTGTTCAATTTGTAGAAGATGTACTTTTTTGAAACTCCCTCGAAACCCCATTGGAGTTTCATTTGTCTTAATTATGTAGCTTATTTATACTTTCTACGGCATGACAAGTACTTCCAACAAGCAATCGTGGCAGTCGTGTAATACGCCTATGTCCGAACCATGTTAAATCCATGCCGAATCCATGCCGAGTCCATGTCAAACTTAATGAAGTAAAGGGCGATTACTCATAACTTCAATGTTCACCATTTTATTTTGGTAATTAGGCTTCTTTAGATAATATGTCTGCTAATCCGTTTAAAAAGAGATAGATTTGACTTCTTTAATAAAATTCAGAGGTTGAGAAGTTTTGTGAATTTTGAAAATCTTTTACTTTTTAAACCCCTGGTTTTAATAACCAACAAAAAAAAAACAGATTAGGTTAAAAGGAAGAAATGTTGGAAGGACAATATGAACAGAAGAGTCAAACCCATCTTGATGGTAAAATTAATGGAGAGTTGTTTTAAGTTATTCATCTTGAAATTATGGAAGCTTCCACAGATTATCTGTGTTGGTTAGGTACTTGATTGGGAAACTACAACTTAGATCATTTAATAAGATAAATCTCCAGATATGTCAGATTGTTAAATATAAACAAAAACACTTCAATATCCGTTACGAAATCTTAAGAGCCAATTGTAGTTGTCTTGACTATGTGCAATTTGGAAACAAAGGTGTTTACTGTACTCAGCAGTATTTAACAAGTCTGGAAATAATCTTTAAAGTAGAGATCCTCCGCAAGCACTCTAATCTATCTAAAAATGAAATTTCTACACTACAAAAATATGGAAAGTACTAACTTAATGTAGTGGAGACCGATCAGACCCTCTTGCAAGACTGCAAGAGCGCCACTCAAGGATACAAAGCCTAACCACACGATCGATACAATAAATCCAAAACAAGTATCAAGCGTTAAGGATCCATTGTAAAGCTTAATCTTCTCCATAATTAGAACCCACTAATCTATTGAAGAAAAAAGATTGTGAGGCAGAAACAGGAGTGCTTGTTGACAAAATTCAGAGCGAGTCACTTAAACATGATACACAAGTTATAATAGAGTGTTGTTCCCAATCTTATACTACTTCTATTTCAAATTGAAGAGACTGCTTGCGAACTTTTTGTTCATGCATTAGCAAAAAAATTTATATTTATGTAGAAATTCCATGATTACCCGGATAAGAAACTCTTCCTCGTAGTATACGATAAGGTAATAACAAATGTCTATTTTCAAAAAGGAGACCGGGGGATTATGGACCAAACAGCATCGAGGAAGAGGAGGGTAGAGTTGACTGCCTTACAAAGTTACAATATGTTATTTTTGTAGTATTTGTGAAGATCTTTCAATTGCTTAACGTAGATAGAAACGTATACACAGTAATAGCTAAAATTAGCAAAAAAAACTTTGAAGATGGTGGTGAATTTAAACTGGACATCTGTATTCTATACGTGACTGCATTTTATATATTTGTTAGTCAAGCAGATTAATCTAATAGCGCATACCGGTTACTTTTCAGGTCTTAAGTCTGACCTAATTGGAGCTACCAAGGGATGTAATTGACTTAAATATGTGAAAGCCCACATTAAGAACATCATAGATATACATAAGATCACGGATGACCTCCATACTGTTCTATCTTGTTTTGGTGCAGCGACCCATACCAATGAATTTACAGCTGCAACAAGAATGAAAACAATCAAAACCGTATAACTTTCAAGAATGTTAGTAAAAAGCAAACAAAGAAAGAATATCCATGGTCGGAGACCTTCCACTTAACTTGCGAGGAATATAAATAAATTATCCTTACGCTTGTTAAATGCATCCCCTTGAAATTGAATCATAATATTATAGAATCAAGATGCATGTTTAAAACAGTAAGACCATGGAACTCTCTGAATAATAGGATACACATACCCACTCATTTAATGATCTCCAGACTAATAAGACGAAACAAAAAGCTGATTAAGTTGGAACTTTTTGAGATAAATCGCGGAAGGTGCGACTCCACAAGCCGTCCAGTGGTTTACACAAATATCATGTCTGAGTTACCTAAGCAGTTAATAAATTGGCTTCACGATGTGTTAAAGCCGCAATATATTAACAAGCAACTATGCTATACACATATTATACAACTATTACAGATACATTTCCCAGGGGGCTTAAGGATAAGGACACGAGTTTATACTTCCGATAGGTCAGGAAACTCTAATCTTTTGATCAATCTTTTTGGAAAGATAGATGGCAAAGTGCTGGTTGAGGTTTGGATTCCATTGAACTATCCCTTAGAAAGTACTGAAAGCTCCGATGAAATTACGGGTGGAGTACCAATTGTGTATGTAATTCCTGATGTTAATAAAGGGATCTACTTGAAGCCGGGCAACTTCCTTGATAGCCAAGGGAAATTTTATCACCCGTACTTGACAGAATGGTTCAAAAATAGCTTGAGTGACGCCAGCATCTCAAAGACTTACGATCTCATAAATTTATTTGGATTATTGAGCAGCTCATTCGAAGCAGAGTCTCCCATTTTCATTTCCAATGTGGACGCACCAAAGCTTCCACCCAAACCTTCTAAGATCCCACATACTCCCTTAGGTAATGATGATTCCACATATGGTAGCTATAACCGTCTGAGCCTTCACAATTTGCCGGTTCCACCTTCCAAGTTCTCGCCTTCGATAGGTTTGATGAGACAAACAACGGGTCCACCTGTACCAGAAAAAACAGGACCTGGTGATGAGAAGAAACAGCTGCAGGCTTCGATAAGGTATCTGAAGCCATTGCCATTACCCCGCGCCCAATACACGTCACGACCAGAGAATACAGCAAATACATCCAACCAAACCATTTCCTCAAACACAACATCAGCACCATCTCACAGATACTACAATTCACCTGAACCCAATCATAATACAGGAAGACAAGGAGAATTATGGACGCACCCACCAATGCCAAACCTCGACACATTCACCAACCAGGGTCAAGTTGACTTTTCAGGGAAAGTTGAAGACTTGATGGATAGAGACGATAGATCGTCTGATATCTCTGCAGATAAGAATGCATCAACTCTCAATAAATTGACTGATTCAATCAACCAGTGCTTGAAAGAATATCCTCAAAATTCTTCTCAGTTGATAAAGGAGGTTAACATTGATTCATTAAAGATCCAGCAACTATATGAACAGCTTAAATTTCATAATAAACAAGCAACAGCCAACAAGAGGAATCTAGAAGGTCATTCGAACTATTTGAGGGATCAGATAAAAGCATTGGGGGGTTTAAATACAGAATTACAAGTGATAGCTGATTTAAATGGACATGACACAAATCACGTGCACGTAAGGGGAAACCAAACACTTAGCTTAGATGAGTTGATTTTACCTGATTCAGTATTAACAAATCAGATGTATGGATTGGTAAGCGAAATCAAGGCTAACAAAGATTGTGTCGCCTTGCTAAGTGGCAATTTTCATGAGGAAAAAGAATTTATTACTGATGCAAATTTTGAGGCTTGTGTGAAAGCGGTTAGGAATATTGGAAGAGAAATATTTTGGTTAGAAGCTACTAAGCAAGAAATAACGAAGCAATTATTGATTTGATCAATATCTAATAGATAGCTCACAAGTTAGGGTAGCATTTTTTTTTTGGTAACAAACCTTGACCTGCATATAATAAATAATTTTTCGCATTATTCTTCATCTCATCTTATTCTTGTGAGTGAAAATTTTTTAGATAGACACTTGATACAGATTAAAATGTCTAAGGAAGATTTTGTCATAAAGCCTGAAAACATCGAGCCAAGCAAAGATACATCTAGTTGGCCCTTGTTGTTAAAGAACTATGACAAACTCCTTGTTAGAAGCGGCCACTATACACCAATTCCTTCAGGTTGTTCCCCATTGAAAAGAGACATCAAATCATACATCTCCTCTGGTGTCATAAATTTGGATAAACCATCTAACCCTTCGTCTCATGAAGTTGTTGCCTGGGTCAAGAGAATTTTGAGGGCCGAAAAAACTGGACATTCAGGAACATTGGATCCAAAGGTTACTGGATGTCTTATCGTTTGTGTTGACAGAGCCACTAGATTAGTTAAATCCCAACAAGGTGCTGGTAAAGAATATGTGTGTATTGTTAGATTACATGATGAGTTAAAGGATGCGAAGGATTTAGGTAGATCTTTAGAAAATTTAACTGGTGCATTATTTCAAAGGCCACCATTGATTTCAGCCGTGAAGAGACAGCTAAGAGTCAGAACCATTTATGACTCCAATTTAATAGAATTTGATAACAAAAGAGGATTGGGTGTCTTCTGGGCCTCTTGTGAAGCTGGTACATATATGAGAACTTTATGTGTTCATTTGGGTATGTTATTGGGTGTTGGTGGGCATATGCAAGAGTTAAGGAGAGTTCGTTCCGGAGCTTTGGGTGAAAATGATAATTTAGTCACTTTACATGATGTTTTAGATGCTCAATACGTTTATGATAATACTAGAGACGAATCATATTTGAGAAAGATTATTCAGCCTTTGGAAACTTTGTTAGTAGGCTACAAAAGAATTGTCGTCAAAGATTCCGCTGTTAATGCTGTTTGTTATGGAGCTAAATTAATGATCCCAGGTTTATTAAGATATGAAGAAGGTATCGAAAATTATGATGAAGTTGTTTTGATGACAACCAAGGGTGAGGCTATTGCTATCGGTATCGCTCAAATGACCTCAGTCGATTTACAGTCTTGTGATCATGGTGTAGTTGCCAAGGTGAAGAGATGTATCATGGAACGTGACACCTACCCAAGAAGATGGGGATTAGGTCCGATTGCCCAAAAGAAAAAGCAGTTAAAGGCTGATGGTAAGTTAGACAAGTATGGAAGAGCAAATGAAAGTACACCTGATTCATGGAAGAATGATTACAAGGACCATGAAGCAGAACCTGCACCTGTTGTTCCAGCATCTAAATTAGATGCCCCTGAGATCCAATTGCCAAAGAAATCGCAGGAGCAGACTGAAATTCAAGAAGAAAAGAAAGAAAAGAAAGAGAAGAAGGACAAGAAGGACAAGAAAGACAAGAAAGACAAGAAGGATAAGAAGGAAAAAAAGCGTAAGGCTGAAGATGATGAATCTCCGAAGAAAAAAAAGAAGTCTAAGAAGGACTAAATAGGCATGTTGTATTATTAGAACACTGTTCTTTATTGTGTATAATTTTTAAAGGAATGTACATTTGTGCGAAGTTATCGGTTGGCTGCATTATTGATCTCCGCGGTTCATCCCCCAGCCTTCATGATCTCGAACCTAATGGATTCTAATTCTGCTGATGTAGTGCCTATCTTTTTTGAGACAAAAAGCTTCGCCTGGAAGATAGATCTTTTTAGTAGCCATGTCAAGGGATTCTTACCTACCCGATGAAGAACTGATTGGCAATCATCTAATAGTTCCTTCGCCACGCTAGGCGTTTCTATGTGGAGCATGCGGATTAGATTAGCCAAAATTCTTGTTTCAGGTGCTAGATTATCCAGTGGTGCTGTTTCAATGAACTTTTTGCTACTCCTGAATCTATCGCTTGAACTGGACGCTGTGAGAGAATCAATTATCTTTTGGATCATCGATAACTCCAAATCTTTTTTCATGAACTGGAGAGGATTATTGCTTGAATTATTTAAGATATCAGAAACATTGGATATCAATTTCAGGACGACAGCAGTCTTTTCTTTATGGGTACTCTGATCGTTATATACGAAAGTGATCAAGAAAAAGATCTCTTGAATTGTCCGGAACAAGTTTACATCATTATCCTTAAAAGAATCATTGATATGCCTGAAGGATTTCCTGCTCATCAACGTATTTAATGCATTGGCCCTATTTGTCTCAATAACATCGGTGACAAATTCAAGATAACTCTGCTTACCTTGCACACTCATTGTTGAGGAAATTAAGCCTTCATAGTTTTTGAAATACAAAGACCTTTGGTCCTTTTGTTCCAGGTCAATTGATGAGGTGACAGTATTCACAAATTGTTGGTAATAGTGTGCATTGAATTGGAGCTTGGAGTAAAGGATCAAATGGTGGAAGAATTCTTCATGGGAGCAAGCCAAGTCACTTTTATTCAATGTACATGACTCAAAAAAGACACTGGTAATCAGAAGGGCTGACCTCAAAGGTGACTGTGCTTTATCGAGGAAGCCATTGCCAATTAACAGTAAGCCAATAATTATTCTGTAAAGGGACATGAATTGTTCAACATTGATCCATTGGATTCTGATATCAGTTCCACTTGCGAGCTCAATCAAGTTATTTGCGTTACAAGAGTTTTTAATTTTGATTGGTATCTGCCCATCTGATCTCCAGCTTCTCCACGAATTGCTCCGTTCTTGAGTTATTAACTTGTCTATGATCTTGGCTGATTTCCTAAAGCTTGTGTCGTCGTGCTCAAGCAAATTTCCAATAAGACTCAATATAAGGTAAAATAATTGAAGTTGAATGGGAATTTCATCTTGCTCAAAAGAGCTAGGATAGAGGGAATTTAGACTTTTGTAGTAGCTTTGAAGATCTCCCTTATTCAAGCAGTAGTATAAGTGGGTAACTAAAGCATAATGTCTTATGACGGGGTTGGAATTATTGATATGCTCTTTCATTCTTAACAGATCCCCTTCCATATTTTTGAACAAATGATGCATCTCGAGACGAAGCAATACCGAGACCAGCGAATCATGTTGCCAAGTTAGCTCATATGCCCTTCGCACTGCTTCTATATGAGGAGTGTGTTCACCCATATAGATCCTTTTTAGGATCTTTAGGTGTAAAGATGTTGCCATGATTCGGAACTTTGTTAGGCTATTTCTCTCCGCAGTTTCTAGGCATTTAATGCAGTATATTTCTGATAGTTCTAAATTAGAAGTTTCTTTAGACAAAATGTCAGCTAATTTGAAGTATGCAAGGCACCTAAGGGGAGGGGATAGTATTCTTTGATACTTAGAAAGTATGATTTTTAAACATTTGATAGCTAACTTAATCAGCTGGTAATACTTAAGTAGACCTTCTTTTGTATCACTAGATACGACTAAATTTTTGGCAGCAGAGTAGAATTTGTCAAACAATTTAAATAACCTCACGATTTCAGCGTCATTATTTTTCACCCATAGAGATCTATCTAACTTGTTGTCCATTCTTTCAAGAAATGACATCCATTTTACGCGATTGAAAATGCGAGTCTAACTCGCTGCAAATGAATACAAGATAATATCCTTCGAACAGACCGTAGTGCGCCTTTTCATTAGATGCGGACGACCTAGATAAAGAGGTTCACGCTCCTAAATCCTAGCTCTCCAAGCGTCTGTCTAGAATATTTCACTACCGATATTACTTGGAATACTATCAACAAAGATTCTCTTATAACATGTTTACGATTAAATTATATGTTACCAGAAATACAATAGTCGGACCTTGAAGTTCAGAATTTCAGGATTCTGTTGATACCAGCAGTGTATCTTCAGAAGTAGTATATGGCACACCACCCACACGATAAGCTGGCTGACAACTCTGTCTTTTAAATAGCTTTTTGGACTGCAACATGTTAAAAGGCTTCGCCAACTATGGGCGTAGACCAGAAATGATTAGAGTTGTCCTCGGTTAGCATCTCGAGCTTATGGATATTTGTGGACCTATCACTGAGCATTCAACCACGGAAGTATATCATTCCATTGTAAAACGCTTCTACTTTGTTTGTAAGGTATCTCCTTAACTACAGTTTCGATATTCGATATTTCAGATTATGCATTTCTCTAAACCTATTGTCCACTACACAAAAATCTTCGTATAACAACAGCAGCCTGAAAAATACTGGAAGTAATTCTAATCATACACTAGATATGAAGCGACAAGAGCCTAAGAACAGCCTAAACATACATGGCGTGGCATACTTTAATACATTGATCTAGTAGAATGTTGAGAAGTAGAACAACATTTAGGTTTACAGATAAAACTTCTATTATACAAGGAAGAATAAATTTACATGGGGAGATTTAGGGTAATCATTTTGACTGTTTTAGTTCATTTTGAAGATTTTGTCTCAAGATCCTCTCTTGCCCTAATTCAATTTCATACTGATCTTGGATATCGCTTACAATCTTTCTGAATTCCTTTCGCAAAATACCATTGCTAGTACTTTTAGATCTTTCTTCATCTTCTCCATGTTCTCCTCCTATTTTATCAATTTTCAAGAGGTTTAACTGCTTTCTCAAGTTGGCTATTTCCTCATCCTTCGAGTTCTCTTCGCTAATGACAGCATCAGTTATATCAGCAGAATGATTCCCATTTTTTTGTCGTTCTAATTCTTTTTCTAGAGTGTTGATCTTTTTTCTATAGTCCTGAATAATTTTAAGGGAGCTTTCCCTAGAATACTCAAATTCTTTTATCAAATACTGGTGGCTGAATCTCAAATCACTCAATGCAGTCTTGTAATCATTGAGAACCTTGACATCAGAGTTTGAAGGATTTGTGGAAAATATAGAAGACTCGTTCAATATTGATGTGTTATTGATATCAGTCAAATCATTCGCTATATTTCTAGGACTGTTCTCTCTTGTTGAGGAATAGGGGACAGCTGAATTGGTCAATGAATGATCGAAATTATCTAAAGGGCCAGATGGGGATGAGAGAAGCTTGTCCACACAATTCTTTATCCACTTAAACTTGTCTTCCACAGAATCTGTGTCATCACTGGGTGGTGGCAAGTTTATTCCCTTTTCAACTGAAAGAGATACGATATGGCCGATCAATTTATCAAAAATCAATTTGTAATTACCCGTTCCAGCGTTCAATCCGGTCAAATTTAGATTATTTGAAATCTTGATATCTTCAACATAACCCAATAAAAGGCACGATAAGTTATGGTTATTCAATTTGGTCGATAATTCGTTGATCTCCTCACCCAATTCAATGATTTTAGAGTTCAACAAGTTATTAGACTTCACAATCTTTACCAAAATAGCTGCATCAATATCTTCATCCACTACATTGCTGATAAATTGTTGGGAGATGGATAACTTAGATAAATAGTAATTCTTTAATTCGGTCTTTTCATCCATCAATGACTTGATTTTCTTTATGGAACTTAAAGAGACAATCAGCCTTTTAGTTATTTTACTGATTTCAAAAACTGAATTTTCAATCAAAACTTTTAAATTAAGATAGTTTAATCTTTTATTAGTGTCAAACAGAACTTCAGACTTATCAGACTCACTAGTAGGAGTAGATATCAAACTGGGAATTTCTTCTATTAAAATATCTCCCTCGTCCAATTTTAACTGTAAGTGATTATTGAAGGATGAGTTGAAAACATCCTCGTTATAGATGAACTCATTACGGTGCCCTTCGTTTTCGAGTTGGTCAAGTTTCGTCTTGTGTTCCTCTTCGAGTTGAAACTTCAACAAATCAGGAGTTGTATTCGACAAATTGTAAGCTGGGTCACCTTGGAAAGGGGAGGTCTTAAAAAAAGCTTCAGATTCAATCATTCTTGGAACTCACGCTATAATGGAAAGAGTAGAAGAATATTGGTAATTTTTCTTGGGTTTGAAAAGAGAGGATGCCTTTGTCTAGTACTAGTGAGCAGGAATGTTAATGTCCTCCAAGCTTCAAGCCGTGCTGTTTACGCTTTTCTATTGTACCTGAGGAAATGAGGATCTGGCAGTATTTTCAACACTGAAACTTACGCGCTTTTTCTTTTCTCTTTGTTGCGCGCGCGTTGGTAGTGTCTGTTCAAGATTTGAATCCATTAACATTGTTGGCAATATCAGCGACAACAGTAAGCAGTGTCAGCAATAGGTGACGTAACGTGTAATACTAAATGAACATATGGAGAATGGAATGGAAAAATTAAATTTCCAATCTAATTCTAAGCAAAAGGATCCACTCGCTCGTATTGAGCCCAAGCCTAGTGGCCACATCCGGTTTGTCCTGTTCAATGTCAATGGTATCAAGACCTTGGGTAACTACTATCCTTGGAACAAGTTTAATGGCGGTTTCAACGATATGTTTAAGTCTCTAAGCGGTGATTTTGTATCGCTCCAAGAACTCAAACTTACTACTGGCAATATTTCCTCTATTAATCTTACAAACTTACCAAATTATATGTCCTTTATATCTCTTCCGAAGGAAAAGAAAGGATATAGTGGGGTAGGTCTATTCGTTAGGATTCCTGATCAGCATGAATCAGATCAAGTCAAGTATAATTTGAGTGTCATTAAAGCAGAGGAAGGCATCACGGGGTATTTGAATATATCCAAAGATCCAGGTAACACTACAAGATATGTCGACCTTAGCAGTTCTGATGCTGTCGGTGGTTATTTAAACAGTGGAAATTACGAATTGTTTGATGAGAGAGAGGCTTTGAAAATAGATTATGAAGGCAGAGCAGTGGTTGTTGAATTAGCAAATAATCTAGTGATATTCTCCTTGTACTGCCCTGCAAATTCGATGCATACCGAAGAGGGTGAAAGATTTAAAGAAAAATTCATGGAATACTTGATAAGGAGGTGCCAGAATCTTAAAAGTATTGGGAAAGAGGTGTTGATTCTAGGAGATATCAATATTAGCTTGAGCCTAATTGACCAAGCAGATGGGATAAATGAAAGAAAGATTAAGAAAGTTATCAAGTACTTTAATAATGGTGATCAATTCGAAAGTGAAAATAGGGAGGAGTGTATAAGATTCAAGCAGGAACGGTTTTCAAGAGCTTTCTTGAACAATTATGTTCACCAGTCTATACCATTGCCTGGATCAAATCCTTCAGATGTATTCCTTTATGATACCACGAGGTCGTACCAGGGGAGTCAGATGGGCATTTATACTTGCTGGAATACGTTGAATGGGTCAAGACAAACAAACTTTGGATCTCGTATTGATCTTATATTAGCCACCAAGGAATGGGCTAAGAGAGTTAAATTTGCGTCACACTGGCCATTTTTAATGGGCTCTGATCATTGTCCAGTTTTCTCAGACTTTGAATTAGATGATAATATTGCTCGAGACAAGATGCAACCAACTAAGCTTGCTTTTGAAGCAGGTTCTTTTTACAAGATCGTTAAACACCCTGATATTTCTACCATGTTTAAGTCCATGAAAAAAAGAAAAACAGAATTTAATGTTAATGATACTGAATCTGACTCCAGTAATGCCGTGGAGAAGAAGAAAAAGTTAACCCTATCGACTCAAAAGAAAGAATTCAAAACAAGCCAACTATCAATTTCTAATTATTTTTCATCAAAAAGCACGTTACAGACACTAAACCAGGATCATTCTACAGACAGAGAAAGTAGTATTAGAAAAGACACGGGTAGTATGGGTGGATCAAGACTGAAGAAGCTAGACTTGTTCTCGTTCTATGGTACTCCTCCAAAGTGCTCTCATGGTGAGCAATGCCAAATGAAGACCAGTCTCAGAAATCCTAATACCAAAGGTAAGAAGTTTTGGTGCTGTCCTAGGAATTCCGTAGGGCTAAATAAAGAAGGGAGGTGTTGTTTCTTTAAATGGGTAAATAATAAATAGAAGGGAATATAGAATATGAACCTTTTAAACCCATATGTATTAGCCCACAATTTTAATCTATATGCTAAAATTACAAAGTAAAAAATTTAATATACAAATTGAATGAAAAAAAACAACCACGACTCATCAAGACTTTCTAAATTCACTCAACACAGGATAGATTGCTTCGAAAGCAGCATAGATCTCTTCTCTTTGTTTTGCACCTGTTAAAACAATCTTCCCTGAAACGAAAATCAATAAGACAATTTTAGGTTTAACCATTCTATAAATAAGACCAGGAAACAATTCAGGTTCATAAGACGAGAAAGTTCCGTGGCTGAATGCCAAACCTTCAAGTCTGATAGGAAATTTGACATCACAAGATCCAACAATGTTTTGAATTTTGAAGTCAGTGAATTTAGCATTAAATCCTAATTTTTGGATAATTCTGGCATACTTTCTTGATGCAAGTTTGGAATCATTTTCAGATTTTGCACCAGTGACAACCATTTTACCAGAAGCAAAAATCAACGCAGTAGTCTTTGGTTCTCTGATTCTCATGATGACAGCAGCAAAACGCTTGGGGTTGTATTCGGCATTTCGGGCATGTAAGGCAATGGTCTTCAAATCCAAGCGACAATCCAAGTTGACCGTTGCCACTATATTCTGTAAAGTTGGGACTATACCTAGAGCTGAACCATCATCATTATCAGTTTTCGGTTCAATTATTCCATCAGCTTCTTCCTTTTTAGCAAGCTCATTTTGTTGTTCTACACTTATACCTTGAGGGTAAGATAAGGAATCTGCACCAGTGAAAGCCTTTGCTTTTGCAGGAGTGATAGGTAACTTTAATGAGTCCATTCTTAGGGAGCAGCTTAAACTTTAAACAAATAGTTCAGTTCGGATTAAATTTCAAGTAAAGTGAGATGACAAGCTAATGTATCCCAGTGTAAGGGTGGATATGTGTGTATATATTAGGAGGATTATACTAAACAAAATACACAAAACCAATGAGTTTGGGTTTTTGCAGTCTGATTACCCGATTAGGAAGGAAGCTCGTTTTCAGCAAAAAAAAATCAAGGGGAAATGCCCGCGCTTTTATACTAACAGAAAATTATCCGGGTAACTCAATATATTTCGCGCATTCGTTGAGATATTCAAATGGCAATCAGAGATCCAAGCAAGCTTTGATTCATTGTAAGCCAGGCAATGTAAAACTTTTCTTAGAGCAAGAAGACTTTCAAGAATACTTTAATGGTCAAATGATGTAACTTGACAAATCTAGTCATGCAACAAGACTAGAGAGAAAAAGTCTAACGCTCTTTTAATAGTTTATTTCTCTTTTCCTTTCTCTTCAATCTTTCAACCTTTCTCTTGTGCATCTTAGAAGCCATCATCTCATATCTTTCTTTCTCATCCTTTATCTCCTTTCTCCGCTTGATTTCACTAAGTTTTGCTTGTTTTGCGTCTGTCTTTTCCTGCTTCAACTCTTGCATTTTAGCCTTATACTGTTGTTCTTGTAGTCTTTTTTCATTTCTTTTAGAAAAAGTGCTTTGTTTATTAACACCAAAACTTTTTACTCTAAAGGCCCCCTTTTCTTCTTTCCATCCTTTTCCATTGACCCTAACACCTTTTCCTGAATCTTTTTCTGCCATTGTGCAAATGAAAATTTATTTTGCGATGGCGCGGAACAAATAAATTCATGCATATATTGAAAACTAAACGTACTTATTCATCATAAACCTTAGCTTTCTTGTCAATAACTAACTTGGACCTTCTAATCCACTTCCTTGACCGCGTAAATTTTGAAAATCCGTCAACATAATCACCGTTTTCCCAGTTGTTATCAAAGAACTTCCAACCGTTGTTCTTGTTCTTGCTATATTCCTTATCTATGGTCCATTTTTCGTCTAGCCACTCCCACTTATAGTCATAGAGATCATTATTAAACGTTGGGGGCTCAAACTTTGATAACTCGGTAGCAGGCTTAAGGGATTCAGCAAAACAATGGTTGCCTCTTTCATGTGGTAGAAGAAATTTAGACCAGCCAATTCCTATCCATCTTCTCTCATTTTCTAAAACTTCGAATAATATCTCTTGTTTGAGCCTTGTAGGAGATTCTATGCTCTTCTTCGTGATTTTGAACTCCCCCAAGGAAATCTCGCTTGTCCCTAAATTCACAGGTTTAGTCTTATTCTCAAAATTGATCTTGATATTAAGTCCTGTGAGGTAGAACACGATTATTCTTACGTATATAGAACGCCACAAAAGCCTTCTCAAAGAGTATGACCATGGAGAGTGGTAACTCAAAACAAAGAGCCCCGCTAACCAAAGAAATCTCCGCGGTGAAATGACATAATTAATGAAGAATAAGTGCAAAGGTGTTAGCAATAAACTTACCACGAATAATTGGGCAAAATTTTTAATCTTGAAATTCTGGCGTTTAATTGGTCTCAAAAGCATTTCAAATCTAACAGTTATGTTATGCAAAGTATGTAATATCTCGTCAATTGTTGGCTTTTCATTATATTTAATGTCAAATAAAGTCGAATTGAGTATCCAAATGAAGTATGAAAAAGAAAAAGCAATGAACAAAGGTAGTATAACCAAGCTTATACTACTCCAGTATACCACAACAATAGAGTAAACTATTATGATAAGGAGATTGGTGTATGGGTCATCGTTTGTCCAAGTTATCACTTCTAAGATATTATCAACAATAAGCAAGTAGGGGAAGATTCTTGACAATATAGATGATAAGATTGGGCTATCAATTAAAAGTTGGTTATTGTTGCTATTCCGTAAGAGCCTTGTATCCGATGGCTGGAAATTAGCATATATAATATCGCTGTCATTCATCCTATGAACAGTTGTTTAGTAAGAAAACAGTCAAGTTTCGTCAGAGTTCGCAGCGCATATGAAGTTTTTGTGGGGAGTGTGGGTAAGTTATAGAGTATTAAAACGAGAATTCCAGAAGGCGGGTACAAGACATTTAGCAAAACGATTAAAGCATGGGAGACTAACCTAATAGGGGAGGAAATCATGGTCAATAAAGTGAACATCCGAGGTCTATGTCTACGTCAACGAAGACAAACGATGTTGCGAAATGAGGAGTAATTTGAAGCCGCTTCAAATTACTAGGTAAAGTTTCAAATCAGTAGTGTATTTCTTTTGCAGCTGTACCATCAAGTATTTTGGCCTTTTCTGATAGAGGTAGTATTCCTTGCACTAGTTCTCGTGTTATTCAATACCGCACAAGCGTGCATGTTTTGATCCGAATCAACATTGTACAATAATACAAGGAGCCGCGCAGACTTTAAGGCTCGAATAAAAGCTTATACTAAGGCATTTTCAAAGCTTCTGGGAGCTCCAATGTCCCAAAGAGATTTCCAAAACGCTTTATACCTCAAGTTCATTTCGATCACTTTTGTTCATCAGATTTCGTTAATACCGAATAAAGTTCAAGGATATGAAACTTTTTTTTCTTCTAAGAGGTCATTTTAACTTCAGCACTGTATGTTGTTGAACTGCTTACGGGATGGTGACGAGGGAAAACCAACTTCAAATCACAACATGTTTGATCATAGAAGTAGCTGTTTAAATATTATTTTTGGATGAACACATCTTCCGAAGGAAAGCGAAAGTGATAATGTTTGAATTTTTTGCAATCATAATTGATGTTACAATGTATTGGAATATCCGTAACCTCTTAAGACAATTCAGGTAGCACAAAGTTCGGCTGATGAGCTTTGGCTTGGTTTGATATTAAGTACAAAACTGAAAATTGCTTGATTATATTAGATAACAAACCACTTTAGGTTTCTAACTTTCTTTAACACAATACATCTAGAGTGTTTTCCGTTGTTTCTAAATCCAACAATTGGTTCTGTGGTCTAGTTGGTTATGGCATATGCTTAACACGCATAACGTCCCCAGTTCGATCCTGGGCAGAATCATTTTTTTTAACCTTTTAAAAACTGTAACTCGTCTTGAAAATTAAATCAAATGGGTTTCACTTGGCAGCTGCTTGACACCCGCAGGCGAACAAATATCCATTAAACCTATTTACAAAGTTGCTTTGTGGTTAACGCTTCCTTCTCTTATTTATGAAGAGTAATTCATTATTGATTGCCTTGTTCTTCGTCAAATCATTGAAATATAAGTTCTCCTCGATCAACTTGTCATTACCCAAGTAGAGTATTTTGATATAATTTCCAAAACTGATAGCTACAGACTTGAAACCAAACTTTTCTATGCAGTGGATCTTGTTAGATATTAAACCAGACTTCAAGTTGGGTATTTCATATTCAACCATTTTGCTATCTGTCAATGTTATTATAAATCCTTCCCAAGCTATACTTTGTTCAGTTTTGCTTTTCATTTTAGATTGCTTCTTCCTTCTAAGGCTCTTCAATTTGCTGGTGTTAGAAATCGTCAGTTCCTCATCAAATGCATCATCAGAAATGTCACTCTCTGACATTTCGTCCACTTGGTCTACTGTGGAGTCTTTTACCCCAATAATCATATTGACATCTGTCAACTCCCATGCTTTGATATCCTCATACCAAATCTGTTCTTCAGCAACGTCATCAAAACCAGCACACCGGATTTCTCTTGGGTCTCTCTCAACTCTTAGACATATATTAGTCCTTGATTTCTTGTTCTTCACCTTGAATGTGTGGATGATAAGCGTGTCAGCACTGAAGTCTTCATAAACTATCGATAACGTCTTAACGGAAACACAACCACAGAACTTGCAGTGCGTTGGTTCCAGGTGGGCAACCTTGAAACTTGTGGGTTTGAAATGGCCCACATTTATCTTATGGACAATTATACCTGTTTGTATATCTATTAATTCAGCAACAAGATTATTCACACGAATTATCATACCAATAAACTCCAACGTGACTATGATGGGTTTATTTATTTCAACAAGAGAATTAAAAGGGTCGGGGTTGTCGGAACCGATCCCCAGCCTCTTTACCTCATTCTTGGCTTGAAAGCTGTAACTATTGTATATCGATGAAGAAGTTCTTGACATTGGGGTTGTTAAAGGCACTTCAACATTGTATTTATTGTCTGTCGTGTCCAATTTCAAAAATTTCCATTTGTTATTAACAGCGACAGCAACGAGAATATCTTTATTGTTAGCTTGAAAAACGATTCTATCGTTCACTCTGGGAGTAATTAACTTCTTCGCTGATTTCAATTTAAAATCATCACCCTCCTGCTCATCGTAAAGATCCTCAATAATATTTGAAAGAAGTCTCACTGTTCCATTCACACAGGAAATGGTTAAAATATCCCCAGACTCAAGCACGAGTATGAAATCCTTCTCAGCCTTTGACTCAATTCTCGGGTAATTACCATTAATCGAAACATCACTGTTTCTCCTTCCATGTTTGAGTTTCTTCATATGGAGAAACCCAGGAGCTGTTCTTTCTCTGAAAAATGACTCCAAAATCTTATCTTCTGAAAGATTCACATCTAGTGAAGCCGTCCAATGGAACTTAGATAAACTGCGACTATAACACCGAATAAGCTTGTACTTATAATTGATTATGATTATAAAATCACCGTCCGAGCTTATGTTTGAGTAGTTGATTGGCCAAAATTCAAGTTCCTTATCATCAAGACCAATAGTTGAAGTAAGATCTAATGGGGGAGATGAGCTCAAAGGTGACCATATCATAACTTTGTGGTCAAGGCCAACAGATAATAAAAAGGAAGAATTGTTAGATTTCAACTTTATCACGTCCAAGTAATGCTTTCCATCGAGATCAATTGACTTGAATACCCTATTCTCGAACAATTCGATTTTGTTACCTTCTTCTAGGACAACCTTGAAGTTTGATAACCTGAAAACTATGAACGATAATGACAAAATTAAAGTTACTGTTGCCATAAATTCCAAGTAATAGAACAAGTCGAAGTCCACCTTCTGAATCCTCATGATCGATAGTATGTTCCCCTCATAGAATAAATTGTAAGGCACGTAAAGCACCCAGTTAGTCAATACCATAAAGAAAGTCATCAATTGTAGAGGAGGGAGAAACATAAGCCAGGACTTAAGTGTGAGGGGGTAACGAACGAGTGTCAATGATGTTGCCAATGAATGGCGCCAAGAATCTCTAGAAGGTTTATCCCTTATTAAGAAACTCGTAAAAACATTCTTCTTATTGCTTGAATCATCATTAAGAATGCTGGTTACATCGGTCCTATAATTATCAATAATGATTAACCCTACTATGAAAGTTAGTTGTAAGAAGTGTTCAATGAGTAAAGCCCAAAATATCATTGCATAAAGTCTTGAAATTTTCAAATTCAAAAAGGTGAAAAATAGTCCAGAATAATAATACTTGAGTATCAATACACAGACCAATTGTACACATTTCAATGTTGCCAAATCAAGTGCCAAAATCTTTGATACTTTAGGGATGGGCAATTTGAATACCGAAAGTTTCATTAGCCTTAAAACCCACTGAGTCAAATGGAGCTTTTCATACCCCATATCTTGATCATTTCCAATACCCACATAGAACTTGTACAATCTTGTTTGGAGAAATTTCGAATCACTAGAGGAGTAGTCCTGGCAATTAGATACATCATGAATGACTCTTATCAAGTTTCTCGAGCTGACAAACATAATAGTCAATAAGAATGATGCTCTGGTAAAAAAATTTGATGGCTGAAACATTTGTTCCCAGGATTTTAAACCCGTAAAAAACTGGAGGATAGTTAAGGCAGCCGTGACACTAAGACATACCCCTATACTCCATCCAAATATGATTCCCAAGCTTGAACGCACTTTGTGAAAGTTCGAAAGCGAGAGGTAGAGATGAAACATGAAAAATAGAAGCATTATAATCATGAGTGATCTCAAGACTATAGTGACGAAGTTAGCTATCCCATGTCCATTTATAAGCAAGAAGTAATTCACGAATTCTTTCACGCTGGCATCGTTATTGATTGTGTGGACTTCGTATGCACCAAGGCACAGGGAATTGAAAGTCCTGGTTGTAGGCTGCACCAAGTAAATATTCAAACACCTTGCACCGGTTACAAGATGATTTACGTACCTTATTTGGTCAAGATACAACGAATTCATGTTGTAGTTATTCAAGTAATTGATTGTAGAGTACACGTATTCAGAAGGAAATGGCTTGGATAAATTAAGATTCCAAGTGAAAAGCGGTGAAATAAGTATCATAGGTCCCTGATTGGATTCAAGAAACTCAACAAGTTTAACATTTAAACTATTCAAGTAGTCATAGGTCAAAACATTTTCAGACTCAAATGTTATTTTCCGAAGCAGAACTCCCTGGGTATCTGAATGAGACAATTTTTTTATCTCTTTGAATCCATAGTCATAAGTTAAAGTGCCCCCTTCTGAAAAGACAGATGATGGTGACTCCAGTTCATGGAACTGGGAGAAATGACGATATTGGAACCAACTATTTATTCTTAAAGTTGAGAAGTCATAGTTTGTGCTGTACCCAAAAGTGAAGATGAAGAAAATGGGTATTAGTACCACAAGTTTTGGGTGCTTAACGAAAAGTTTGATGGCCCTTAAAAGATGAGGGTTGACATCTGGTGACATTCGCAAGGTATATTATTAAAGGGATTGAATACGGGATGGTATATGTCGATGTTAGTCGGATTAAGAGACTTATAACAAGTATGTGGCAAGTATGTGTGAAGTTGCAGTATGGCGATAGTTTAAAACGGATAGTGTCAAAATTCCATAAAAAACAGTGCGAACATTTACGCTTATAGTTTATTAATACATAGAAAATACGAGGTCACTTTCTACCTAAAGCAGCAATGTTTAACCCATTCATTTGGTTCAATAGCTCATCTATCTTTCCGTCTAACAAGCCGTTTGAGTACTCGTCCCGGGAATTCAGATCTAAGTATTGCTGGATTTGAGCTACTCTTGAGTAGCCTTCAGTGCAGAACTTTAATTGGATTTTAACTAAGCTTTCAAAAGATGGATCATAGAAAGGTACACGGAGGCTAATCAATTGAGGTAACTCTTGCTTCAATTGTTCATTTAAGTCGTCAAATATATCCTTAGCCATGGCCAATTCTTTCTCTGCTCTTGGTAA
The DNA here is from genome assembly GCA_030563605.1 of Yamadazyma paraphyllophila. NCBI lineage: Eukaryota > Fungi > Ascomycota > Pichiomycetes > Serinales > Debaryomycetaceae > Yamadazyma > Yamadazyma paraphyllophila. The sequence goes on from JAJMJO010000001.1 coordinate 1,621,193, forward strand.
CTTTCCTGCATCCTTATTGGGTTTATCGATAAGTCTTCTTACCTTTGCCTTACATTGGTCGTAATCAATCTTTTTGTGTGATCTCTTCTTGATGGCCTCATCAATCTCAGTGAAATAGTTTGCAAATTTGGTTACTGGATCCAAGATAGTCTCTCTAAATGGGCCATCGATTTGTTTCACCGTTTCTTCGTCGAATTCCCTGACGCATTGGAGATAATATGATCCAACACTGGCATATTGACTTCCACCTTGTTTGCTTTCTTCGTATAAATTATTCACGATTTCTGCGATATTTACCTGGGCTGCAGTTACAGCACGTAAAGAGTCAAGGTATCCCTTACTGGCTTTCTGAAGATTTTGACCTGCGGTTTTGAGGGTCTTGTATCTTCTCTCTTCGACATCAAAATCCTTGTCAATTGTCTTATCCACATCTTTAACAGTAACCGACATCCCGGCTCTGTTTACAGCCTTTTTAAACCCACTCCACGACATGCTGAAGAATGATTATTCGCGAAATTCAAGGAGCTGTGGTTGACCCGAACGTATTTTACAGAAAATGCGGAAATAATCTTGGAATGAGTGAAGTGCAACAACAGAATCCCCTGCACAATAAAGAAGACGTGCAAATAGAAAATAGAGAAGCCAGTGAAGTTAAGAAAGGAAAATCTACACCTATGGATAATATCAAAGGGAAGGACGAGATAATTGAAGAAATTCTCTCACTCAAGAGGTCTATTTCAGACCTAATAGGCAATGTTAGAGACACTCGCAGTCTTTGTAACAAATATGAAAGTAACAATCAGTACCTTCAAGAATATGTGGGGACCTTGATGAAAGACACAAAGTAGAACCTCAAAGGAACTACAACCTAATCATTTATAGTTTATACAATATTTGATTTATCATGTACATTAATCATATTCATTATTTTCAAGTATCTGGAATCCGAGATAATTGCACTTCTCCACCGTTAGTGATATCCTTGAGAAGTTGTTTATCGATCTCCTGAGCTTTTCTAACTTCTCTGCTACGATTATGTATAGATGTTGAGCAGTAAGCAGAGGCGCCCAGCCAAGCTCCCAAAGCCTTGATGCCCATTACTTTACACACTTGAGTTGGGTCCGTTCTTTCCTTCAACCCTTTTAATATAGCTGACTTCAAACCGGGTATATGACTTAGTCCGCCCTCGAATATTATATGGCTTAATAACACAAGCTCTGTGTCAACATTCGACTTCTTAAGTGCTCTCATAATACACTCAACGGTTCCAAAAATCATGCTTGAAATAACCTCTGTCCTCAATCTACCAGGAAATGTGAAACCATTGACTTCTACATCCAGTTGCTTGGATTTCTTGCTAACGAACACAAATCTTTGTATAAATGTGCTTACTGTTTTGTAAAAAATTTTTTCTTTGACAGCGTGATTTCCGTCTTGTTCGAGACATTGGACGATTCTGTAGTGTAGGCTCTCGCCGGTTAGAACTGGATAATCATCTAAATTTCCCTCACATTCGAATTCTCCCACAATTCTGTAATCCATTACCAGGTATACTTTAACTGTATACCAGTTAAATTCCACTACTAGCCCGTCGTTTGAATTTCCAGAAACAACAGACAACACCGGACTTGGAATGAATTGTACACTCCTCATTCCAAGATTTACCAACAATATCCTACTGATGGTGAACTTATCTTTAACCGAAAATTTATTGTCAAGAATAATTATTTTGCAGCTATTTGCAAAGATGGGGAAATTGGAAAAGAGATCAAGCAATACTCTATGAAGACTCAATTCCTCTATGCTATTCATCCAAAACTTCAGATCTGATTTGTATAACTCTATAATTTGTTTAAAATCAGATTGTATGAGGTGATTGAAATCGTTCCTCTCACTGGTTGAGACTGAGACATCATTTAATTGGAGATGGGCGGGACTCTTTGAAGTAGGAGGATATCCAGAATTTTCAATTGTGATTTCTGTCGCAGCGCATCCTCCTCTGCCCGCTCGAATCTGTCGAGTTCCTATGTCTAATATTACGTACAACGATTCATTCATGTTTAAAAAAGTGCGATCGCAGAGATAATAGAATAATTCAAATGTTCATAAATATAAATAAATCTATAACAAAGCTAACTCGTCATCATCCATATCCATGAAATCGGCATCTGCAGAACCCTCCACACCTGTGTTTCCTGTTCCATTAACCGGCTCAATTTGTTGTGTGTGTTTGAGCTGTTCCTTTTGGTGTTGTTGCAATTGTGATAAGTCCCAGACACTTACACCTTCTTGGTCTTTCGGGTTTGTTGGTTGAGCTAGTGTTCTTAGGAATTTCTTCGCATTGGCCAAAGCCATGTCTGTAGATAAGTTCATGTCTGAATCGTTAAGACCTTGCGCTATCCATTTAGGTAATTGATTTTTCTTTCTGGCGAATCTCCTATCTGCTAAAACCATGATTCCGTAATCATCTTTTCCTCTTAAGACCCTACCCAAACATTGAGCCGCGTGTCTCATGGCATCGAAAGACAAAAAGTCATTTTCTCTTATCTGATTGTTTTCTCTTAAAAATTCGAGTCTGGCTTTCAAGATTCTAGATTCGGTATATTGAAAAGGAATACCAATCATCAATACAGTTCTTCCATAATGGTGGTCAAAATCAATACCCTCACTTACTTTACCACGAGCAACAGATAATAACACTGCCCCTCTTCCACTGTTACAAGCTTTTCTATATGTGTCCAAGGCTAACGAGGTCTCTTGTGCATCGGGAGTTTCTACCAAAATTAACTTGTATTTCCACACTTCATCCAATACACCCATGGTTTGCCACATAGAAATAATAGATTCCATGTAAAGGTAAGAAGGGAAGAAAACAACCATTCCATCTGGTGTGATCTTGGAAAATTCAATCAATAAAGAACCATAATTTCTCACGACAGAGGGATCGTTACGAATCTCAAACCTGGAAGATATAGACACTTGATCCGACCCTTTGGTGACGATCATGGGTAAGAATGATCTTCTGTCCAAAGTCATAGTATAGGATCTCTGGACCACAGTCTCGAAGTTCAACATCTTGGGGTACATATCCAAAGGAGAAATCGTCCCTGAAGTGATAATTACAGACGAAAATCTATCAAATACTGGTTTGATTGCTATAGAAGCATCCAAACAGGTGAATCGTAATATAGGATTTGGGACCGTTGAACCCTCTGTTTCAAATGGTTCCAAAATCAATTGGAACCCGTTGTCATATGTAGAAACTAATGTGGCAAATGTAGCAATATCCTTCAAAGCATTGAAATCTTCAATTTCCCCCAATTCCAATGTTCTCACTAAAAGAGAAAGCCTCTCACTGCAAAATCGCAAAGGCTTCTTATCAATGAAAGTTAATTCTTTCAAATGCTGTAGAAAACTGTTAGGAGTCTCACTGATAACATGCAATACTTTCATCCTTGTCTTTAAGTACTCTATAAATCTCTTTAAAAAGGAAACAAAATGTTCACCTTTCCTTATATTTCCCGGTATAGCTTCATCGAGTAAATCTTGGGGTAATATTGGGTTGGCCATAAATAATTCTTCATCTCTTGCTATTTCTGCTTGTCTTAACCCTTCCACCAACTTTTCGTATTCGTCTTTCAACTTCTCGCTGTCTTGTTCCTTCATGTCATCAATTGCTTCACTCAATTTATTGGCTCCTCTGGTAGCACGTTTCAACGTATCATCAGTAAGGTCTAAAGACAAAGATTCAATACAAACATTATCAATATTATGTGCTTCATCAAAAATTATAATACTTTCCTTGCTCAATTCTTTAGACACTCTGTCTGCAATTTTTGGATCTAGCAAATAATGATAAGAATAAATAATAATATTACAAAACGGGATCATTCTTCTTACAGTGAAATAAGGACATGTGCTTTTTTGCTGACAAAAATTGAGTAATGAGTCGAAGGAATAAACCCCAGGAGGGATTAAGTCGTGCTGCTCATAATCATACAAGTTTTCATGGAATTTGCACATTGAATTCTGTTCTGGGTTTGCAGCTTGCATTTCTTCAGTTATCAACCCTTCTTCTATTTTGTGCTTAAGCTGACCATTTGTGATTCTTCTACATTTTTCATCAACAACTGCTCCTTTACGTTCTTTAGAAATAGTTGGGTGAAGGCACAAGTTTTTTCTACTTGTTAATCCCAAGCCTCTGAAATCTTCCACAAATCCCAACTCGTTCGCCCTGAATTCCATCAAGTTATACAATTCAATCAATGCCTTCTCAATCTCAGACATTGTACGCGAACAATATACGATTTTCCTGTGTTCTGGGTAATGCATTTGGTAAGCCACAGTCAACGAAAGTAATGATACTGTTTTACCCGTTCCTGAGGGCATTTCCAAGATACAGTTACCACCGACATCAAGAGACTTTTTGATGTCACACATATATGCATATTGCTCGGGGTATATCTTAGGATAAGGGAATAATACCGGAAGATCATCAATGAAGAACTTCATGAGAAGAGATGGATTGTGTGCGAAATTTATGTATTCAAATCTATGAGATTTTTTAAACTTCAAGTACCAAATTTTTCTAAAACTAATTTTTCTAATTTTGGATAGATTATATCAGAAGTGTCACCTTGGACTTTACTGAGAATTCCGATCTCCTGATAGAAGTCTTTCAATGGTTGAATTTCGGCGTTGTATTGATCCAATCTTTTTTGAAATACTTCCGCAGTATCGTCGTCTCTCTTACTCAATGGCTCTCCAGTTATATCGTCCCGGAAAGGAACTCTAGGAGGATTGTAGTCAAGATTATACACCCTTCCACTTGGTATGTGAACCCATCTGGCCTCTATTCTTTGTAATATCACTGATTGGTCAACATCTAATTCTACAACCATGTTGATGTTTGCGTCGTGCTGAGATAATACCTTACGCAATTCCCCCGCTTGGGTAGCGGTTCTCGGAAATCCATCCAAGAGCCATGTAGAATCAGAACAAAGCCAGTCTTTTTTCTTCAACTGTGTTGAAATTAACCCCACCATTATGGAGTCTGGGACTAGCTGTCCCAGCTTTATAAACCTTGAAGCCTCTAACCCTATTGGAGTTCTATCTTTTATTTGACTTCTCAAAACATCACCTGAAGACAAAGAGTTTATATCAGGGAATTTCTTTAAGAGCTTGGATGTCTGGGTTCCTTTTCCAGAGCCAGGAGCTCCTAGTAAAAGAAGTCTCAATGGTTTAGAGAGCATTGATTCCCCAGATTTTTAGTGTGAAATGTTCGCGTGAACCGACAAGTCTTGGATTTCTTTCGGCAAAGCTGAAGCATAGTCACGGGTCAATCAAAAAAAGTAAAAAAATACAATATAGATGTAGTTTAACTACCGCTGTATTCCTTGTTTTAAAATTTGGGAACACTGGAGTCGGTCAAGTTGATTTATAAAAAAAATTGATTATGATTTGATTTGTGAATTTTACCTTTCGTGAAAAAAATTGATTGAGTATGTTTATTTAGCTCTCTAACTAACTAAAAAAAGTAATGGACGAAGCACAAGTGATTCAACCTCTAAAAAAAAACCAGTTGGATAGAGAAAAGCGTGCCACTTTAAACAATAACACATTGGTGGATAGGTCCACCTCTACCACCTTTCCCAACGAACTTGTTGTCCCTGGTTTCGGAGACAGAAGAAGTTTTGGTTTGTTGTTTAGCAGCCATAGTGAATTAATTGAAATTATGTGATAAGGGATTCAACTATGTGAAATCAAGCGCTTTAAATATTCAAGTATATTGAACGGCACGCATCTATTCACATACCCTTTGAGTTTCAAAATATACCAATATTACTTTATTCTTCTCTTCAATTAGCCAATGCTTGGCTGCGAAAAAAATATTTTGTTTCACAAATGTACTAAATTACCGTTTGTAGGCAGCCCAAAGGAAGTCGCAAGCATTAGAGAGAAGACGGACAAGCAAAATTTCAAAATAGCGGAGGAAAGAGATAGGATAGAGCTTACTATCGGCAGTTTTCCCATAATTTTCTAACCTCTCTGAATATTTGCTGGCAGCCGAACGCAAGAAAGTTCGAATTTTTGTACAGTTATTTGATTCTGCAGGTACATTCTGACTGTTAAGTCTTAAACAATTATGTTGAAATGAAAAGACCAAATTAGCCGCAATTTACAGCCCGGAGATTGCACGAAAAACAACCAGATTGATATTTCCTGTTACGGTGTCTATTAAATTGGTTTTTAACAGGAAATGCATTTCTATTCGGACTTAATGAACGAAAACTTTGAGTTACGAGTCACACACCCTATGTCCGGCCATAAACCCTTATGTCAGTTTGAACTTATATTAATACATGAATAGAAATTATTTAGTCATCTTCATCAGAATCAATGATCCTTCTTCTTTTTCTCTTTGACTCATCCTCCAGATTGTCTTTATCAATTTCTGCCGCATCCTCTACTTGGTCATATTTGGAAGCACCAGATTGTTTCACTTTTCTTAATCTCTCTGCCGCTTCATCCAAGTCATCCTCTTCTTCTTCCTCCACCACTTCATCGTCTTCATCTTCATCGTTATCGATAAAGTCATCTTCGTCATCATACTCATCATTATATGTTTTATTGAAGCGCTCATAGCTTGGCTCACTGTAAGACTCTTTTCCTAAGGCAGGACTAGCTCTCCCCAATCTCTCTTCTTGTAATCTTCTCTTCAATTCTAACTGTCTTTTCATCTTTAATGCTTTTCTTTCGTCTTCATCAGCCAATCTTTGTATCTCCATAGGATCAGTATCCGTAACCGTATTCAAAATCTTGTCTTTCTCTTGTAATAATTTAATGGCATTAGTCAATTGTTTGTGAGTAGAAGTACCCGTGGACGTAGGTAACAAGTTGGAAGTCTTTGTAACGATTGTGTCTGCCTGCAAAACTTCAAGGTCATCATGACTCCTTACCAAAAGAGTATCATAAAGTGGCAAAGTTTTAAAATCAAACATTTCATTCCCTATTTTGAGGGATAAGCTCCCATCATCCCATTCTACAAAATGACAGTTTGATTGTTTGATAATTTCATCATTTTCATTCGAGTACTTCCATCTTATGGTGTTTTCGTTTGTTAATTTTTCTCTTATCAAGTCATTCTTCTTCACCTTCGAGTCCTTGATATTTATATCACGATTCTTAGCATTTAATTTAATGTTTTCTTTGAAATCAATCGGATCAAAAGGATGTGCATCCACATTAATGAAAAGTGGTAGTTTTAATTGGTATACATCTTCCTCAAACTCACCTGTGGTAGGGTGCCTAGGGATACTTAGGTCTATGGCTCTAAGCTCACGTTCATCCTCTTCTTCATCTTCCTCATGGTCCTCTCCTTCATCGTTTACAATTATATCATCAGCATCAGCATCAGCATCATTATCATCAGAATCAGATCCTAAACCCAATCCCAAATCGTCTTCACCTTCTTCTTCAACTTCTTCGTTTTTTATCAAATGCAACTCTTGCTCAGACATGTTGTTCAAGGTTACGATGGAAAATTTTCATTCGCGAACTTTTACTACACTGCTTGTACAGATTGTTAAAAGGGTATAATATTAATACATAGACTATAGAAGCAATTATAGCTATCCATAAAAGCACTTTAAAATACAACAACGTTACACTTTTGCCACCGAAGAGTTTGAAGGAGTAGAAACGACGATGGCAGGTTGTGGGTTGGTTTGATCTTCCTCTTCTGTGTCTTCATCAGTAATTTCGTAGTCCTTATCTACCACCGGGACCATAGAGCTATTGGCTTGGCTTTGACACCCTACCATATCTTCATGGTGTGGCGTAGACAATGACTTAGAGTGTTGTCTTTTATAATTTGTTTTAGGGCTGAGGGTCTGGGTAGAACCTATCGTGGCCGATGGAGCAGGTGTTGAAGTATTATGAGTTGAAAGATTAGGAGTTGATGGCCTCGGAGGCTGCCTTAAGTTATCATGGTTTGGAAGAAGCTTGTAAGCATATTGGATTAAAAACTCAACCACAAATGAAGATAATGCATACTCTGTTGGATCCAAGTCATGATTTGGGTGTGAAAGAATGGAAGGTTGGAAAATTGCAGCCAAATTACGAGAAGACATCAAGTTTTCACTGCTATTATTTTGCACCATTGCTAAAAGGTCCAATATATAGAATAATAATTGCTTTGAAAGTGTAGGTAACTTATCTAACATGGCCTTGTATTCATCTATAGCGTCATGTACATCTTTGGTTAGCTTTTTGTAGTGCCTGTTCTTCTTGCTCTGTTTAAGCTTCATCAGTTCGTTATTATTCTTTCTTTGGTAGTTTTCATCATCATCATCAGCATCATTTGCTTGGTCTTCATCATCCGATTTCTCATCAGAATTGGAGTTTACCGCCACATCAGACGCTTCAAGACGGTTTTCAAACAGAATTGGGTCTTTATTTGTATCTGGAAGGGCATCTGGGGAAAGTGAAGGAGAAGGGAGAGACGCCGTTGTATCTATTGTGCGGGGTGTTTGTGGTTCAATGAGTTCTGGCTTAGGAAAGAGCTCCTGTGAAGGGCCTGAAGCAGGGTTAGACGTGGGAATAGAATCAGAAATAGCATTAGTATTAGCACCATTTGTAGTGTTCACACCTGTGTTACTGGAGGAAACACTAGTACTTACAATCAAACCATCACGAGTGCTATCACCTGCACTAGTATTACCACTGCCAGTTACACTAGCTAAAGTTGTAGATTTTGGATTGCTGGCCTTATACTTCATGTAACTTATGATTCTAGTTCGACTCCGCAAAGGCTCCCTAAACATTTCATACAATTCCAAAGGGATCAATGGTTCTGGTAAAGAGTTTAAGTACCTCCTTAAAATTGACGCAGCATCGTGAACATTATAGCCATCCCAGTTCAATTTTTTACCGAAATCGGGAGGTGAATTGAATAACACTTGAAGGTCTTTCAACCTCTTCAGGGAACCACCTACTCTGAATATCCCTTCAACATTCAAACCATTGGCTTTGAGATAAACTCCACATTTTGCTACCACCACTGGAATACGCCCATATTGCAATACGCTACTAGCCGAGTCATCAGCAAATATCAGGATCTTAGCACATGCTTGGTCCACAGCATCTTCAAGAGGAACACCAAAATACTTACTATTTTTATCCACCAATGGGTTGTTAATAAGGAACAGGTCACGGTGTTGACGAATTTGACCGCTGTTATCACTTTGACTATTCAGACGTACTCTATTGACGTTATTGGTAGAGCGACTTTTGTGGTTGAGAAGTGGACGCAAGAACTCATGATGGTAGGGCTGATGCTCTGCATCGCTTGTTTTATAATCCAGAGATAACACGTCGTTGTCACTTTGGTCGACGAGGGATTCACTTGAAAGAAAGTTTTTCGTCTTTAAATTCTTAACCCAGCCGAAAATACTATTTCGATTGTTGGGCGACGACGAGTGAGACATGAGACGCTGGTATGGATGTTAGGATTGATAGTGTTTCAGAAGTGGGATGGGATTTCTTGCGCTCTGTTGTGCACTGCTAGTGCGGATGTATGAGGTGTATTTAAGATTTGATAGTTTTCGTCAATGTTTTGCGAAAGACGCGCGCCGGTGTGACAGTGAGACGGTAAAGATCCCTGGCGGAAGAGTTGAAGCTAGCTTGCGGGCGGCGGTGGCTAGGCCTGGGGCGCGAGAGGCAATGCTTTAAATAGATGATATTAGGGAGAAGTGATGAGCGCGACTGTATGGCTGAGCTACAAGGCTGAATTATACCTACCCATGGTTGGCCTGTTGGGGACTGGATATAATAAATACGGCTAACTGGCTGAATCCATGATTCAACAATAAAAATAGAAGCCAAGTTAAGAATAGTTACAATACTAACAAGGCACTCGTAAACGCCTTATTTATGGGTTACAATTTCAATATCATGTTTATTCGTCCGAAGTAGGTCTAGACCCATTTAAGGCGTATTAATATTTAATGTGCGTTGATTAACAAAAGTGGTCGTGCGTCTGATAAAATATGGATTGCAAGGCCTAATTTAATTGTACATAATTACCAGGGAATGCACCTGTCTGCCCATTATATCTACCGGTCCACCACCCATTGACGTCCGCAGTCCTTTCAACAATTTCAATCACTGCACCGGCAGGGAAAGTGAGGTCTCCTTGCGCTTGTGCGGTATATTCGTACAATGAGGTACAGGTGGCTGCAACCGGAGATAATGGGGTAGCAGGGGCTTGAGGTGAACCATAACCAGGTGAACCATACGCAGGAGCAGTAGAAGAAGAAGCTGGAGGCGTTTGATACACTGGCTGACCATAAGCAGGTTGACCATAAGCAGGAGCTGCAGGTTGGCCATAACCTGTAGCTTGAGGCTGTCCTGGTGGTTGATATCCAGGACCATTAGGATCCTTATAATCGGTACCATATTGACTTGGGACAGAACCTGGTGCTTGCCCATAAGCTGGAGCTTGACCAGGTTGCCCTGGAGTATATGGTGGTAAAGTGGACCCAGTTGTATTTGGACTTCCGTAGGTTGGAGATCCTACACCACCAGCAGCGTATCTTCTTTTTGTTGCTTCTAACTTAGACTTGGCATGCCCTACTTTAAAGTGGGTGATACCAATTGCATCAGCTTGTTCTTCAATATTTCCCTTTTTAAAATTATATGCTTCGACTACATCGGTAGTCAAATCAAAGTATGGGATTTTCAATTCTTCCATACGATTGTACAAGGTGTAAAAAATATTCAACTGCATAAAATAGAATGACACAAATAACGGACGGATAAAGTCACTTTGCATTTGAAATAAAATAGGAAGTTCCGTCTTCATCATATCATTGAAGTAATCATATTCTTGCTGAGCAATCTCGACTTCAGCTTGGGCATTATACATCTTTTCTTCGTCTTTTGCAGTACGTTCTTTCTTTTCTTCATATTTTTTAAAGGTGCGTTGATGTCTATCTAAATCCACTTGCTTGTGATCTCTTTTGGTGGCCATTTTCCGGATCAGTTGAATAACCTTTAAGAGTTCTTGAGCTGGTTGAACAATACGAGCATCAATTAATTCCAAGTCTGGTTTCAAGGTTTCCTTAAGTTCCTTAACTACTTCTCTATATTGCTCACTGGCTTTTATACCTTCTGGATTATCTTCCGGAATGGCAGCCGATGGATCAGAAAGCTTACCACTAATTGGCTTATAGATCTCTTCGATTGATTTACTAAAATCAATTTGAAAATCCAACATCCCGTTGACGGCGTTAAAATAACGTTTACTTTCATCACTTAACTTTTTGGTCTCAGATTCCAATTCTTTGAATCTTCTTTCTGCATCCATATAAACAGCATCATGTGTGATCTCCCCCATATTTAACTTCTGTCTGAAGTTTTGGGGAGCTCTTACAATCGTCTTCTTAAACCCTTTGAACGACATGTTGGTTTTGTTTCATGATCGCGCCAAGGAAGGAGTAAAAAGATATGCGAGGAGTGCGAGTATCAATTATCCAGCAGATGAAGTTGGCTGCGAAACTAGTTTGTACAAACACTGAACATGTTAATGTTTATAAAGAAAAGCATCAGAGTATTACCACGGATATTATTAATACCAGGATTGGCCGTATTAACCCTCTTGGAGTGGTATGGGAAGTTTTGGATTTACCTTCTGGTAAGTTTTGGTGCAACGATTAATCCTATTAGTATCTATCTGTTCTGGCGGGATGATGGTAATATTTTTGCAGTCATCCCAAGATTTGTAAAAGGAATCAATCTGTTATTTATCGAGGAAGCCGAGATGATTAAATCTTTAGGAGATAGGGCTGACTATGTATTTGACAGGTATGTGGTTCATTTGCCTTTGTGTGTGTTACAGACACTAGGTGATGGATCAGTAGACTATCAGTTTCGGGGTGTTCATTTATCCAAGAATGATGGATTTCGAGAGTGGATGGAGCTGAGAAGTATAGAGAATACGAAAGAAATATTCAAGATTGTGCGCCAAGAGTATGGTGTAACGCAGGAAGACGAAGCAACCCTCAAAGAAGAAGGCGAACGGCATGAGGAAGTTCAACAATTCGTCCCTAGGAAATTGAATGAACAAGAACAAATCAACCGAGAAAGGGTTCAAGAAGCTCAAAAAGTGAAAAATTTCCCTACAGAAAATGAACCAGAGTATCTTCCATTAAGCCGTACCCAGCCTAAACTTAATCACCCAAGCCAGCAAATGAAACTGTACCTTCAATCTTGTCCCTACCAAAGCCAACTTCCCACCTCTCAAGTACCTTTAAAAATAACACACTCTAACTCCACCACTGCTGTGTCTAATGCTGCTCATTCTAAAGCCCGGATATTTCGTTTTAAGATAAAAAGAAAACCTTCTCTCACTCCAGAAATATTACAGGATATCCGAAAAGATATTGAATCAGTTTTCCCAAGGCCTGGTTACGATGATGGTTCCCTTGCGCCAGTGATACTCAGACTTGCATGGCATTGCTGTGCAACATACGATAAGAACACAGATACAGGAGGTTCAAATGGAAGTTCAATGAGATTTGTGCCGGAGATTTCAGATGAGGCTAATAATGGGTTAGATATAGCAAGGGCTGCATTAGAGCCCATTAAGCAAAAGTATCCACGAATCACTTATGCTGATTTGTGGACGTATGCGGGAAAAGTTGCCGTTGAGTATATGGGGGGACCCGAAATAAATTGGGTAGGTGGAAGGCTTGACTGGAAAGATAATACGCATGTACCACCAACTGGAAGACTTCCATTCGCAGATAAAGATGCTAATCACATAAGGAAAACTTTTGATAGGATGGGATTTAGTGATAGAGAAGCAGTAGTATTACTCGGAGCACATGCTGTAGGACGGTGTCATAAACGAATTAGCGGATGGGAAGGGAAATGGACGAGAAACCCCACGAGATTTTCAAATGATTTCTACAAAGTATTATTACAAGAAGAGTGGGGATTAAGTACTGTTCCAGAAACAGGCAAAACTCAATATTTTAACCAAGATAAATCTTTGATCATGTTGCTTGCGGACATGGAGCTTATTAGAGATGGTTCTTTTAAAAAGTATGTTAAACATTATGCCGAGAACGAGGAGGAGTTTGCAAGTGACTTTTCCAAAGTATTTAGTAAGTTATTAGAGCTAGGTGTCAAGAGAAATACAAGTATATAGGAATAATATTACCATGAAGTTGAATAGCACATTAAACGAAATGACTGATTGCAAAGGAATCAGAACAAGGAAGTGAGCATTATTCCAACACTTGGATAGGTCTTGATACCAAAAACCGTACCCAAAACCACCTCTCATTCCTGCCAAACTCCGGCCTCTATCACCCACCAAACTCCGTAATGTCTCTAAGTCCGTGCCCCACCACTTTAAATTTTGATCCGCGCTCGTCCCACAAGTTCTCCGCGGCATTGTCTCGCTAGCGTGGCACCACCCCCGAGTCGTACGATAAAAAGAAATACCTAACCCGAGTCGCATCATTAAATTGAAAAACTATTCTTCATTTCCATTTACTTCTTCAATGTTTGACTTAACAGGCTACAGTGTTTCCACTCTGTCTGGGTTTCTTCCTGAGTCACTCCCACTTGAAAGGCTTCCCCAAGATTATTATCAACCCTGGGAGAACTTGGTGGCAAATCTCCCATCACTTATTTTAACTAGACGTTTGAGACTGCTAATTAATAAGCTTCCTGTTCTCTCAACTGATTACTTAGAAAATATAGAACAACAAAGAAGAGCCTATCAAGTGCTTGGATTCCTCTCTCATGGTTACATATGGGGAGATGATGTGGCTGTGAACAAATTGCCTGAACTGATAGCAAAACCATTACTTACAGTTAGTAAGCCTTTGGGATTACCTCCTATAGCAACATATGCTGGTTTGTGTCTTTGGAATTTTAAACAGATTATACCTAATCCCGAGAACATATGGGATCTCGACAATTTGACTACAATTAATACTTTCACAGGTGGTATAGATGAGAGTTGGTTCTACTTGATCAGTGTACACTTTGAGTATAAAGCTACATTCACGGTTAAGACAGGATTAAAGATCTTGGAGGCAATTGAGGATGACAATGTGGCCCAAGTGACTAAAAATCTTCAAACTTTGGCCGAAATGATTGATCACTTAGGATCCGTGCTAATGAGAATGGAAGAAATGTGTGATCCACATATTTTCTACTACAGAATCCGCCCATTCCTTGCCGGGTGGAAGAATATGGCAGATGCAGGGCTCGACAAAAATGGCGTCATCTACGGCGATGATCCTATTCCAAAATCTTATGCTGGGGGGTCAAATGCTCAATCTTCATCAATTCAGTTCTTGGACGTTTTGTTAAATGTCAAGCATTTCCCCACAGGACAAAGGCCATTACCACACGAACAACAACCTCAGGATTCCGGCGAGTCTTCTAACTTCATGGATGAAATGAGAGAGTATATGCCAGGACCTCACCGGGAATTCTTAAAAAAGATTGAAAGAGAAAGTACAGTTAGAGAATATGTTTCCAAGAATGCCTCAGATCACCCGGAATTGATGTTGAGCTATGACGCATGTCTTGCAATGTTGAAGCTGTTCAGAGACAAACACATCCAAATAGTGACAAGGTATATCATTCTCCAAGCTAGAAAGGGATCTAAACTTGGTTCTTCATCCACTATGAGATCAGGTTTAGCTAAGAAGAAACTCAAGAAAGAGACAGAGGAGCGTGGTACTGGAGGCACGGCATTGTTACCTTTCTTGAAGCAATGTAGAGACGAGACTGGTGATCCTGCTGCTGGTACGTGGGGTAAGAGAATTCTTAGCGATGGAGTTATGAGGTTGAATTTCAGTGAGCCAAATGGAGTAAACGAGGACTGATAGAATAATGAGAGTAATGTTAATAGTTTGTATAGAAAATACATGAGTACTGTTTGGATGAAAGAAATGAGATCATATGGGTTTGATTCACTTTGCATTATTATGACCTTCCACCAGATACCCCTTCGGTGTCAGAATCGCTATACTATATTCTACAGATCCTAGCACCGTACCGCTAATGTGTTCGCACCTTATCGTGAAAAATTTTTTGCATGCAAATTAGATCTCTTTGGAACAGTATACGCAGAATGTCAAACCAAGTACAAGTTCCAGATAACTCTGTGGCCACATCAGTGGTAAAGGGGAGCGTTAAGAAATCCAGCAAGAAGTCCGCCAAAAAGGCCGAAAATCAATTCATCTTAAAAGTCCCAAAGGGTACTAAAGATTGGGCAGACCAAGATATGGTGGTCAGAGAAGGAATTTTCAACAGTTTGAGTTCTATGTTCAAAAGACACGGTGGAGTTACCATAGACACTCCAGTATTTGAATTAAGAGAAATCTTGACTGGGAAATATGGTGAGGACTCTAAATTAATTTATAACTTAGAAGACCAAGGTGGTGAATTGACTTCTTTACGTTATGATTTGACTGTTCCTTTTGCCAGATTCGTAGCCGCTAACAACGTTGCCAATATCAAAAGATATCACATTGCCAAGGTCTACAGAAGAGATCAGCCTGCTATGACCAAAGGAAGGATGAGAGAATTTTACCAATGTGATTTCGATATCGCAGGTACTTATGATTCAATGGTCCCTGATTCTGAAATATTGAACATATTGGTTGAAGGATTAATCGGTTTGGGAATCAATGACTTTAAAATCAAGTTGAACCACAGAAAAATTTTAGATGGGATCTTCCAAAGTTGTGGGGTTAAAGATGAAGATGTAAGAAAGATTAGTAGTGCAGTTGATAAGTTGGACAAATCTCCATGGGAAGCGGTCAAAAAAGAGATGGTCGAAGAAAAGAATCAACCCGAAGAAGTCGCTGATAGAATTGGAGAATTTGTCAAGTATAATGGTACTATTAGAGAGGTCTTGAACATTTTAGGTGGTAGTGATATTTTAGCATCTAACGAAAGTGCTCAAGCTGGTATCAAGGAAATGTCTACTTTGGCTGATTATGTTGAAGCTTTTGGAATTGATAAACACATTAGCTTTGATTTATCTTTAGCTAGAGGTTTGGACTATTATACTGGATTAATTTATGAAGCTGTTACTGGTGCTTCTGCCCCACCAAAGAATGCTGCTGAATTAAAAGCCAAAGCCAAAGAAGCGGAAAACAAACCTGGTGAACAATCCAAGAACGAAGATGAAGATGCTTCCGAATATGTCGGTGTAGGTTCCATTGCTGCAGGTGGAAGATACGATGGATTAGTGGGTATGTTTGCCAACGGTAAGTCCATTCCATGTGTAGGTGTTTCTTTCGGTGTAGAAAGGTTATTCTCTATTATTAAGGCCAGATTAGCTAAGAATGTGGATAAGATTAGTGCTTCTCAAACCCAAGTGTATGTGATGGCTTTCGGTGGTGGTGAGGGTTGGAATGGATTCTTAAAGGAAAGAATGACTGTTTCCAAAAACCTATGGGACAATGGTATCAACACCGAGTATTTGTTCAAGACCAAGGGTAACATTCGTAAGCAATTTGATGCTGCTGAAAAATCGGGTGCTTCTTTAGCAGTCATTTTAGGTAAAGAAGAATATCCAGAAGGTAGATTGAGAGTCAAATTATTGAATCAGGGTGATGACAGTAGTGAAGGGGAGTTGATTGAAGAGAGTGAATTGATTGAGTATGTAAAAGAGAAGTTGGACAGTTTGAATAAGGATGGGTTAGATGAAGTGACCAGACTCATTAAGGGATTGTAAGATATTGTATATACGATTCAGTACAAAGTTAAATGATAAGTAGGACTAGTAGATCATAGACTTATTTGCTCAAAATAAGGACTGTAAACAAAAAACAGCCAAATAAGTACGTTTTTATTCATCTATTTACTGGTTTACGTCTAACTTATCAACATTTTTCCCACTCTTCTCTTTTCCATTTCGCTTGACTCTGTTCCATAACAGATTCACATCATTTAATACAAACCACACTATTACCCCCGTCCAACTATGCACCTGTGGCAATGGATCGTAGAACTCATGGGCCATTTTCCTCAATTGTGGGAGCTTCGTCCAGGCAATATATGGAAAATCGTGATGTTCGTTATGGTACCCTACATTCCACGTAATCCAGTTCAATGGGCCATAGTAACTGTATGTTTCTTCTGGGAGAAGTTCAGGAGCGATAGTGAGTTTTGGAGTCTTACTTAACTCTTTTTTGTCCACGTTATTTTCGTTTAATACATAATGTTCAGCAATAAAATGACCAGCACATGGGTGCCATGAACCAGCCAAAAACGAACTCATCAAAAAATAGAACATTGAGTACCATCCCCAGAATTTTATCACTAAAGCATCGACTCCCAATTGGTAAATCACATTAATTAAATGAATATAGGTAAATTTAATCTGAGTGATAAACATAGGTCTTAAGGCATAAAAGAGGATCTGGCAAGTTGTAAAAAAAACTTTACCAAGCAAATTCAGGAATAAGAACCCTTCAAATTTGGTAGGTAAGTCAGTGTCCAAATACTCATCTCCCAAGAATTTATGATGGAGTTGGTGGTATGGTTGAAATGATGCACTATATGGGATCCCGATTGGTAAATTGACTATCACGGCAAATAATTTATTATGCAAAGGTTTTCTGAACAATAAATTATGGGATAGCTCATGGATCACAAGAAACACATTTTGGTTGCAAGTAGCACCAATAATATAAGCTAACGCAATGAATTTCAAAGACAATGGATGTGTGTTTCTTAAATAATATGCGGTGTACACCTGTAACAATACCACCAGCATGGAGATCCATTTTGTGATCGGCTCATGACCTGTCAATTTACGGACTTCTGGGTGTTTGGCAAGAATTTGCTTTCTTCTTAATACATGAGGTTCGGATTCATTAGTCCAATAAAAATCATTAAGCGTCTCAACGGGTGCATCTGCAGGAGGTGTAGTGAACGTGAAAGTCTGGTTAGACTTTCTGTGGGTGATACTACTCATAACTTTGTGTTTTACTTATGAGGTATTTATCTAAATTTGTTCAACTTTGTCAAGCTTGGATCTTAGGTTAGCTCACTTTGAAATTTTTTAACGCGCGTCGTGCGATGGCTGAGCCATGAGGTGAGACCACGAGAAGTTTAATTGCAAGGTTAAACGAAGCTTTGCATGATTGGATGAATCCGTCGATGTTAAGAAATCTCCACTATGGGGTTTGCGACGATAGTGTTGACTTTAGGTATTTTGGTAGCGGCAATTTATTATTGACTGGAAGGTGGTTGCGGGTACTGGTTTGAATTGGCTGCAAACGATACAACATTCGCGGCAAATGGAGGGACGGAATTTGGCACCTCCGGCGAGTGAGACAGGTATGGTGCTGTGGAAGAAGCGTTGTTCGGAATGGTGTTAGGTATGGTGTTTGGACTATTGCTATCTGTATCCATGGTACGATTATAAACTGAGGTCTGCACGTATTGGGAATTATTTTGTGATTCTCCTGCAGTTTGCGTTATGTTTTGTGTCGAAGGGTTAGCTACTGGATTTGGAGCGCCAAATGGCAGGAATTGCCCGTTGGGTTGAGGAAAAGATTGGGGACCAGATTGAGGCCCAAATCCTTGAACGGCGAATGGCCCTCCATTAACGTTACCGAAAGTATTGGGGTATGGAACATATGGAGTATATTGAGTACTTCCAGTGAGCTGTGTACTGGTGAATGGTGTATTCCCAGCAAACTGCGTGGCCATAGGATATTGAACTGGCGTATACTGGTTGAAGCCAGAATAGTACAGCTGTAAACCTGGGGGTGCAAAAGCAGTTGGATTGGTTGTTGAACTAGGACCACCGATTTGATTCGCCAAAGGGCGAAGAGGCTCATTAGGGGCTTGTTTTAAGGGATTGGAATTGAACATGAGGCCACTGTTATTGTTGCTGAGTACTGGAAAAGAACCCGGTGTCAAGGAATTTGAATGAACAGATATAGCACTTGAATTGGCTGGGGTGAAGGGAGTTGGTATAGGTATGTGATCGTTATTCCCATTAGAAACCGGAGTAGCTTGTACTTCAACTTTCCAAACACTTTCATCAGTTTCTCTAGTACTGTCCAGTATAGCTTCTCGATCTTGCATCTGGGATTGGAGTTGGGTTGAGTGGTGACGAATAAAGTCTTCAATCTCACCCATTGATGTGTCTGATATAGCACCTTCGTCATCATCATATTGATTTTCTTGATCACTCTCACCGTTTTGGTCTTTCTTAATATCTTCTTTCGTATTGTTATTATCATAAGCTGTCTTCTCATCAATTAATACAGGATCATGTTCTCCATTACCACTTTGCTGGACATCCAAGATGATCTTATTAGTATTAGAGGCAGTGGTGTTTTCCAGCTTTAGAGCTTGCAGCTCTTTCTCCTTATTTTGTTTTTTCTTCTTATCTTTCTTATTCAACTCAATTTTTTTGGTCACTTTATTGAATTTGAGGCGATTACCATAGAGCCTATAAAACAGGCTCAAAATAGCAGACGCTCTTAATGAATTCTCATGCTTCACCACTTCTGAGCTTATGAACTCATTGTCAATCTGTGTGACTGGCTTAATTACATCATTATCCAAGAAAGTCGGAACTTGGTTAGTAACTAACAGACGGAAGTCGTTATTCAAGAGATCAATATTATTGGCTTCGAATAAATGATTATCATTGAAATCAGTGAATTGATACTGAATAATTTTGAAATCTTTGAATAAAACGTCTTCCACAAAGTAATAATTTCTTACCGGTTTGGTAGTCAAGTCTTCGAGACTGATGGATTTTTTTGATTCAGTAATCTTGTTCAACACGTTCAATAAAAGGTCGATTGTAGCCGGTTTAAGGACATTGGTTTCTTGAGTATGAAGCCAGCCAAGCAACAATCTAAGAAATACCAATGCTGATACAGAATCTTGTACGCTCGGAAGCTTTGATAACGATTTTAAATAAAACCCAAGGTACAGGTTTATTAATTGAGTATAAGGGTATGAACCAATAAGTTTATCGAAACAGATCAAGAACGTCAACTGCAATAAATACTTATCATCATATGAGACACTGTTAAAAGCTTGACTCTTTTGGAAAAGAGTTTCGTTGAAATTTAAACTCATAAAGACCAATTCTAGTTTCTTTAACCTCAAGTTTCTAACGAACCTTCCTGGTTCCTCTTGGAAATGATCAGGGAGATAGAAATATCCAATGAGGTTTAATAACATGACGTTCAATTGGAAATTGGTGATAGTATGATCGCCTGGGTTTTTCTTGAATAGGATCCATAATCCACTCTTAACCCAAGGTTTTGTTAAAAGATTATTCAAATTCGTCAGACCTAACTTATAACCTCCAATTCTAGTGAAATTGGACCGTAAGAACCAATATACAGCAGGGATTTTATCACCACATAGATTAAAAATCATGCCCAAGTGATTATAAGGCTCGTTAAGTGCAGGAAGTAAAGATATGCAATGCCGATACATGGTAATTGAAGGTTGGTAATATGACAACAATTTTTCCAGGATGTTTGTATTTTGTCTTTTAAATTGATAGAACATGCTTAATGATAGGTTGGGCAACACATAGCTTGTTTCAATGAAGGACTTGTGACGTAAAAGATCGCCTAAACACAATAAACATTTATGCATCACGTAGAGTAAATTGGCCTGCACATTAGTATTCAAAGCAGGTTTTGACTCAGGTTTAACATTGAACTCAAAGTGCTCCAATAGACGAGTAGGAACCAAGCAATTAGTGTAGTCTGTTGCAAAATACTCCAATAATTCGACATAGAAACTGTGACATTTCTTAACAAACTTGATGTAGAAATCGTTAATTTTTCTTATTTCCACCGGTCTAAGAAAAGGTTTTTTCCCCTTTGCTGGTTCTTCAACCGCCAATGACTTATGGTGACCTTTAAAGAATTGGATAATAGGATAATGGAAATGAAGCCACAAAGTTTCAATGAATTTTATAGTGCTGAATTCCACCTGGTGACCGACTTGGTCTACTTCTACTGCATGATGATAGCTTTCGAAATCCGATTTAATCCACTGGGTGAAATTTGTAAGGACTATGTTGTTAAGTCCAATGAGTAAGGTTGGATCAGTATAGTTTTTGTTGAGGAACGAGCTAAGTTGGTCTTTGTAAATTTTGATTTCATGGAGGACTTGAGGGTCGATAGCGCCCACTTCCGGGGATTGATCACGAGACATGGCTGATCAGTAATCTTTGTTTAAATGTAAGTGTAATTTATATATAAATAGCCTTTGGCCATTCAATCATGCTGTTTGTATGAAGATTTTTCAAGCGCGAATAGCTTTTGTGTGGGACGGGAAAATAAATGTAGGTATCACAATAATGATAAATGACTTAAAGGTGAAATTTACTGTTATCAGCTAGTGTTTGACTTGCAAAATACGCAGAAGAAAAGCGCCTATTATGATTATTTTCCATCTAATTTCCGTTTGAATCCGCTTTTTTTGCCGGCCACACCTTGGAGCGACACACATTTTTGCAGCCAGATACACATCATATACCTTGGAGAAATATAAAAAGGCCCACATTTCCCGCATAAGAATTGTTTTTTCCAACTTCACCAATGTCCACATTACCAAGTGCATTTTCATTTGACTACCTTGACTTCCCTCCCACCAACACTCTGCCTCAGAGTCACCAATCAGTTTCCCTTCAGCGCCCACATCCTCAGTCTACCACACACAACCACAGTGGGATCAATTATTCCAATTTACGCTTAGGCCAAAGTCAAGATGTAAGTACTTTGACTCATATTTCAGGGTCTGGCCAAAGTTTGGGACTCAATCAAAACTCAATGTCCAATAATTTGTCCCACAATATTAATGTGTCTAACACCATGCCACAAAATTCCGGATCGAATGTGTCTCAGAGGTCGAACGTATCCAATATCTCTAACATTTCTTCACTTTCCGGTAAGGTATCTTCATACAATCCTATCGGATCATCTTTTGGTTCTTCCGTTGCTTCATCCATGGGTAACCTGCTTGGATCAATGACATCGATTCTGACTTATTCTGCTGAGGTTGAGAAGCTCAAGATACAACTTAATTTGAAATCACAGATTATCACCAATTTGCAGAATAAGTTGAATGCTAAAGAATCTGATGAGAGACCTACAGCTAATGGGGCTTTTTGTAAGGTCTTTTCAGATATGGCACACCAGTTACAAATTAAAAACAAGGAATGCGCTAGTCTATCTGAATACTTAGAATCGGTACTTGTTTCATTGTCGATGGAAGGTAATGGTTCACACGAAGAATTGGCCCATAAAATAGTTAACAAGATTAATTATTTGACAAAAGAGAATGAGAAGTTAATGGAGACGATTAGTTACAGTAATAAGCTGAATTTATTGATTGAATTGGGAGTCTTGCGGAACGAAGTTCAACTTTTAAGGGAAAAATTGGGCAAAACTGAAAAGATTTAGTGAATAGTTTAATATATTGGATAAGTAGTTAAAGTAAGTACTCAGAGACCTTTGGTGAATAGCTGCGACATCAGACTTCATAGGCAACAACTTACAACGCGTACACACCAATATACTAAATGAAAAGTGTCATATTCAGAGATCACAGGCTTGATATTTATTTTGTTACATGACTACGCCACCAGCACACCCTTTTTAAAGAATCGAATAATTTCAATTCACAATCATCCACTCAATTGTCAATAGATGCTAATGCCTTTACAAATGTCGCGAACGCGAATATTTTCTTCAACAACATGTACTCAAGTCCTTCTATAGTTATAGACAACGGAACTGATACCACCAAGGCAGGCTTTGCCAATGAGGATCTTCCTTCTCTTATCTTCAACACCAACTACTCAAAGGCACCAGGCTCCGATGAAATCATTATTGGCGATGATGAAATTGACAAGCACCCTCAAAATGAAATCTTTACCTTATTAGACAACGGTATCATTTACGACTTTGATAACATCACCAAGAACTGGCAATACGTATACGACAATGTAGACAATGGGTATGCGGTTGATCCAAAGGACCATCCGCTCACATTGACGGAAGCTGTCAATAATCCCGACAAGAATAAGTTAAAAACTGCTGAGATTGTATTTGAACAACTTGAGGTACCTATTTTTTCATTAGTGAAAAAACCTTTATGCCACTTATATAACCACGGTACTTCCAGTGGTCTTGTGGTGAATTTAGGTTCTGCTTCCACTACCATCACCACCGTATTAGATGGAATAATTCAAAACAAATTTAATTTCCGGTCAAGCTATGCTGGTAACTTTATTGACGCTAATATATTAGCCCACTTACAAAATGTTGGCGTCAATACTGACTTTTGGCCCAATGCCACTGATTCATTCAAGACTTACCAAATGTCCAAAAAAGTATTGAAAGAGTTTAAGATTTCAATGTTGAACTGTTCTTTAAACCCTCCAGGTCATATGCCAACTGTCTACAGTAATTTAACTAAAAAGAATTTTCAACTTCCTAACCACCAGCATGTACCACTTTTAAGAGAACAAGTTGATCTTGCAGAACCACTTTTCCATCCTCCTGCTAGCTCATTAGTTAAAGTTGATCCTAAATTAGAAGATCCTTCAACCAACGGATTATCATTTTTCATTATCAGTGTATTGAAAAACATTGAAATGAATGTACTTGCAAATAATCAAAATAATTATAACAAAGTGGCAGAGATGCTCAAGACATTGGAACTGAACATTTTGATTACTGGTAATACTGCTTTACTTCAAGGATTGTCTTCCAGAGTGATTAATGACATGTACACCTTGATATATAAGTATTTTCCAAACTATAACCATAAATTACATTTCTTGAATAGCGAGTTGGTAAGTTTATGGGATAAGAAATTTAGTTCTTGGTTAGGTGCTAGTAACTTGAGTTTAATGTTAAATCTGAATAGTGATATTGTTAATGATTGGTTTATTAGCAGACAAGACTATTTAGAATATGGATCAGATTATGTTTTAGAGAAGTTCAAGTAAATCCTAGTGTACCATAGATGAATGTATAAAATGTACAATGTAATAACAGAAGATTCAAAATGTACAGTGTTGATTGGCTATATACTAATTATAAAGAACTCATTCCTTCCATGAAACATATTTTCCTTGGTAGGTCTCTGTATCTCCATGCAACTTCAAAGTGCTTTCGATCTTTAAATTAACTCCAAGTTTATCTGACTTGAAATGGTTTTCAACTTCACTAACTGTTGGTAAGTAAGATCTGTTTGTTTCAGAACCATCAATAAACGACTTGATTTGCTTATTGAGTGGAATACCGAAATTGTATGGGTATTGGTTGTAGTCAATGTTAAAGATATTTTCAATCTTCGAGCTTGAACCCGACTTGTCAATAAGTTCAGTAGAATCAGTAATCGAACTCCATTTTGGGAAGGCTGGTTCCTTGATCTTATCAATTAACTTGTGTGAGACTCCCTTAACAAAGTCGTTCTTTTCAGCTGGTAAATTCATAATACTAGTGGCAGCCACAATTTCCAATTCTAATTGTCTCTTTAAAGTATTCGAAGAACCTCTGTTTAATAAATCGAATGCAACACGCAAAGAAGTTGGGGACTTGGCTGAAAGCTTTTCCAAAGTCTGTTTGGCGAATTCACTTTGTGATTGTTGTAAGTATTTTAACACATCGTCAAAAGATGCTTGACTAAATGCCTCTTTAATCACGACCAATTGCTCAGTTGTGAACGGGTATTTATATCCCTGAGGCAATTTTGATTCCGTGAATTCATTTATGATTTCATTTATCTGTTGGTAGTATTCTCTCTGATTACTTACAGACAAATTTGATTGGCTGGGAGGTTGCAAATTCGATAACCTATTGGTTAAGCTTTGTAATCTGTCACGAGGAACGTAATGGGTGGCAAAACCAAGTAAATAAGCATCAAGACCCAGCAAAATTGTTCCTGTTAAAGCAACATAGTAACCAACCTTGTCATCTAATCTTGGGAGGAAAAAAGTTGTACCAACGTCTGGGAAAAAGCCAATATCCATTTCTGGCATGGCCAACTTGGTAGTTTCTGTTGCAATTCTGAATGGGGCATGAACAGACAAGCCAACACCTCCACCCATGGTAATACCATCCATCAAGGCGATATATGGCTTAGAATAGGTACCAATTAAGAAATTTAAATTGTATTCCTTTTCGAAAAAATCTACTGCATAGTTGGAATTACCTGCAACAATTTGACGGGCACATTCAGCAACATCACCACCGGCACATAAACCTTTTGGGCTAGTGGAATTAAGGATCACCAAATTGTTTGAGGTAGATTTTGAGTATTCCACGAGTCTTGGATGGATCTTTGATACCATTGAGGTATTCAAAGAGTTGAGCTTTCCT
Organism: Yamadazyma paraphyllophila; assembly: GCA_030563605.1. Taxonomy (NCBI): domain Eukaryota; kingdom Fungi; phylum Ascomycota; class Pichiomycetes; order Serinales; family Debaryomycetaceae; genus Yamadazyma; species Yamadazyma paraphyllophila. The sequence continues at coordinate 1,646,620 of JAJMJO010000001.1, forward strand.
GGACGATTAAGGGAAATCAATCTTGCAAGGTTATTATTGGAGAATAAAACGTCATCAATAGCTGGTGCAGAAGACATGGTTCTAATAAATAGTTTATTCATTGTGATTCTCCTCCTTTGTGAAAATTTTGTTCGCGAATTGACTGTGAAGAAAGAAGGATAGAAGGAACGGGAGGAGGGAGAAGTTGAACTCAGGTAGACAGAATCAAGAATAGCTAGGATATTCAGTCAATTGAAGGGTGACATAAAATGTGCTGGAGACTGTAGAACTATTTTACATGAGTGGATGTCGGGGTGTTACAGTGTAAGTGTGGCGGGAAGACTGTATATGGATAACCTGGGGTAGAATTGAGCCAGTATACACAAAGATCGGCCTATTGATCAAATGCTGAGTTTCCGTTCAGACTATCCCAACAAGATTTAAGATTACGGACCTAGAGATAAGAAAACAACACTATCTTCGTTTCATTATTCATTACATGTGATACTCACTAATAAGCCTACACTCTCTACCGCTATCGAACTTATACTGCAGAAAATTTCCTGAGTATGATGCAAGTAAAATTAAATCGTCCACGAAGCCAATCTCAACTGGTTGATGGTCTTTAAGCTTAATAATATTGAATGACCGCTTTGGTGGCAGAAGAATCAAATTGTTAAAATAATCTTTATATGGTAGATTCTTGAATATCTTTTTTGTGTACTTTGAAGTGATTCTCTTAGATATTGACCAGTACTGCTTATCTTCTTCTTCATCATCTTGTACTTCTGGTCTAGATATGAGGAGATTAGCCAAGTTTTCGTTGAGGTCTTCTGACAGCTTAGAGCTTTCAGCTTCAAATGATGATTGCAGATATGAAGTATCATCTGGCTCAATAGATTCTTCTGTAGTATCTTCTGAGCCCAAGTAAAAGAAATGAACCGTATTCTCTGAAACACAAGACAAGACCGTGCATGCATTATTGAATGTGAGACAATGAACATTTGCTATGTTGTGGCCTCTACGTAAATTGGTTATTTTATGCACCGTTATATCGCCGAAATCCAAATAAAACAAGCGAATGATAGTACCTTTTGAAGAAGCAGAAGCTAAGGTAGTACCCAACTTTGTGGTATTCAGAATACTGAGTTTTCGAATACTGGATGAATGACACCTCATTATAAGTACCGTCTTTAAAGCTATTGTATCATAGACCAATACCCAACCTTTAGGGTCCTTTTCATTCAAGTCAGTTGGATTATTGAATTTGATAAACACACTGGGGTCTCGGAATAAATCATTCTGGGTCCGTTTCACGTATTCCAATGGAATCACAAGCATGGAATGGTCATCATTAGAAAGATCACCCACGAATGATTTTAGTGGTTCAACTTCAATGACTTTGATAAGCTTAACATAACTGAGATCATATATATATATTTGGCCAGCTTCAACGGCCACGACCAATCTTTTCTTGTTGATCTTCACATCTATTATAGAACTGGGAAACATCAATTCACATATTTTTAGTTTCTGTTTCAAATTAAAGATTTTAATGAGCCGTTTGTCTTTATCGTTAGGTACTATAATAGTTAAGGATGTCGAGAAGAGGACTTTGATAAGTGCCACAGGCGAAGGATCATGATAGATTTCTCCAAACGGGTCACAGTTGAAGATTTTACCCTCTGAATCCGAAGCAATTGCTACACACGAGCAGTCCTGATTGAACCGGATACTATTCATTTAACTGTCGTGACGTTAACGCGACGCGGGAGTGTATGATTGAAACTAAAATGTTCGCAATAATTGAGGACAAATATGAGCTATTATTTAAAAATAATTATTTAAGCGTTTATTACTATGCTACTCTACTTCTTGTAACTGAACTCCACTACTACTAGCTTCAGATTTGGTAGACTCTTTAGCGGTTTCAGCTTTGACAGCCTTCTTTCCTTTTTTTCCCTTCTTATTCTTCTTTTTCTCCCACTCATACAATGGAATGAAACTCTCAATCACTCCTACATCAGCAAACAAATTGGGGAATAACCAAAATGGCTTGCCAATGACCAAAGTAATAACATATAGAATCAACCGGACAATTGCAATACCGAAGAAAACACCCAAAAGCCCCAACATTCCCATAGAAAGGTAATAAACTCCCGTCTTCATGAATCTAGGCCATAATGGGAAGAGAATAATCGTAAAGATAGCGGCAATTAACAAAAACCCATAGATGATCATATATGGACTTTGCTTAGTATAATTCCACATATAGTAGCCATCTGGAGATAAATCTGCCTTCTGGCTCTTTATAAAGGTAGGTTTATCTTTTTTAGGTGTCCACTTTTTATTGGTCTTTTTAATTTCATTATAGTGAAGTTTAGTAACTGGTATGATTGTTTGGGTTTGAATTAAAATCTTTGAAAAGTCAGTAGCTTGCTTTTCTGTTTCTATTTGAACCAACCGATTTTTTGGATCCAACTGCTTCTCTTTATATTCATCTGATTGTAAAGCACGTATCAATCTTTTATAACGAAAGAATTCGATATCGTCGGTATTATTCAATAATCCTTTACGGTTCTTTAAAATAGGTTGGTCTCTGAGGAAGTTTGCTAACCCAGCAGCAATTGGTTGCATCTGCTGGAGCATTTGCTCAAGAGCAGCAGGACTGATCTGTGCTTGTCCAGGAGTTGATCCTTGTGGAACTCCTAATTGTACACCTGGAATCGACATGGTGGCAGATTAATTTTCATGCGCGATGTTTAGTTTTCGTTGTAGTGGGAGTGAAATCTTAAAAGCTCGAAAGAGCCCTGTGGGCTGTTAATGCTCTTTGCATATCCAAAAGCTACTAGAACTATACAGCAAGATCATATACCCACAAAACATTATGTAATGATATCTATTTTAGGTCTATCTCTTTTTTTTAGGTAAATGCAACATAAAACTGCTTCTACTACGCTGATGCAACCCACTTGGATGGTTCAACAGTTGGGGGTTCAAAGTCAGTTGGTTCGATGACAGTGGATTTGAAGAAGACGGGTTGGATGAATGTAGTGAGGGTGTTATACTACCCAGTAAGGAACTAGATGATCGGGAAAATGATGTATCATAATTGGGTGACATGGGATACTCTGAATCATCATTATCAATAGCTTCACTATAACTCGGAACTTTGCTTAATGTATTCAAATCAAGGGAACTGGCTTTACGCAGCTGCTTAGGTATATCAAAATATCCACCCGAGCTTTGTTGTAACCCAAGTTGTTCCATGGGAGACTTGGGACTTGAAATGTCATATACCTTATCGAATTGTGACTTCTCATATACCGGAGGAGGCGCCTCGATTGGATCTTCGTCCTCTTCACTTTCATCTTCATCTTGTGTTCCGTCTATATGAATATTCGACCTATGTGCTGCCACAGAATGGAGCATCGCTGAAAGATCAGTGGTTGACCCTGCAGGCGATACAACAGGTGAAGCCATAGGTGAGACGGTTGGTGTCATCAAAGGGGTCACTAATGGTGACATTCGAGGAGTATTAATTTTTTTATCTCTCCTAAAAATCGGTTCGTTCTTGCTCTTATTCAAATTCACCAAACCACTCTGAGGGTCTACATCTGCCTCACACCCAAAAACATGACCGGTGGTTGGACTAATATAAACCGTTACTGGTAAATTGGCACGAAGTTCGGAGGTATGTCCGCTAGGATTTCTCAATTGGATGATGACTCTGAGCCTATGTTTAACTTGAACCAATTCATGGTTCAAAGAGCATGTTTGGGTAACTTCCTTCAAATGATTGGGCATTTTAAAATAGCAAGTTATTTCCCAGGAGTCTCTTACATAAAACTCTTCAGGGAGCGGACCATGTATTTGCTGACTACCAATAACATGCTCCAACTCAGGAGACCTGGAGAAACCGGTAGATACATGGTGATGCTGGACCAATTCTCCAATGACTTGTTTAAGCTTTATACCTTTAATGAGTGGGACTATCATGATACTTATAGGCACTTTTGCACCTATTGCAAGTCCCTTTTTAGGCAAATAAACCTTATAATCCACCTTTCCAGGCCATTTGCTATTGATCTCTACGTTATCCACAAAAGCAATACTGGTAGGATGAAGGGTCCTGAATAACCTCACATATCTTGACTTGTATATAGGTTTATCAAACAACCCTTTATGAATTGAGCTTTGGAAATGATAAAGCATTTTACCAACCAGTAATCCTTCTACTGTTTCACATATATTGGTGGGAAGTACCACTTTGAAAGGAAGCGAATAATTTCCTTTAGGCAATAAGAATGAATGATGGGAAGGATGGTTTTTAAATGGGGTTCCATCTACTCCAGAGGATGGCAACTTTATAGAAGACAGTTCTATCTTGTCAATTGTTGTTGTACTTGAAGTTCTAGAAAAATTTGGCCTGCTACTTTCTATCACGTCTTTACTACTGAGTTTCTTAATCTTGTAACTCTTTACAGGACTATCTCCATACTTTCCTAGCACCAACACACCATTTTCATTCAACAACAAATTATCCCAATCAACTTTCAAAGTTATGAGTTTCTCTACAATTTGGTCTTGAATATTTCCTTGCTCATTTCTCTGAAAGTACATTATGCTAGCTTCGCCGATAAGAGATAGTTTGATTTTCTTGAAGTGCATGTTGGAATTCAAAGAAAGCTTGACATGTCCCTCGAAAATAACAGGATCACATTCGTTCTCGTCTCCTTTGATAACAACCACATCTTTATGGGGGGAAGTGACTCTTATATCGAAATAGGATATCTTTTCAACCATTACAGGAGGCTTCGTGGTATGATTTGCGATGCGCGGCTAGTTACAGGTTGAAAATGTCGCAAAGCAACCGTTTAGTGCAAGCGCAATATAATGTCGTAGACCCCTTCCGAATTTAAATATGGGTGTAGGGGGCTTTAAACTTTATGGTGCACATACCAAAGTCGGAAATCAATCAAGTCACGTGATATAATATATCTGTCTAGTGAGTTACGGTCGGCTAATGTCTTAGTCTGCATCTGAATCCATACTTGATACAGCTAATGGCTGACAAATAAGTCAATCCTAGAACAGAATATTAGTCTCCTAATTGGACATACGGTGACATGAAACACTGGAAATATCTGTTAATGAAGTATAAAGTTAAAGTCATTTCAGTGAGTTTGTCTATAAAAAATCTAGCCTTGACAGATAAAGATGGCACCTTAAAACGAATCTCGCCGGCTTTGCTGAATCTAACCATTTGGGGATACAAATAAATAATTAAAAAATCTATTCAATCTATTCTAGTAATAATTTAGTCATAATCTAGATATTCTAGCAGTGTAATCAAGGGTTAACCCCAATCCACCTAAACACTAACAGTCTCCTCCATAGCTTCAATGTATTCATCAACAACCTTGACACACCAAAACTCCTTATCTGGAGTTGCAAACGCCAAATGCCCACCCAAATCAGTCTCAACGGCCACCGTATATGGATTAGCTTTCAATAAATCAATTGGAGCAGAAGGTCCCGTAATAGGATCATCACGAGAAGTGATCGACAATAATGGCACTTGCACAGTAGGTATGGTAAGAGAAGCAGATGCATTAGCATAGTATTCTTTTGCATCCTTGAAGTTAGAAACCTTACAGGTGAAAGTGTCATCGAAAACCCTAGTATTTTTGGCAGCCATGGTGGTTTCCAAGTTTTTCTTACTGTACAATTCAGGATCCAATCTATTCAATTCAGCAAAGTTGTTTTTGACCACTTTGTTCAAAAATGTCAAAATGGACCCGGTAAATAAGTATGCTCCACTCCAAGTCAGCTCGAGATACTTAGCTGATACTCCTAAGTCAAATGGACATCCAACAATAGCAGTAGCCTTCAAGATCTTCTTGCTTTCTTCAGGATAAGAACCCAAGTAATTAGTTAAAAGAAGTGCACCAAAAGAGAACCCTACGGCATAAATGGGCCTTGAAGGGAAACGGCTCCTTAACTCAGTCAATACCTCATGTATATCAGAGGTACTCACAGCATTAAATAGCTTGGAACTTGTTACTTTTGTTCTTCCACATCCTCTGTTCAATTTCACCACCACATCGAACTTACCTTTATTCTTGCCAGTAGTAAGTAAATCGGCAAAGTTTCTAACAAGAGATTCATGAGATCCTCCCCCTAACCCGTGAAGAATGACTACCAAAGGTTTTGTTTCGGCAGAAGTTTTTCTATCTTCAAGTTCTTGTTCTGATAAAAATCTGGTTCTTGGGAACAATTTGGGCCATCCGTCGGGTAAAGTTTCGGTATACTTTTCATTAAATTCTTCTTTGGATTCAGGTTCAATCACCCAATCAAGTGAACAAATCCCTTTGTCTTCAAAAGTGAAGAGCTCTCTTCCATAGTAGACTTGGAACTTCTGCTGGTCATTAGATCCCGCGTAAAACATGGTTTGGAAAATTCCATTGAAAAGGAAAGGATGCAACTTCAATTTCTTGCTTGTATCAAGACTAGGAAGTTGAGTGACAAGTTTGTTCAAATCGATAGAGGAGCCAGACTTCTTGACTAATTTCAGGGGATTCTCTGTCTCATGTATGGTTTTGGTGGCATTATATCCCCAATATGGAAGAAAACGCATGTTTGAAGTTGTTACAATATTAATTTTCACCTTCACGGAATTAAGTTTCGCAAAATGTTGAGCTGCAAAACGCTTGGAGCTTTTACATCTTTTACCTATAGTATGAGATATTGGGGAATTGTAGTGATGGTATGAGACGGAAATTGATTTAAAACGTATGAGTATCTCTTTTGGATACTTTCCCAGTAATGTTATATTTTTTCATGGCTGCTAGCTCTTTAATGAGTATACTATGGAAACAAGAGTTCAAAATACTTCGGACAAAGAGCACATAAAGACGACAAATAAGCATAAACCACAACACCAAAACGATGACATGTTAGTTACATGCTTCCAAAGGTTTCGCTATTTGAATTAAATACCTTGAAAACCCATGATTTAATCTTTAAGAGAAAAAGGCCTTCGGTTTGGGTATCGTCTTTATGTGGATCATCATTTTGTTTACTTCGGGTGGTGATAGGTATAGTCTTCCCAGTTAGACTTGAGGCTACAGGTAAATATTCGGTAGAGCGAAGGGCATTATTCTCAAACCCATGTAGAGAAGGACTGAATTCATAGTGAGGCTCTTGTGGCACCCGACGCTTCAAAGAGCCAAAGACAGAAAATAGCCTCGAAGGATTTCTAATCACCACCTTACTCACTTGCAGCTCATCTTTTAACTCACTTTCACTACCAGAAAAACACTCCAATTTTGTTTTGGAAAGGTTATCTAAAAAGAATTGCGGTGCCCTCACAAGCACAGGTTGTGGGAACTCATCGTCTAGAATATACAGAAACCTTTTGCACGCTGCCTCGGAAGGGAACTGGAATTCCTTGGGGGCTGTATGTTGAAAAAGTTCTTGAACAAACAAATCATCAATGGTGTCTACTGGTGGTTGATAGACAAGTTTGAATATGGTGTGTTTCTTGTCACTTGCCAGCTTCTTCGCTCTACAGAAAGATACGAAATCTTGTCTGGTTCGTGTTCCATAGGACTTAACTGAATGGGTGGACGTTGAGCTACTGGGAGCAAATTTTATAGACAAGTCATGCAAGTTTGACTCACTCATTGATTTCGTTGGAAGGTTATAATACGCCGGGGCGCAAGTCACAGATTTTGGTTCATTCTCTCTTGTATAGACTTTTGGCAGTTTTGTTATCCCTTTAATATCACCGTTTGTGGGTGTTTTGAAAGCTGCATTATTCCCATTCTCGCAATTACCAGATTGTACTATACTACTTTCAATTAATTCATTTGATTTTTCTTTGCTTACAAAGATACCCGGATTAGTCTCCCTATCTGAATACCAACCATTTCCTACGTGATCAGCCTTCTCTTCTAAATATGGCTTCGATTTGGAACTAAATGCTGATTTAAGAAACCGGTTTGGCGCGATTTGCTTTTTTGTGGAATTTGCAGCCGAAATGACGGGTGGGCTTGGCTTCAAAATAGAAAGGCCGTTAGGGCCTACATCCCTTTTTTTACTCAGAGGTTGATTGGATTTAAACGAACAATCTTGGGCGTTTACAATACTTTTACGTTTGGAGTTGAACTTTCCGTAATGTAATGTCATGTACTCATCTATGTCAAACACGTCTTCGTCCTCGCTATCAAAATTGAACGTTAAACTCGGATATGAATAAGTCGACATTGGTGCAGAGTTAAAGAAAGAATATTTTCAGAAACAACTCGAAGTTTAAGAAGGCAGGAAACAAGTTTTGCAATTGTGAATATAAGAGAGATGGTGACAAAAAGATTTCCGCGGAGAAATATATTAAGTGACTAGTCTATATTCTATTGTTTAAGCAGATCACCACTCAGGTTACTTGTTCCCACTTTAATGGAAGTACTGTTATCAGAAGCTTGGTTAGCAGCCTCAGCTCTTTTCTTAGAATTAATAGAACTTTCACTGTATTCCACATGTCCTCTATCGTCCAAATCAACACTACCTGCACTCTCGAATAAAGATACTTGACCTGCCAAAAGTCCTAATGTGTCCAACACTTGAGAAGGGTCTGATAAATGAGCAGTGGCAATTGTCTTTTTAGTGGGTGGCCCAACGCAAACTGGGTATACTCCATAATGTCCAAAATTATTAATAGGATAATCATCCGATTTCCAGCTTGATTCAATATCCTTCAAACTTTGAAACATGTCCTCATCAGTTTTATCGTCTCCTAGGCATAAAATGAAATCAGGCACTTGATCCGCTGGAAGTTTATAATTGTGGTTTGCAACGGGATAAGGATCTTGCTTAGAGCCATGGGGATTTAATACTAACCGTTTAACAATTTCTCCCTTGTTAACAAACCTTGGTCTAACTTCAACATTTGCTTTCCCAGACATAACTTCTACATCATACTTTGTGGCCACATGTTCAGTCAAGTATTCCATAAGTTTTTTGGATTGATACTCACCCAATTCAGGATCCGCCCTACGATAGTGCCATGTCAATGCAACCTTCTTTCTTTCAATATTGGAGTTTGGAGTCTCATTGGTGAAGGTTCTATAGATGTCTTCAACTTCTTGCTGCCACGACATATCAAAAGAATCAGCAAGGTTAACCCAATCGGTAGTTCCCAAATCTCTCATGAAACATCCATGTTCAGCTGAAAGACCAACATTTTTCTTACCGAACCACTTCGCCAAAAACTTTTGGTCTCTTCCACTGATGATCCAAATTTGATTCTTCGGATCAGCAGAGAGAATATCAATAATATCGTCAAGTCTTTTAGAAGGAATAGCAGCCTCAGGATCAGTAACAATAGGAGTAAGGGTCCCATCATAATCAAATAAGAATAGTCTTCTTTCAGAACGTTGATAGTGCTTTGATAATTGAGGCCGGTTTAAAGCAGGAGTATACGGTAACTTTGCAGAACTTGTCAATTGGTTAATTAACCGAGTTAAAAAGTTATTCGTCCAAGTTTGAATAGTGTTTGCCTGGACCTTTTGGTACAATTTCAGTTCAATCAGCCTCTTATCTTCATCCGACATGGTTAAACATTTATCAATAGTTCTAGCAATTCCTACAGAGTCCCAAGGGTTGACAAGAATAGCATCATTTAACACTGTTGCAGTACCTGTGAACTCACTGAGGATCAACGGAGAATGGTTTTTCTTTTGACATGCCACAAATTCCAAAGATGTGGTATTCATACCATCTCTGACAGAAGTGATTAAAGATAAGTCAGCCACTCTCAATAAGGCCAAATACTCATCCTTATTGATTCTTATTTGATAGTGTAAAACAGGAGTCAGATTCAACAGACCATATTCGCTATTGATGTGGTTTATCAATTCTTGAACTCTCTTTTCGACCTTCAAAGCATGACTGGAGTAACTAGGACTTGATACTTGAATCAAAACAACCTTATCTCTCCAGTCAGGGTACATTTGAAGAAACATTTCAAACGCTTCCAACTTCTGTACCACCCCTCTAACACTATCCAATCTATCTCTTCCCACGATGATTTTTTTACCCTGGTATATTTCAGATAAAGCTTTAACTTTTTCATCAATTTCGGGAGTGAAACAATCATGTTCGATTTTCTTGGTATCTATACCGATAGGAAGAGTGTCGGTGTGAGTACTAGACCCATAAGCATACACTTTATTACCTTTAATCTCACAGCCCAATACCCTAGCACAGCAACTAATGAAGTGACGTTGAAATGATTCGGATTGAAACACAATTCTATCACTTGCTAAAATCCCGTCAAGAAGTTGGGATCTCTTAGGAAGACACCGGAAATATTCTGAACTTGGAAATGGTACGTGAAGAAAAAATCCAATATAAGCATTAGGAAATTCCATTCTTAAAAGTTGTGGTAACAAAAAGAGATAATAATCATGGATCCAAATTATATCGCCAGGTTTATAAATGGCCTTGATTTTTTGGAAATAACTCTCGTTGAAGCGAACATAATCATACCAGCTATCGGCCTCTGCGTTTCCGTTAGTTGGTTGACTTTGAATGTAATGGAAAACCGGCCAAAGACAGTTCTCTGCATACCGCCTCCACCTTTGTTGATCTCTTCTCAAAAGCCAAATTGGGTGAATATTTTCGGTGCCATTCATGGTTCTGATTTCTTGCTCAATGTATGCTTTATCGTTGGCACTTAAATATAAAGGATCTTCTGGCCCATCTTCAACAAAAGTAGGATTTTGCTGGTTGGTGATTTCTCCAGTCCATCCAATGAGATGGGTTTCCCATTCTGTATGACGAGAAAGGAAAAAATGTGACGAATATAATGATGACTGTCCCCTAATTGGGTCGACTTTCCAATTACCTTGATGTTTTGAGATATTGTTTGAGATTGTAGTCATACAATTAAGGACACGGCCACTGAAGGGTACGTCCTTGTTCAGTGACGCTTCCTTAGGAGTAATTATGGGGTCGTCACTGGCATAAGCAAAAAGGTCTTCCATTATAAGTTACTTGAAGTAGTTTAAAGATTGGAGCACTGTTTGACGTTTGATATGATCAGGTGCGGAAACTCTTGCGCAAGGAAATAGCTGCGAAAAAAAATTCTACAGCAACAATAATTCAAATCTTATAATTTTTTTACCATACATACGTACATATATACTAATCCAATCACAAATTAAAAACAGTGAAACCCAATCCTTAAGCTTCTTCGCTTGACTTTTTGTATTCTTCGTAGGCAGTCAAAGCATCTTCAAAATGGTTGTTAAATAATTCCTCATCTTCTAATAAAGATAAGATTTCTTGGTTATCCAAATCTAACATCATACCAGTAATCTTACCAGCGGCTTCTGGTTCGGTGGCTCTACCGGTGTTAACAATCTTTGGGTATAATTCTTCACCCAAGATTCTCTTTTGTTGTTCTGGAGGAACAGATGAAAGGACACCAGCTAAGTCTCTAGCTTTAGCTGGGACTCTACCATTTGGTGGATAAGCACCTGGAGCTGGACGTGGTTGACCGTTTGGACCATTTTGGTAAACTGGTGGCATACCGTAGACTGGAGGAATTGGTTGACCGTTTGGACCTGGTCTACCCCAACCAGCACCAGCTTGAGGTGGTGGAAGTTGACCACCTCTAGCAGCAGCAGCGGCAGCAGCAGCCATCATCATTTGAGGGTTACCGTTTGGACCGTTTGGACCAGCGTTTGGACCGGCATTTGGTCTACCGTTAGCACCTGGTGGTGGGAAGAAACCTGGTTGTTGACCGTAGAACATTGGGTTAATGAATTGACCTGGAATGGCACCACCAGCGGCAGCAGCAGCAGCAGCATTTTGCATTCTCATTTGGTTTCTGGCTTGAATTTGTTGTTCCAATTGACTTCTTCTTACATCTTTTCTTTGAGCCAAAGCAACGTATAATGGCTTACCTTCAACCATTCTTTGGTTCATTTCAGTGATAGCCTTGGTAGCTTCTTCTGGAGAAGAGAAACAAACGAAACCAAATCCCTTAGATTTACCGGTTTCATCAACCATGACCTTAGCGGAAGTAATAGAACCGAATGGCTTGAATTCATTCTCTAATTTTTCAGAGTCAATAGTGTCATCTAAGTTCTTGATGAATAAGTTAACACCTTGGTATTTAGATAACTTTTCCAACTTGGTGGTTTCATATTGTTTTCTTAATTCTTCCATTCTTTCTCTCTTCTTTTGAGCTCTACCAACGTAAATTGGTTGACCGTTGATTTCCTTATCGTTTAACTCTTCAACAGCCTTGAGAGCATCTTCATGTTTTTCAAAGTTAACGAAACCGAAACCCTTAGACTTACCTTCATGGTCCTTTTCTAAAAAGCTGCTGGTAATTTTACCATAAGCTTCGAATAATGTAGATAATTCTTCATCAGTGAATTCAGGAGCCAAGTTTTTAACGAAAACATTAGTGAAGTTAGCCTTCATTTCTTCGAATTTACTTTCTCTGTCCTTTTTAGAGATGTGCTTACCAACGAAGACTTCACGGTCGTTTAATAACATACCGTTAACGTTTTCAATAGCAGCTTCAGCAGCTTCAGCGGTCTCATAGTGTACAAAACCAAAACATTTGGAGTTACCTAATTCATCAGTGGCAACCTTACAAGATAAGATTCTACCGAAAGCAGAGAAGGTATCATGTAAAGCTTTGTTGTCGATGGCTGGGTGCAAGTTTTTAATGAAAATGTTGCCTTCACCATTTCTTCTCAAAGAAGGATCTCTTTGTGACCACATCATTCTGCAAGGTCTACCTTCAATTAAAGAGTAGTTTAATTGATCAATAGCCTTTTCACCATCGTCAAACTTGGCGAAGTTGACGTAAGCATAACCAAGAGACTTCTTGGTAAGGGTATCTCTACAAACTCTGATGGAAGAAACTTGACCGATTGGGCTGAAAATTTCGAATAATAAAGCTTCACTGACGGATGGGTTTAATTCACCAACGTATAAAGAAGCACTTGTTTCGGCAAGAGATTCCTTGGATTCAGCGGTTTCGGTTGGTTGTTCCTTGGTTGGAGCCTTAGTTTCTTTATTGTCTAAAGACAATTTTTCTAAAGATTCTTGGATTTGGGTTGGATCAGAAGACATGAGGATTAGATATATATGTGGATATACGTTTTTCTAGGTTTTCCAATTTTTTTATGGGTTTTTTTATTTAAGATTGTTAATACTAGTCTCTTATATTTCGTTCAAAAAGGAACTGGTATAAGCTGGCAAGTATTAGGTGAGTTTTGTATTTATCCCTAGAGATGATGTCTATTTTTCTCGCGGGCTGAAAAGATGAGGTGAAAATTTTGCTGGTGATGCCACGCTGATGCGTCTTACATTAACGTGAATCTAAATCCTGCGGGTAAGTGAGATAGGTATATTCCTGTCACGTGGATAATACAACAGTTTATATTCAATTACGTGCTATCACTAGCTTGCTTAATTCTAGTATACATATCATGAATCTTGGCACTAGGCACCTTTACTGGCCAAAATAATGAGGCGTAGCTCCATAGGTGTTTGCCTAATTTTTTATCTTCGGACTTCTTTTCTGTTTGATCAATGAATCTACCCACTTTGAGTAATTCAGTTTTCAATAACTTTTTAAACACCAGCTTGTCAAGACCCTTGGACCCCTTATGTAATGTCATGAGGGACTTCGATACTGGTTTCAATGTCTTTTTACACTTTGTTTCATCCATGCTTTGATACTCCAAATCGTCTAAATCTGGTGATTCCGATTTTTCACTCTTGATTTTCATCTTCTTACGGCCGTTAGCATTACCATTTTCAGAGGCTGTATGGGATCCTTCTCTTTCAAGATCACCTTTTCTCTTTTTCTTAACAACTTCTGGAGATTCTGATTTGACTCTCTTTCTCGGTTTGGCTTCTTTCTTGACTTCCCTCTTAACTTCCCTCTTGACCTCTCTCTTAGCTTCTTTCTTGACGGGTGCAGCATCGTGAGGACTATGCAATAAGGTAAATAGATAATCAACCCTTCTACCTAAATGAACCGAACCAGGTACTTTGGCAACCATCACCTTCTTTTCGATTTCATTACCATTTTCGTCTTTGACTTTTTCTGTCTTTTCTGTCTTTTCTTTTTCGAGGAATAGTTTGTTCTGTAACCCAAGTAATGGATCATCTCTTATCTGGTGCCATGAACCATAACCAAACTTCTTGATACCAAGTAATAACATAGAATCTTCTTTCGACCCCCATTCACAGTCCCATGAGTTGACAGGTTTAGGAGCTTTATGAAGTCTCCACGAAACTGCATCTCCTTCAGGTATGGCTTCTTCAAGAAGTTTCATATCCTTTGGCCTGTTCAATACTAATTCAGCATTAATATTTTTGACTCCTTGGTACTCAAATAATACCGCCTTCTTTTCTTTCTTTTTAGCAACCCACAAAGCAGTTCCGTCATTCAATTTACTATTGGTAACTTGCTGTTCCAATTCATTCAATACCTTTTCTCTTCTTACTTCTTCTTCTTTCACCAATTTTTTGGCCATGTTGATGATCTCATTATACGCGTGTTTGATCAAAACAGGATTCTTATTGGATATACTTCCCTCCTCAACCAAACGTTCCCACTTACCATTCAAGTCTCCAAGTCTTAATATAGACCTGTAAATACTTCTAACTTCCTTCTCGCTCAATTCATGTATAGAGGAATCAGATTCTTCATCAAATGTTTCGTGCTCAGTCAATTTCTTAACGGCAGCTCTTCTCTTGGAGTACATTTCGATTTGTTGTTGCAAGAATTGTTCATCAGTCTTTCTCTTTTCCTCTCCCTTTAATTTTTCTAACTCTTCTTGAGGAATAATATCATCCCACTCAACATCTGCTTTATAATCAGTAACTTCGAATTGCTTTAAGAATTCTTCCGACCCTAAATTGGACTCTCCCAAATCTGGAGTCGTAACATGGTCTTGGGCATTGTTCAACACATCATCTAAGTTCAAGTCTTCTAACTTCTTTTGATTGTCATTTTCTTTAAACATATTACCTGCACCGAATTTCAAGATCTGGCTCAATTCATTAGAACTTGGGTTATTATCACCTTTCTTTTTCTTACCATCGGCGTCAGTAATACCTAATGAGATAATAGCATATTCCAAGATCATCTTTTTCCTAGCTCTTTCCAAAATCTCCTCTTCAACCGTATCCTTACTGACAAATCTGTACACACTAACATGCTTAGTTTGACCAATTCTATGAGCACGAGCCATGGCTTGTAAATCAGCTTGGGGATTCCAATCGGAATCGAAAATGATAACAGTGTCAGCCGTCATCAAGTTAATACCTAAACCACCAGCCCTTGTACTCAATAAGAATATGAAATCTTTTGAGTCAGGAGCATTGAAATGATCAATAGATATTTTACGTTGAGAACTTGGTACACCACCATCTAATCTTTGAAATTGGTATCCCTTAATAGATAAATAGTCACCCAATATATCCAAGATTCTAACCATTTGAGAGAAAATCAAAACTCTATGACCTTCCTTCTTGAGCCTAGTTAATAACTGTTCAAGTAAAACCATTTTACCCAGCGACATAATCATTCCTCTTAAGATCAGGTCTCTGGTACTCGAACCATAATTACTTAAAACACGATCTTCGACACCATCGAAAAGGTATGGATGATTGGAAGCTTTCTTTAATTCGTTCATCACATTTAATAAACTTATTTGACTATTCTTACCATCTGCACTTGCATTTAAAGCAGCATAATTTTTGGTGATAATGTTACGGTAATATTCAGTTTGAAGGTCTGATAATTCAACTCTCAAGATTCTTTCTGTCTTAGAAGGTAAGGACTTTTCAACATCTTTCTTCAATCTACGCAAGATAAAAGGCAGAATTTTCTTCTGTAAATCCTTAATGTACTGTTCTTGCTCATCATTTGGAGTTTCGAAATCAATCTCCTGATCAATATCAAACTTTCCGGGCATCAAGAAGTTACATAAGGCACTAAGTTCTTTGATATTGTTTTGTAAAGGAGTACCCGTGATCAATAGCCTGTTAGTGACTTTAAATGAAGCCAAAGATTCATATAAAGAACTTTCACTATTCTTCAATCTATGGGCTTCATCGACAGCTAGGAATTGCCATTTTAGACTTCCTAACTCACTTCTGTCTTTAAGAATATATTCGTATGTGGTCAATAAGATATTGAACTTAATTTTGTTGTTGTCAGTGTAAAACTCAAAATCCCTTATAACTTTTCTTGCTTGAGTATTACCCACATAATAGATGCAATTCAAATCAGGAGCCCATTTTTCGAATGTTTCTTGCCAGGCAGGCATGGTTGAAAGTGGAACCACAATTAAATGCGGACCATTTTGTCTTCTGGCATAGATTAACCAACTCATAAACGCAACTGTTTGGACAGTTTTACCTAAACCCATCTCATCAGCTAAAATACCATTTTCATTACGAGACCAAAGGAAAGCCATCCAATTAAGACCAGTAAGTTGGAAATCCCTTAATTCACCATTTTTGATGAATACAGGTTGTTTCACAAGTTTTTCAAACCTAGGTCGTTGACTAGATGGATAATTTGCAGAAAGATTTGGCAAGATTTTAGAGCTGAGTCTTGCTTGATATTTATTTACATGAGAAGGTGCAATCTTTGCAATTTCTTCAGCGTCTTCCCAAGTAGTTTCATCATAGTATAATCTTTTCCACTTAACGAAATACTGGATTTTACTTTGCCCATTATCATCTGTAATACGCTTTCTGTCAACAATTCTATCCACGTGAGTAAATTCTTCATACTCATTTAATCTTCTTTCCTTTTCGATATCCATACTTTCTATATCTTCTTTTGTAGTCAATGGATCATTTCTTATCTCTTGGTCCATTATAACATATTGCTTAATGTAATTATCAACTCTTCTAAACCCCTTGAATTGTTTCAATTCAGAGTACGGGCGCCATGAATTATGCAAATGTGAGACACCAAGCCACTTGATTAAAAACAAATAATCTAGCTTAGGTTCATTGGTTAATTCTGCATTATCAGGATTAAGCTTATGATTGACTACTTGGTCAATAACATCTTCAGGCTCAACGCTTTCTTGGTCATAATACTCGTATTCATATTCTTCCCCTTCGTGACCAGATTCAAGTAAATCATCATCATTATCTTCATCAACTGCATAGTTAATCTGCTTACTATTTCTAGCAGAAAACCTCAATTCATTTGTACTTGAGTCCGCTTGTTTGACCTTTCTTCTACGTTTTGTTTTCGGCTTTGGGTTTAACTCAAAATCCCCGTCGGAGTCAGAAGCCAGTTCTTCATACACAGGTTGTGGGGTTGGTCTAGTTGAATTTCTTGCAGCCTTTGATTTGCGAGGTTTACGGGTTTTTTGGCCGTAGAATTCATCATCATTGTCTTGTAGGTCATCGTCGTCAAACTCATCATCTCCGTACTCATATGGATCTTCATTTTCGTCTGAACCCGACCCTGAGTTTGATTCTACAACAGCCTTTCTGTCTCTGCCTGATCTTCTTAAGCCATAGAGCTCAGGGTATTGTTCAGCTTCCTTAGGAATGAATTGCTTTGCCATTTAGTGAATTGTTATTCTGGCGTTGCTTATGACTAAGAGGAATGAACGAAATCCAAGTGTTACAGAATTAGTGAATGTTTCTACTTCTTGCAAAACAAATGGGATCCTAACTCGAGGTTGGGGTGATAAAAATTTTCCAGAGCGCGGTGGTGCCTGGTGCGAGCATAACAGAGTGAACTTGGACAGAGACTGCTAGTTATCGGATTCAGAGATAAGCGAAATTAGGAGAGGCGTAGTCGTAGCAATCTTTTGTTACTCAATAGGTCCAACATCCAAGATCGAGAACCGGCGCCGGCAAGTTCCGAAATCTTGCTGAGCTATCTATGCTACACATACTTTTAACTACAGTGGACTTCTGTTGGAATGTCGCAAATATTTGTGGATTCTCTTATTGTTGGTAAGTGTAGAGCCCAAGTTTGAGAAATAGCTATAGGGCTGGTTCTACAGAGGTTCCAGTATTTAACTATATCATCTACTTTGGTATACTCTGCGGAAGGAAACATGAAGATCCCCAGTCTTTGTATTCCATGTTAGATAAGAGACGCAACGGAGCTTTGGAGGCCCAGTAGAGGTTTGGTAGGGAATTGTATATGGCCACACTGGCATAGTGAATTTGTTTACTATCACCAAACTATATCTTTTGCTCTCACGGACTTCTTCCCTATATAAATCTTGTAGTACTGGGTGCAGATGAAATGGTAGCAGTTAAATTCAGTTCTTCCCCAGATGTGGCCAATCATTTCGAAGAACATGCGGACTTATTCAATCTGTCTTCCTTCGTTGGGCAGCTAAGTCCCAGAGGTGTGATTAGCCTTCAGTAGTTTTGGAACGCGGAAGAACTATATTAGCATATTATTGGTATGACGATATTGGCTAAATGGCTATTATATATGTGTACCAATGGCCAGTCAATCCCGAACAAACCACCATACAATCTTCACCTGTGCGCAGTTTACATTACACAAAAGGATATTCAGTTGATTGCATCTTACCAAAACAAACTGAGAGTCGTGCACAAGGTAAATAAATAAACACTGGCACAAACCAAATGGGCTGCAAAAACAAAATTCCACAGCTTTGAAACCGATGTGTAGATATCTTGGAGTCATCCCTACGACCAGACGATTTCAATATTCAGGATTGGGATATTTTGAAAATTCAGTCAAAAAATCACCTCTCAGCCAATTAGCGTTTGATCATTTCAAATACGTGTGCTGACACTTACCGCGGCCATCAACTCATGCCGCGCCGCCCACCGCTGGCACCCTGTTCCTAGTACTATTCTCCCGCTGCACTTCACATCCCATCTCAGAATACAAAATTTTCAATGAGATCGCGAGAATAAAAAAATTTTAATACACTAAAACATGAGTAGTAAGAACACAAGAATTGCTATTGTCTCTACAGACAAGTGTAAGCCGAAAAAGTGTAGGCAAGAGTGCAGAAAAGGATGCCCTGTTGTTAAAACCGGAAAGTTATGTATCGAGGTCACTCCTGCGCTGAAAATTGCTTTCATATCTGAAACCTTGTGTATTGGTTGTGGTATTTGTGTGAAAAAATGTCCATTTGACGCCATTAATATTATCAATTTACCAACAAACTTGGATGCTGAAACCACCCATAGATATAGTGCTAACTCCTTTAAATTGCACAGATTACCAACCCCAAGACCTGGTCAAGTGTTAGGTTTAGTGGGAACTAATGGTATTGGTAAAAGTACTGCATTAAAAATTTTAGCTGGTAAGCAAAAGCCAAATTTAGGAAGATATGATAATCCTCCTGATTGGGAAGAAATTTTGAAGCATTTCAGAGGTAGTGAGTTGCAAAATTTCTTTACTAAAATCTTAGAAGATAACATTAAGGCTATTATTAAACCACAATACGTGGATAACATTCCTCGTGCTTTGGCTAAGTCTCCAATCAAGACTGTTGAGGGAATTTTGAAATCTCGTTTAGAAAGAAACGACGATTATGACTACATCTTGAACGTCTTAGAATTAAAAGGTGTTTTGGAACGTGAAGTTGAAAATTTATCAGGTGGTGAATTACAAAGATTTGCTTTAGGTATGACTTGTGTACAAAAGGCAAACGTCTATATGTTTGATGAACCTTCTTCATATTTGGATGTTAAGCAAAGATTAAGAGCTGCTGAAATTATCAGAAGTCTCTTAGACCCAACCACTTATGTTATTTGTGTGGAGCATGATTTATCTGTTTTGGATTATTTATCTGACTTTGTATGTATATTGTACGGTGCTCCATCTGTCTATGGGGTTGTCACATTGCCAAACAGTGTTAGAGAAGGTATAAATATTTTCTTGGATGGTTATATTCCAACTGAAAATATGAAATTCAGAGAAGAATCATTACAGTTTAAATTGGCTGACGCTGCTGCTGATTTGATCTTAGATAAAAGTCAATCTTTAGAGTATCCAGCAATGAAGAAGACTCAAGGTGACTTTAAGTTAACTGTTGAAGTTGGTGATTTCACAAATTCTGAAATTTTGGTGATGATGGGAGAGAATGGTACCGGTAAAACCACATTCTGTAAATTATTAGCCGGATTAATCAAGCCTGATAATAACCAAGAAATACCCAAGTTAAATATCAGTTTGAAGCCTCAAAAGATTGCTCCTAAATTCCCTGGTACTGTCCGTCAATTATTCTTTAAAAAGATCAGAGCTAGTTTCTTACATCCACAATTTCAGACTGATGTGGTAAAGCCGTTGAAGATCGATAACATCATCGATCAAGAAGTGCAAACATTATCTGGTGGTGAATTACAAAGAGTCGCCATTGTTTTGGCTTTGGGTATGCCAGCCGATATTTACTTGATTGATGAACCCTCTGCCTACTTGGATTCCGAACAGAGAATCATCTGTTCTAAGGTTATCAGAAGATTTATCTTACATGCCAAAAAGACTGCTTTCATTGTAGAGCACGATTTCATTATGGCTACTTATTTGGCTGATAGAGTTATCGTGTTTGAAGGTCAAGCTTCTAAGAATACTGTTGCCAAGTCACCAGAATCCTTGTTGACCGGATGTAACAGATTTTTAAAGAATTTGAATGTGACGTTTAGGCGTGATCCAAACTCATATAGACCAAGAATTAATAAATTGGATTCCCAAATGGACAAGGAACAAAAGAGCACTGGGAACTACTTTTTCTTGGACAACACCGAATTATGAGTATATATTATTATTATTATTTGCATTGTATTATAGAGTTTATATAATATAACTAATGGAGCGTATTAATTTTGTGTAGCGGTTACTAGCGTCTTTGATTTCTCACTTTGTTAAAAGTTTGCGAAGCTCATCTCATCGTGAAAAAATCGAATCTCATTCTCCTCTTCCACAGTAATGAATCAATTAGCTGTTAACAAAGATGACGAGAACCGTCTCTTAAAGACCAAGAACGTATTGGATGACTCTGTTCTTGATAAGTACAGAACTGCTGGTCACATCGCTGAAAGTGGGTTGCGTTATGCCGTTGATTTAATTAATCAAATCTATCATTACAAGAACCAACCAGTGGTGCCAGTGTCTCAAATGTGTTTAATGGTCGACTCTTTGTTGACAAAGATGTTACAAAGGGTATATACCAAGTCTGAAAACAATATCAGTACTCCTACTAGTTTCAACGTAAATGAAATTGTTTCCAATTACTCCCCCGAGTTAGATGATCCAATTGAAACTTTTGTTGAAGGTGACGTAGTTACTATTGTTTTGGGTGTCAGTGTTGATGGTTATTCCGCCAACCTTAGTCACACAGTAGTGATTTATCCTGCTGGAGACAAACCTGTAGGACCACTTTTGGGACCAAAGGCCGATGCTGTTGTTGCTTCTCACTATATTAAACAAGTGGTTACCAGTTTGTTGGGATTAAGCTTATCACCTGAAAAGTTACCTATTGAAATTCAAAACCAGTTTGGCAAACAAATTAATGCAAAGTTATTAAAGAACGTAGTTGAATCAATTGCCGAAGCCTTTAACTGCCGTGTTGTCCCTGGTAGTGAAATTAGAGTCATCAGAAGATTTTTATCTGGTCAAAATGAATTCTTACAAGAAAAGGGTTACAAAGGTATCCAATGGAACGAATCTGATCAAGAACGTATTATTGTTACCAAATTAGGACTTGAACAAGAAGTTGAAGAATCTGAATTTGTTGTTACCCCAGGTGAAGTTTACCAAGTTAATATCACCGTTGCAAGCATCGAAGAAGCCACTGAGTTAGGTATTATTGTCACTGAAGATCTCAACAAATATACTGGATTAAACAATAAGACCGGTGAATTAAAAATCGAGCCTCACATCTATATCAGAGATTTCATCATAAACTATCAGTTGAAACTCAAAAACTCAAGATCATTGTTGGGAAAAATCGACAAGAAGTTTTCTGTGTACCCATTTAAATTGAGTTACGTTTCAGATAACTTCCCCCTTAAAGATAATAGTCAAGCAGAGATAGATGCGGTACAAAAGCTGTTCTTGGAAACTAGATACGGATTAAGTGAAATCGTCAACCATAACTTGATCAACGCCAAACCTATCAGAGTTTTAAAGTACTTACCAATCAAGAAAATCTTGGATGAAAAAAGCATCAGATATAATGACGTTAATGGATTGAAATTAATCAAGCATGAACAGTTTGTAAAAAATAAGAGTACCGAAGGGTTTACTGTGGTGATAAGTGACATCACCAATGAGGTTGTCAGCGTCTGTGGAAACCAATCACCGGTTTACTGCCAGCTGAGTTACAAACTTGAAAACCTGATAATAGATACGCTTCTCAAATTATTAGGCGATAAATTTGGTGTTAAAGTGAAGCGTGTTCGTGGTAGTGCTGGAGTGAATGGAGACGCCGATGTTGAAGTAATGGAAACTGATTAGGTTGATAAGTTGATTTGAGGGTGGAGGCTAGTTTATGTTGGTATGCCAGACGTTTAAATGTCAAGACTGTTAGTACCAAAGTTGCATCTTATATACAATATACAAAGTAGCTAAATTTTCTGTCTATGTTTCACCTTTTGTTCCTGCTCGATAACAACTACATGGTTGGATATGAGCCGCCCAACGCTACTAGCGCCGCACACGGTCTACTCTGATTGTGACGTATGGCTCATGGCCGGTTGACAGACCGAAGTCGCTCGTAATTATTGTCGACTTTTTCTCAATTAAATTGTGATGGCTATAGAGGTACATTTACGGAATATAACCCGGGAAAATGATGACGTTCTGTGGTAATAGAGATACTCAAACGGCCTTCTCGTACGTTACACAATTGGAAATTGGGTGCACACTTCAGTGGGTTGCAAATTTTAGCCAAGGACCAGCATCTTGCCTGAGAGTGTTCAGTCAATTATGAACACAATTCACGAAGAAGCATTGACGACAACCATCTATGCGGTAAAACTTTCAAACCAGACATTCCATTTATAAATGCCAAAGGAATCTAGGTGAAAAATTAGATAGCTGGTGCAAATAAAAAATAAAAAAATACTCGGACTCGAAAGCTTGAAACGTGCTGATTTTATTAGTGCACAAACATAGAACTCTGGTTGTTTATTCCCGAACTGAAAAAACGAGTTGCACTGAACGTCATGGCTGGGGTTGGACCTAACAACTCTTATTAAACCAAAAGTATTACGGACGTCAAACACGGTATTAACTTTGACCAACATATATGCAGTCCACAGATTAAGCGGTGTAACCAGCACATTGAAACCAAAATTAACGAGAGGGAACCCAATACATATCATGTGATAGGCTGCGAACGAGGACCGATGGAAAATTGCCTAACTTAGGACCATAATCTTTCATCTTTGTGGTATACGCGATTATCACGCATTTAAATCGTAGACGCTATTCAATACCTATTATACAGTCTTGGGTAACTAACGAGCATTTTGATAAGATTTAGTTGATCGTTGCAAACTGCAAAATCTAACGTTAACCAGAAAATTGTAAAGTATTTTATAGATATGTTTTGAGTGTTTAGTAGGAGATGTAAGAGATAAAATTTGGTTACCATACAGAATAATTCCCCTTCATACGGAATATTTGCCCAATCCCAGCACTGAGTTACCTAGCCAATTGCGTTGCTGGGGAAAAAAATAAAGACGAAATGTACCATCTAACTACATCAAAAATATGTTTACGAGGATCAAAACATCACAGGAAGACCGATTGTTTGGCACTCCAATTACTGTTTTGCAATTATACGATTTGCGAATGGAGGCAAAGGGTGCGCGGTTGGCATTCACACTACCACCCTTTTTTGTGTATCGCACTTAATTTTCACTCTTGCTCACTCATTTTCAACAAGGAAATTCACTTCAACGAAATTTTTTTAAGAGACTCCCTAAACGTCAATTGATTGATCAGAAAAGGTATGTATTAAATAAGGGAATTGTTTATCATGAACGAATCTACCGATTGTGTTGAATAACTTGAACTCATCTGTCCAATTGATTGATTGATCCATTTCTTTATATCTGCCACCGATAAAAATCAAAGCACTGCCGAGCGTTCTGTCGACGTGATTTATGGTTTGGCTTATGCCTAGATATGAAAAAACATTAGTTGATGATGTATAGGTATCTTATACACATAGCGCCATGTACTTCTGGCCGTTAGAACCTTGGATTATTGGAATGAATCATTACGAAATTGGACTGTGGGTGATTTGTTTTGAAATGTTGCCTCACGAATTATATTATTTTTTATAATAAATGACGTGTAACAAGCGTTTTAAATCAATCCTCGAGGGGATTCAACCATATAACAATCACGAACAAAGGCCTGGTTACTAACTTTGACTAGAAACTCTCATAATGTCTACCTCCCGTGAAGATTCCGTGTACCTTGCTAAGTTAGCTGAGCAAGCTGAAAGATATGAAGAAATGGTCGAAAACATGAAAGCTGTTGCTTGTTCAGGTGAAGAATTAAGCGTTGAAGAAAGAAACTTATTATCTGTTGCTTACAAGAATGTTATTGGTGCTAGAAGAGCTAGTTGGAGAATTGTGAGTTCAATCGAACAAAAAGAAGAAGCTAAAGGTAACAAATCTCAAGTTAGTTTGATCAGAGATTACAGAAGTAATATTGAAAGTGAATTAACTAAAATTTGCGAAGATATTTTGGATGTTTTAACTAACCATTTGATTAACAGTGCTCAAAGTGGTGAATCTAAAGTATTTTATTATAAGATGAAGGGTGACTACCATCGTTACTTGGCCGAATTCACCATCAGTGAAAAGAGAAAAGATGCTGCTGACTTATCTTTGGAAAGTTACAAGGCTGCCAGTGATGTTGCTGTTACTGAATTGTCTCCAACCCACCCTATTAGATTAGGTTTAGCGTTGAATTTCAGTGTGTTCTATTACGAAATCTTGAATTCTCCTGACAGAGCTTGCCATTTAGCTAAACAAGCTTTTGATGATGCTGTTGCTGATTTAGAAACTTTGAGCGAAGATTCTTACAAAGATTCTACTTTAATCATGCAATTATTAAAGGATAATTTGACCTTGTGGACTGACTTATCTGAAGCTCCAGTCCAAACTGAAGAACAACAACAAGATTCAAAGAATGATGAAGAGTAAATTTTGTAGTCTACATTCTATTATTGTTATGTTTTATTAGTTGTTGAGTTAGAAAACTAAATATAAGGTCAAAATGTCAAATTATTATCTAAATCCTGTAGATTATTAACCTGTAGATTGTTTTGACCGAAAGCGCCCATAAAACAGGTTCCGTGCGCGTACCGAGTACTTTTGACACTCGCGTTTCGTCAAATATTTCAAATAAACAACTCACATATAATCAAATGGTTGAAGCAATTGGTATATCTAATTTACCTAATCAGAGGTATAAGATCATCTCTAAACAAGGTGCCACATTCACACTTATGGTATGTGGGGAGACCGGTTTGGGGAAAACCACTTTTATCAACACTCTTTTCCAAACTAATTTAAAAGCGCACCCTGATCCAAACGAAAGACATAATAAATTTACATCTCCTCATCAAACAACTGATATTGATATCATTAGAGCCGTGTTGGAAGAGAAGAACTTCAAGATCAGATTGAACGTGATTGATACTCCAGGATTTGGATCAAATGTTAATAATCATGATAGTTGGACTCCTATTGTTGATTTTATCGATGATCAACACGAGAACTACATGAAACAAGAACAACAACCAAATAGAAACGAGAAGAAGGATTTGCGTGTCCATGCCTGTCTTTATTTCATACGTCCAACTGGTCATAGTTTGAAGCCTTTGGATATCGAAATCATGAAAAGGTTGAGCACCAGGGTTAATTTGATCCCAGTTATCGCCAAGAGTGATACTTTAAGTCCTGTTGAATTGGATACTTTCAAGAGTAGAATAAGAGATATTATTGAAGCCCAAGATATCAACATTTACACTCCTCCATTAGACTTAGATGATCCTGCAAGTGCCGAGCACCTGAAACAATTGATTGAACTGATGCCTTTTGCAGTGATTGGAAGTGAACAAGAATACGAAATTTCTAAAGGTAACTTTGTTAAAGGTAGAAAGTATCCGTGGGGTTTCGTCGAGGTCGAAAATGAAAACCATTGTGATTTCAAAAAGTTAAGATCTTTACTTTTAAGAACTAATATGTTGGATTTGGTATTACTGACCAACGAACTTCACTTTGAAACTTTCAGATCCCTCAAATTGGGTAGTGATGAAAATAATGATGAAATCGTCAATGAACAGGGCGAAGTTATCAAGAAACTGTCAATCAAGAAGCCAAGACGTTTCCATAATCCAAAGTTCAAAGAGGAAGAAGATGCCTTGAAGAAATATTTCACTGAGCAAGTCAAGGCTGAAGAACAAAGATTTAGACAATGGGAAACTAATATTGTTAATGAAAGAAATAGATTGAACCAAGATTTGGAAGAAATGCAAACAAAGTTAAAAACTTTGGAAGAGCAAGTAAAGAAGTTACAATTAAGTAAGAGATAATCTTAGGCATACCATGAACTCAATCAATAAATAATATTTGATGATCTATTTTTGTAGGCTAGGAATAAATATTCTCTACATTTCAAAAAAGGTTTCGGAGCATCTTTGCATTTCAAACAATTGTTCTTTTTGGTATGTGTGAACATTGCAAGAAACTAGTAGATCTCTGAATTTCGAGAGGTTTTTGTTTCGGTTGATGATTCCCTGTAACATTGTTCATGAATGTAGTTGTTTTTCAAGCTCATTCCTCGTAGCACTTGGAGTTCTGCATTACCGCTCGGGCATTATATATTTACTAACCATTGCCTCGTCGAGTTATATCTGCCTAACTACTTCTGGATCTTATTCGTCTATATGTTGCGTTGCAAAAACATTCTCAAGTTAATTTGATATGCTCTCGCATACCAATATGGCTGCAAAATACATGCTGCTCTGTCTCACCATTTCAAGAA
Organism: Yamadazyma paraphyllophila; assembly: GCA_030563605.1. Taxonomy (NCBI): domain Eukaryota; kingdom Fungi; phylum Ascomycota; class Pichiomycetes; order Serinales; family Debaryomycetaceae; genus Yamadazyma; species Yamadazyma paraphyllophila. The sequence continues at coordinate 1,673,687 of JAJMJO010000001.1, forward strand.
ATGGATATATAAAGAGATGGTCCCCCTGATTATCTGTTAACTATTAACGATGTTGATTGAAACCCCCCTTTATGACCCGCTTAGTTATAACATTGGCCACCCACTTTCGGGTGGAAATTATCACCCATTCGAAAATGGATTGGGTAACGCTGAGGTAAACGCACAAGCTAGCGTTGATACTGACTCTTCACTCACTGATTTAGAAGAACCTTCTGACTTGGAAGAGTTTGTGGATGAATTTTTACTATTGGGTGAGGTTAAAGCGGTTACTCAAGAACAGATTGAAGCGGCAAACAATTCTTTTGTCGACTCCGAAGACCAGGATGAAGATGAAAATCTCCAACTGCCTGCGGATGGAGACGAAAAGAATGAAAGTCAAAATGACCAGTTTGTTATGCTCTTTGATCAAGAAAATGCTGAATCCATCGAGTTCCTTGATTTTGGCTTTTCGGATAGCTCAAGCGACATTGGCGATTTGGAAAAGGATGAAGATAAAGAAGAAGAAGATGAAGAAGAAGATGATGATGATAACGATGACGATGATAACGATGACGATGATGAAGAAGAAGAAGAAGATGATGATGATGAGGTAAACTATGCGGACGATGAAGGAAGTGTTTACGAAGACTCTGAAACCACTAGCGAAGAAGAAAGCACAGAAATGTTTGGATATGAGCGTGACGGAGAAGATAAGTATGTGTTCATCAACAGTGGCCACCAATACCTGAAGAAATCAAGAAAGTCCCATGGCGCCCAATCAAAAAGAACAAAAACAAACAAAGCTAGAACAAACGACATGAGCGACCCGGTTTTTTATTTCGAAACGCCAATTAGGGAAGCAGTTGAAAAGAAGCAGGAAAGAAGGGTGTTCTCTTCGACGACACCACGGCTATCAACCATTCAGCATATGCAAGCTGAGTTGCTCACTTATGGAAGGTTGTCAAGTTGAAGGAATGGGTGGTGCCCTCCGTGGAACGAAAATGACTAATAATGAATCAGTATATACGCCGAACTAGTAGGATTCGGGTTGTAAAACAATTAATTAAGGTTTATAGGTTTGAGATTTTAATAAACAGAAAAAAGATCAGTGTTTATCTGGACATCCTTATCAAAGTGGGATTATTAGTATCAGGTGTATCTTCTGTACTTCTAGAGTAGGTGTTTTTTATTATGTCTCATTTTTTGTGAATTTCACAGATAACACTTGTTTAAAAAAGCAATGGGCATATCACAATAACATTGCCGGTAAGTCAACTCACAGTAATTAAACCATTAAACTCCGTATTTTTTATTAGTTTCTAACCCCTCCTAATCACCAATCACACTATGCACACCCCCTGTGTTTGTAAACTTTGCAACATAAGTGCGTCATTTGTGGCTGCAAAAAAATCTCTTTACAGTTCTATTG